>OX467306.1:21262500-21626600 GCA_950108535.1 Agriphila straminella
GCATGAGTAGTATAATACAATATTTATATGTGTTTGTCTCTGTCACTCCGCGCGCGAGACTGAAGCGCGCGGTGTCCTCTGAGAGGACAAATTTCATACATCAGAAAAGATAAGACCTACGCGATAGAAAGAGAGGCAACTACAAGTGCATGTTTTGGAGCGAAGGGAGCGCTGTGCGACCTGAATTGCACTTTATTGTGTCGGAGCAAGAGTCGCAATTTATTTAAACGATTTTGCGGAGTGCAACTTCTGTACGCCAGTACTATTATCTATTCTGTGGCCGAAGGCTTTGTATGTCCTTTGTAGATGCCTTTTGTTTGGCTTTTAATTTAACAATTTTTCTTTCGTTATTTCGTCATTACGTGCAGGTGACTTTAGATAAATACGGGCAAATCTATATGCTCCTAATTCCAAAGATTTCTTATACAGGACAAGTGCTAGGCTAACGGCCAAATACTCAAATGAATTTTAAAGTTAACTGATTTAACAATGTATCTATGAAACTGACAGTTAAGGAGACCTTAAACAGATTTTAGCTAAGAAGCCCTTTGACTATTCGAACGTAAGCGCGTAAATCCAGCAGAGATTTCACCAGCTATCTAGGTTTCATGATTTTTAAATAATCTTTTTTCCTTGGCTGTCTTGGCCATTTTTAATGTACCCACTGCTGGGGCACAGGCCTTCCTTATGGGTGGTAAGGAGGATGGGTCATCATAACCCACCACGGACCAACAATGCGGATTGGTGGGTGTTAACGACTGCGAATGCACCCGGGACCAACGACTTAACGTGCCTTCCGAAGCACAGAAAAGCTCGAGATAATACATTTTTGGTCACCCATCCCATGACCCTTGCGAAAGTCGCTTAACCTCTGCAATCGCAGAGCCAGGCACTAAACCACTGCGCGACCGAGCTCCTTAAACCTTGCTTGGCTATTACCAAGCAAAGGTTTGAACCCTATAGTTTTATTGATATAATGTAAAATCATACTAATAGCTATGAAACTTAGTGAAAGATTTTTTGAAATCCGTTTAGAAATGGTTGAGTTATTAAAGGTTTGAAGGAAATGTCAAGCTCAATGCAATATGTGCTTTATCACGTACGGCAGGTTCGTGTACGTCGCGATGACGTCATAAGGACCCCCAAAATAACAGTGTTTAGCATGTTTTAGCTCGTTTAACTTCTCAGGTTTAAGAGATATCGCAAAAATTTCTTCACAGTTAATCATGTGGTGGCATAAGCTTTCTGATAAGCCACTAAACAAAAATCGTTACTGATCCTCATTATGTATTATCCTTTAGTGACGGGAGCTCTACAGTACCCCGAGTTTAGTTGCGTGGTGTCTTACAAGCGGCTGGTGGTAGGGTGCGCGTTCCTGGTGCCGGACGCGCGGCCGCACGAGGCGTACATCTCGTTCGTGTTCACGCGCCCCGAGTGGCGCAGGGCGGGCATCGCCTCATTCATGCTCTACCATCTGCTACAGGTATTTCAAGAAATACATAAACAACATATTCTTATATCTCTTAGAATGCTGATCAGATCAGTTGAGTGTGTATAGCGATCTGAATCTCCTCCATTCAGTCCCTGAATGGCCATCATCAGATCACAGCTAGGTCAATCTTTGGCGGAGAACCAAGGCTTCAAAACCTCGTTAGTATGAAAATCGACTGGTATCTTTACTTATGTGACCGCCTGTATTTCAATTTTTAATAAACAGACTAGATACAAAATTTGAAGATCCTAGCTTTGAAACTGAGGGACTCTCATACAAACTTACTTACCCTTAAGGGGTGAATTTTTAAAAACGCTGAGCACTAAGTGCTAATTTACACCATGAAAAGTATCTACTCTCCAAAAATAGTGACTCTACCTTCAGCCGTTAGGGCTCTACCCTAAGGCAACAATCAATCAATCAGTCTAGAGTTTTATACCTTAGATTTTTTAAATAAAAAGTTGGGCAAAGGTATTGTTTACCAAATAAGACAAAGGATAAACAGACAAACAGCTGAATTTTTTGCATTTTAGGTGGCAATTTTAGGTGGCAAGTTAATCAAATAAGCCATTTCATGTATCTTTTTTACAGACATGTTCAGGCAAAGATGTCACCCTTCACGTCTCTCCAACTAACCCAGCTATATTTCTGTACCAAAAATTTGGATTCAAGGTGAGAATTAAGTACTTAAAACTACTTATGTACAATCAAAAGTTATTTTGTTTCAAAATGGTTTATTGAGAAATCCTTCAGATACCAAGTGATCATAAATCTTTCTAGTTTTATTGACATCAATTTTGACAATCCTTCGAGCGTCCAAAAGTCGCAAGAAGCCCATTTTATTATTTTCTAACACAAGTTGTTCCTTAATTTCTATATAGTTCATGGGAACTAATCGGAGATTAGAGCACAAAACCTTTTCAGAATCAGACAGAAGATGGAATCCTGGTAAATCAACTATATCCAGTGGCATACATGTCCTTTTAATTCTTTTGACTTGGTTATCTTTACCGAATGGCACTCTTATGTATTTAGGTGATGAATTGCTATAGAGTTTGTTCATCATAACATATGAAGCATGTTGTTGCTCTTTTACCATAAGATGATTTTCTCTCTTTAATTGTTTGTATAAGTTTGCTGCGAAAAGTGTTTTTATCCCATTTTTTCTGTACTCCCCTAATCGCACAATCTTTTGAACAAGTTCATTTTCAAGGTTCAAACCTTCCATGAAGGCATCAAATTGCATTCCAGTCATGAACTGCATAAACGGTAACAACCTATCACATTTTGATTTAGTGACGGTGTTCTCAAATTTTTGCAGCCAAGAAACCAATTTACTGGGCATTATAAGACCATGATTCTGTATTATCTTATATCTTCTTTGTCGTTCCTTTAGTCGCGTATTTAATGAATTGGCTAAAGCTATCTTTAAAGAATCCAGACATTCGTCATCATCGTCGGAGTAATTATCTTCAATACTGAATATGCTCTCCGCATTATTATCATAGCTCAGTTCGAATTCAGATCTGTGGGCATTATAACCGGCCAAATGTTGATCTCCTTGATTGTTTCGCGGAGGGTTATTACTTATGTCCAAACTGTACAGATAAGGTATCACAGGTTTTGGGAACAGTGACTGTTCCGTTTCTGGCAGGAGCTTCAGTTCATCGTACTGTACATTTTCTATGTAATACTTTTTGTAATGTTCTTGGCATTCTAGTTTAGACCGAGTATGTACATTTTTAGAAATCTCCTCCCAATTTCCATACCCATATGTGGATAATGCTGAAAGTAGCTTACACTCTTCTTTAGCCGACCAATTACAATTTTCAAAGAGCGGGAAATCGTTGCGCCTGACTGCGTACTTGTGGTCATTTTTGTGAGCACCCACTTCCCTGCCTGCCGCAAAACATGTTGTGCACAAGAAAGTATCGCACTCGCAACACTCGATGAAAGGCTCGTGAACAATCTCTGAGCACGTGCCACACTTTGTCTGCAATACATCATCAGACATTTTTGTTTTCAGGTCGAAGAATTCGTTCAAGACTTCTACGAGAAATACTTTGATATGGATTACAAAGGATGTCGACACGCACTATTTCTAAGATTAATTAGATGATTAAATAATTATGGCTATTCCTACGGCTTTTTATTTAAAACACACGCAATTATCTAACGTAAGGTTTTCATTCAATTTATAGTACAATTAGATTAGATCGACTCGTCCGTTCCGTCGTGCGTAACAAACAACAACAACAATAAATAATAATAAAAATTAGGGATGTTAAAAACTCGAAAAAATATCGGTAAGTATATTTTTTTTTGCGGGCGATATTAATGGTGCGGGCACATTTGTCTGACGCCACGTGTTAAAACGCCGTAATTATATGGACGTGTTATAAAGATAAGTGTGATCCTAGTGCATACATTTACTATGAAAACTGATGTCATCTGACGGCGTGTTAACGCGTGGCGTCAGACAAATATGTGCCTGCACCTTAAATATTCTGATATATCGATCTATCTATGGTAAAGATAATTATAATCCATTGTCTTTTGACAGTTTAATAAGCGTGATAAATCGCTATATCAAATATCGTGTTTCGGTGGTCATGCTAGGGGGCTGTATCTAAAACAATATAAAAAAAACAAGTTTTTAATTAGTATTTTGGGGTTATAATATATTTTAATTAGTATTTCAGGGCTATATTATTTTAGGTAATATTATAAATAGTTGATTTTCCAGGCTCCTGGAAAAAATCTCTACATGCGCCCATGGTTCTGACGCTAAAAAGACAACAGTTTTTAAACTTAAGGAACCATTATAGAAAAACATGGTTTGGGGGTAATTTTTTATAAAAAAAAGAATTAACTTGTAGCCACAAAAAAATACGACAAGCTAAAGAGATTCTCTAATAGCTACAAGTATTAAATTGATGATTGTAAAAAAACAGAATATCATCAAAAGCGCTTGCGTAGGATCATATTTTTGGCGTAAATAATAGCGGAAGCGTATTGAATTCTACATCAAAATACACTTTAACATACTGTGTAGTAGCTTCAATTACTTTTATTCAAGTCCAGAAAGATAATTATTTTGAAAATGATGATGAAAAACAACGAAAAACATCAAAATAGTGCAGAAGTGAGATTATTTTGCTTACTCTTTACATGTAATGAAAAAGACAGAGACAAATGTTCCAGCGTAACCGAGCCTTAAATGACCTAAAACCGCGAAAATACTAACCTTTCTAATGATATATTATCACATATCTAGAGCAGCGTAGATCAGATAGACTTAACTCCATGAATACACATTTGGTTTATAGTTAGTAGTAGGAAGACCTTTTGAATGATACATCACTCGTTGCTAGGGGGGAGGGAGAAAGAAGAACACCCGAAATAATAATTGATGTCTAATATGATAACATCAAGGAATGGTATACTCATTGCAAGAGGGTGGCTAGCAAGACCAACTAACTGCTTTGTCCCTTTTGCCCATCATCCTTTTTTTAAATATTAATTATGGTTTAAAAAATGAGTTTCGACATTTTTTAAAATATCGATATTTTTTTTTGTTTTTCACATCCCTAATAAAGACGAAACGAAACGACAAGCGATGGCCGTTGAGTGACATTGACAGACGTCAGTCAGTCAGACCCATCACAGAATCGCGTATATCTATTAAATGCATAGATATAGTATATTAAAAGGCATTTAAAAGGGGATTAAATGCGTATACTACGCTTTCACTTCATCATTGCCGCTACCTCCCGGCCCGCTTCGTCATACCGCACCCCCTGCGTCGCCTTTCTAGTACGGCTAGCAATGCAAAGTTTAATTTTTGTTTCTGTTGATTTAATCATTACGTTCATTATTTGTGTTGTTATAATGATTAAAAGATTAAAGTTCCTACATAATAGCGAACCTAACTTGTTAGATAAATAAATGACACTCTTTGAACAAGATAAAAATGAAAAACAGTTGAAAAACATGATTACTTTATGCCTACAGTACCGTTAGCTGTGACGTCATAACGGTCGTCGACGGCAATGACGATGTGAACGCGTAGTAATCATAGCCTTCTATAATTTCCAAGCCATGAAGTGAGCAGAACGGCAACATTGCATGTGGTCAAGCACATAGTTTTATTATTGATATTTCTTTTTCCTATATTATCTGCGTTTAAACTAGATGTAAATTGTGATGTAAGATTATTTCAATCAAGATTTTATATTTATTATTATTATTTATTTTATTTATTAGAACATGAGGTTTGAGTCGAATTGTTTGACCTTTTCGGGGGTCCTTTAGTACGATGAGAATTTTGGTTTAGACCACCTCTATCAATTACACATTGGAAAGGTCTTTAAATTTGAAACATTTTGTTGTATGACAGCGAACGTCAACTAAGTATTAGTACTTTGAGAGTTAAATCGCTCTGAAATCAACCAAATTTTATAACATTAATGACCTAAAACTCCGAAAATACTAACTATTGATAAAATATATGTTTACAGCAAATTCATTTATAAACCTTTCTAATGATATACCATTCAATGCTAGAGGTGGGGAAGATCAACTCCCATAGACAATAAACCAGTTTTATACTTTAATAACCTTTCACTCCAAAAGTATTAACAATTGATAAAAAGTATATTAACAGCAAATATTTGTCTTGAAAAGACCTTTCTAATGATATATCATTTATAGCAAGAGGGCGTGTTAATCAACGCCCTGCTGAAAAAAATCAACAAAAAAGATGACATGTTTGACAGCCATTTTTTCCTGGTTAAAATTGAATTTCTTGTTGTTTAATATATAAAGAACTTCAATAAAAGAACTACATTATTTTCATATTTTAAACCCCGCACGATTACAACGAAAAAAATATCGACCTCTTAAAATTGAAAGATTCCCATACATTTAGTATGGAGGGAGACTGATCGACGACATGACCACGAACTGACAGTAATACACGTTGCCAAACTTAAGTTCATGGGTTGTTAAATATAGAAGGCTATGGTATAATCTATTAAATGAAGTACAGCTTGACCATAAAGAGTTGACAAAAATTGAGGGCACCACTTTCTATGTAAACACGTCAAAATCACGAATAATTTGGCAACACTGACTATATTTTGTACAGAAAGTGGTAGTCCATTGATTTGTATGGATTAGCTGCGTTCGGAATCACGTATGTACGGAATTCCGTAACGTGATTCCGTCTGTGTGTGGCCGGCCTTAGTCATTGTGAAATGCATTTACAAAGTTTGTAGCTTTTGGTAGAAATGATAAAAAATAAGGTCGATAACATAACATTGAATTTTTATTATTAAGATAAGTATAATAAATTTTTTATTTGCTAATGGTAAGCCCCCTAATATCATCAATCGCTGAAAGTCATTGGATTTTTAAAGCATTCAGCAGATAAATTGCAATTAATCGCTGACTTAGCGATTAGTAAGCTAGAATGCACCCACAAGGTGACGTCGGCCGTTGTAGCGTAATTTTCTGGATTTCGATTGTATTCTGAACAGAAAGAATTATATTTATCTCTTTCTAACGCGTAGCTGCCTTGGTAGCTACGTTATGTTTTATCTTTGTCTGTCGCTATGTGAAGGCCCCAGAATGTTCTAGATGTTTTAATGTATATATTTTGGCGCGACGGCAGCGCTACGTTTCATTCATTGTTGAACTCTGTCGAAGTTGCGATTGTGAAGTGTTGTGTTGTGTGTGAGGTTTTTAACAATAATTTTGCTATTTTTCTTGGACTGCTTTGGATTAAAACTTGGAACGTTGACAAAAAAGTAAGTATTGATATCATTAATATGTTTTGTAAACTTTTATACAGAAATACATTGTACAAAAAATGAAATGAAGCCATCCCAGGCATCCCACCATTTCCTAAAAAGGTGTCTGTCAGTCGTTCGAGAATATAAAATCGTTTTTCTTTTTGTTGCAGGATAAATTAAAACGAAATGGGTAAAGATTACTACAAAATATTAGGATTAGCTAAGGGAGCTACAGATGATGAGATCAAGAAGGCGTATCGTAAGCTGGCGCTCAAATACCACCCAGACAAGAACAAAGCCGCTGGCGCCGAAGAGAGGTTCAAAGAAGTGGCAGAGGCTTACGAAGTGTTGTCAGATAAAAAGAAAAGGGAGATCTATGATGCGCACGGCGAAGAAGGCCTGAAGGGCGGAATGGGCAGCCAGAATGGACCAGGAGGCGGCCAATCGTTCTCGTATGCCTTCCACGGAGACCCGAGGGCGACATTCGCGCAATTCTTCGGATCCGCAAGCCCGTTCCAGGCTTTCTTCGATTTGAACGGGACAGGTGGCACCACAATGTTCTTCGATCGTGACATGGATGTAGATATGGATCCGTTTGCCAACATGGGCATGGGACATACACGGCAAGGCGGCCCAGGAGGTGCTTTCCGTAGCCACAGCTTCAATATCCACGGTTCGCAAAATCGGAAAGATAAGACCCAGGATCCACCGATTGAGCACGATCTATATGTGTCACTAGAAGATATTGCGCGAGGCTGCGTTAAGAAAATGAAGATCTCGCGTCGTGTTATTCAGCCAGATGGCACATCGAAGAAGGAGGACAAAGTGTTAACAATTCATGTGAAACCTGGCTGGAAGGCTGGAACTAAGATCACATTCCAGAAGGAGGGCGATCAAGGCCGTAATAAAATCCCCGCTGATATTGTGTTCATCATCAGAGACAAACCAAATCCAATGTTCAAACGAGAGGGCAGTGACATCAGATATACAGCCAAAGTATCCCTCAAACAGGTAAGCAATTTTTTGTAATTTATTTAACAGTTTTATTTCTAGAATCTTCAATTTAGTTATGCAGTCAAATTATAGTAAACCTTTTCTAGAATCACTTTGTTTATTATTGCAGTTACTGAATTATTGTTTGTTAAGTTTGATATTTTCAATTGATATTATACCTAGGCTGTTTCTATTAAAAAAAGATGATAATCTAACCTTTAATTTTCTTTGTTACAGGCGTTATGTGGCACCATAATAGAAGTTCCAACCATGTCTGGAGAGAAGCTGACTGTAAACCTCCAAGGAGAAGTTGTCAAGCCACACACAGTGAAGAGGTTCCCGGGGTACGGTTTACCTTTCCCCAAGGAACCTACGAGGAAGGGTGACCTCCTGGTTGCTTTTGACATCAAGTTCCCCGACCGTCTAGCATCGGGTGTGAAAGAAATACTCATGGACACATTACCAAACTAAAACACCAAGACTGCCGTATCTCTCATTGTACAGATTTAAGTGTATAATTTCAATGTTTTGATAGCCCCATTTTGTGACCTGATATTGAAAATAGTACATAAGTGGACATTAGTGTTTCCAAGCATTTTGCTGATATGATATTGGGCTGTCAAAACTATAACTTTATATGCTCAAACCTTGTGGTGAGACATTCCTACTAGGATTGTAGGAAGTTGTGTGTTGCTGCCTAAATTATGATTTGAAATGTTACTCTTGTCAAGTTCCAGTGTAACATTGTGTAGGTTGTGTGTATGGTTAGCTAAATTGAATTGTTTGGGTAGACTTTGTGCGTTTTAGTACGAAGGACTAAGTAAGTCTTGATTTATGTTTGTGTGTGTGTCATTATTTAATTTTGTAAGCTGTAAATATTTTGTACTATTTTGTTATTGTAAATATTATGTGATCCTCATTGCAGTGATTGTAAGTTTTAAGTTTTTTATTGGAGGATTGGAAACTTGGAACTGGCAATTACAAAATTGTAAAGATCTTGAATTGTATTTTTGCCATATTTGCTATATCGGAACTACAGTTCAAGATTTGAGTAGAGCTTGACTTGTTCGAATTCTATTATTATTAGTTTAGTAGTAATGTAAAGACAGTATAAAACTTATCACTTATGATTACTGTTTAAAATGACTAATAAACAAACACTCATCTTATATATCTTGTTTGATTTAATTAATTAACCTCTGAGAGAGAGAGATAGTAGTACCTAGGTACCTACTTAAAGTATATATTTTTGCCTTTTCGATATTATCGTTAGTCCCGCTGCATTCCTTTGTTCGCAAAAATTCGCACAAAACATCGTAAATTAGGATTGTGCTCTAAAATCGAGAGGTGATAAGAATGAGGTAATCTCAGAATAGAGGTGCACGTGGCTTTCGATAGACAACCGATTATCAAAACAATACTAATCGATTTATTTATTTGGCATAGAACAACTTGTTGCAATGTTAATAAACTTTAAAATGTATTGTGTGATTTGATTTGTGGGATGGTGCGGCGTCGTCGTATCGTCGAATCGATAAGCTGCAGCTTCCATATCGATGTCTATGAGCAACGTGGCTTCCGTTGTGGAACGGAAGTCGTAGCGTTGTTCGACGATATCGATAGTTTCTATCGAGACTTTTCTTCGTCAGCCCAGCATGACCAGCCTGCCTAGCATGACCGATTTATATCGCGTGATATAGCGTTTTATCGGTTTTATCACGTTTAACTGTCAAAAAGACAAAGGAGTTTGACAGTTGAGTGTCTATAATATAAATCGGTCATGCTAGGCAGGCTGGATGTTATTTAAAAAAAAAAAAAGGGTCGAATTGAGCCTACCTCCCTCCTTTTGAAGTCGGTAAAAATGATCCTAAAATAAAAAGCGATTTCCAGTGGATATAAACGAATTTCACACTGTAGAAACAGCTGTAATTTTTGTTGGCTACGTTGCGACGAACGACGCGATAAATAGATATAATGTAGATAGATAGACCTTGGTATGCTGGAAGTGGGTGGAGCCACGAAGTAAACGCATCGAATACATTCTCGGCGTTACAAAAACAAAAAAACTACGAATGGGTACAGCCACCTACGACGACAGTAGAAGAAGAAAACAATGTGCGGGTCAGTGGGTTCGATAAACAATAATGCGTAGGTTGGTACCTACTACACTAGCTAGGTATTGTGGACCTATTGTGATAGGTAATTAATGCATCAACTTCAACAGTTATCTTTGCAACTGCTTTCATTTGGCGCAAGAAGAAGTTAACTTTCATCTGAGTAAGATTCTGGATTACACGCTTGCAAAACCGCCTCAACTGTGGCCCACAACACCACGTGCGGAGTGGAGGCCACGATCGAATGCTGACGTCACTCTGCAAAAATACCGCGTTGGATTGGATCGCCGCCGCCGCGCGCCGCCCGCCCGCCCCAGACATCGTAGTAACAAGAATTACTAGAAGCCATCGAACTGTTTTCGTAACCGTTAGTAAAGTTTTAAGTCACTCGTCATCACCCACACCAGTCACATTTTATTAAGCTGTGTGCCACACAGTCATGCTCATAACAAGGGCACTTAAGGGCCCTATACATATAACCCTCAAGTGGCGCCCTCATCTTAATTAAAATTGCTGGCTAAGTAGGTACCTGCATAATGTCACAGAATACATAATAGTCCAAATAATGTATCGAAAATTAACATGTACGGATTGAAGCTAAGGTTCTATAGTTTATTTACAAACAACCTTAGTAAAAACTTAGGCAAATGAGCAAAAGGTGTCCCCTTTCTTTAGGCACTTTTTCCTATTAGGTACTACCTACCTACTGCAACGAACTCTATTTTACTGAGGATTTGCACATGACACTTTTTTATCAGAGAAATAACAGTTGCCATCAATTTAAATACAAATTAGAAAGTGTACTTAGGTATTTTATTCAGTCTCCTTTCTCTTTAGAAAACTTCCCAAGAAATCGTATTGTAAAGTGCCAATGGGAGCAGGACTTAGGTAAGTACCTACCAATAACAGGAATATGAAAGCAATTTATGAAGGTAAGTACCTAATCGTCTCTAAATTGTGTCCACAATCCTGCAAAAAAAACACAGGCTTTCAATTTGCATTAGTATTGGATATTTTTATTGCTCACACAATAATTTCCTTATTGTATTGGCACCATCGGGAGTATGCTATTTTAGTTATGTTTACGATCGAAATAGTCTTTAGTTCGCGGACAGAAATAAAATGGCGGATTTGGCAGGTCAAACATAACTCGGTCACCGGCTCCTGAATTATTTAAATAGGGAAATCCACAAAAAAAAACAACAAACTATTTAAATTTGAGATTTTTGCATTCACAATGCTATTTTTATACAATACTAATGATATAGGTACAAGAAAAAATACGACTCGCACTAGATCAATTCTCGGACGGGAATCGAACCTTTGGATATCCGGTCCAATGCTCTGACCACTGAGCTACCGAGTCACTATATAGGTATCTAGCTAATAGCTACTGAAAAAACAAAATTATGCTTAGGTAGGTACTATTTTATTTATAGACCAAGGTCCTTGTTAAATCAACTGAATTCACTGCGTTATCTATATTTTGCACAAACCGGATAAGTACAAAATAATATGTCGTTCATTTAATAGGTACCTAACCTACCTATATTTTTTTTTACTTAAGACCTACCTAATAATTAAGTACTTAATTAAAAATGTAGCAATGAAGACTTTCAAAATCACGGAGCTTTCTAGGTACCTAGACCTACCTACTATAACACTATCTCAACCATCTCAACATTATGACTAAAACACAATTAAAAATAAACTTAAAAAATTAAATTGTTGTAGACCTTTTTATTTTAAATCAAAATTACAATGATCGATCATGACAATTATAATAACAACATTGGGTAGTTTAGGTGCTTTCTGGAAACGTAAAATTCTAAAGCGATCAAATTAAGAAGGTATTTACCATTAAAAAAACAAATTTAAATTCAAGCACAGAATTTAAAAATAGTA
Source organism: Agriphila straminella (assembly GCA_950108535.1). NCBI lineage: Eukaryota > Metazoa > Arthropoda > Insecta > Lepidoptera > Crambidae > Agriphila > Agriphila straminella. The sequence continues at coordinate 21,274,800 of OX467306.1, forward strand.
CCTACCTACCTACTAACGTATTCAAGTAAGTACAAACTTACGTCTAAGTACTCTAGGTAGGTAGGTATACCTACAATATCGTTAGGTAGGTAGGTACCTACTGAATGTACTGTACTGTACCTATATTTTATAACTAATAAAAACAAGAGTTCAAGAATTTAACAGCTTAAATGTTTACGTGCTAGAAAATTTTCCAATGCGACCATTCCATTGCCTACCTAGGTATACATTGAGTGCAAGCAAATCCTGATGCACATAGGTACGACGGTACGACACAAACAGACAATCAACACAATATTTAAATTAACGAGGGGTTAAACTCCTTTCAGTTTGCAGATAGGTACGCTTCCTTGTTATAATAGCAGTACCTAATATGGCCTTAATGCATTGTGATAAGTTGATAACGTTCACAATACCGTTGAATAACGGAACGGTAGTGATTCTACCGTGGAACAGTCGAGAATGACGCCTTGTGTTGTGAGCTCGAACACTCTCGAGCAGTCGGGAAGCTTCGTCAAATGCGAATGCGGCCGACCGACCGAGAACCGGATCGACGACATCAGCTGGGTGTGGTGTGGTGTGGCCGGCCTCTATTTACAGTTTCCCCCCAGACAGCGTTTTACCAAGTTGTACCCATCACGTAACGGTGAACAGCTGATTCACTTCGGATCGGCAAAAGAATCGGACCTAGAAACATCCCTGGGGGACACAAATACGACAGTACTTACCTACCTACCTACTAGGCTCAAGTAAAAATGCCTGTTTTTTATGGAGTGTCTGACTGATTTAACAGTTTTAACATTATTGGCTTTTAAAATCAATAATTACATTAATGGTAACTGTATCAAAAGCCTTAGAAGAAACTGATTATTTTTTGATTCAATTTTTATTCTAATTTGAATACCCTGAAGATTATGTATTTCCCGTATTTGTTGTAATATCTTGTAACTGCTCTAACAAAGCAATTTAAATCATACACGTGATCCGAGGCCGTCACGTGTTTATAAAACGTGCGGCGTGATAGCCGCCACGCGAGACGCGACAACTTTCGCATACATCCATTATACGACCAACTTGTAAAACACCGACAGAATATTGTGACGTGTACCGACCCATGCAACTTGGCAATCTTGGCATATTAATCGCTAAGGTTGAGACTTGAGCTTGATACACTTGAGATACGCACGGGTATGTCCTAGATACCTATCGTGTACATAATTTAAAGTAGGTATATTATATTATACAACTTTGTAGGGTTAATTCTATTACGTACCTACTAGTGCTTTATATTATTATTGAACGCGTTTGTTATAGCTCGGTTTATGGCCCTAAAAGCGTTGTATTAGGGCTCACTTTAAGAGCAAGTGTGTTAAAAATAACATTGTAATTTTTAATTTTGAGATTTTTGCATTCAGAATGCTATTTTTATACAATACTAAATAATATACTAGAAAAAATACGACTCGCACGTATGATGTCGAGGTAATTCCTCACATTGGTGAAATAACGCTGGCTTGCAGCGAAAGAGTAGGATATACTAGAAGAAATTCGACGATGTCACTAGTGACTCGGTAGCTCAGCGGTCAGAGCATTGGACCGGATATCCAAAGGTCGCGGGTTCGATTCCCGTCTGAGTATTGATCTGGTGCGAGTCGTATTTTCTAGTATATTATTTAGTATTGTATAAACATTGTAATTTGTTTTATAGTTACTTTAAATAGGAAGTAAAGCGTTGCTGTAGGTAAGGGAAAGTTTAAAATCTAGTCAGACGAAAATGCAATTGGTTTTTTTTGATGACCTTGCAGTTCCTAGCATAGAATTTCTTCGCCAAATGCACTGATGTAGCCAAATACATCTACTTTGTTTGGCGACATTATGATATCAATGCGTTTTGTTCACTGTTTTGTAAGAGAACATTAGTAAATGAAGATAAATAAAGGTGTTCTGGATTCTGAATGATCTGGAAAGCAATCCATTAGTTTGGCGACGTGGGCACGATCGTAATATCTTCGATATTTTTTGCGTAGATACCTACACGCGAACCCTATCATAATCTTACTTAAGATAACAAAGATAGGTATTGTTACAAATTAAACAAACAATACCTACCTACATCTTCTACATTTCTTTAACGATAATCCCAAGGTAATTTTGAAACCAGTAAATTATCACATTAAGCACCAAAGGCACACATTCACCACACCGAAGCGGTAAAGGTAGTTTGGCCATTTGTGGATGGTTGATATGGCTCCATTTTATTATGAGCGCTTCTGTTGCTTTTGATGGGTAGGTTAGGTACATACCCTACCTAACAAAAGTCCTTTTAATGTTAGTTAATATCTTAAAATTACTCATCATACCATACCATACCACCCCTAAACCACCAAACATGGATAGGTACGACGCTAGTACCTAGAGAGCAGGTAGTAGAGTACCTACCTAGGTAGTTTTTTAACAATTTACTTACTGTGAGTGTGAATCTGCGTCATCTGCTGCCAGCAATAATAAACAAAGCATCCACAATACTTTCGCCGTCAACATTTACTGGTGAATGTCATAATGGCGGGATACCGCCTGGTTTTTGAAATATTTCATGGCTAGCATATAGTGCCATTTTGGTGCCATTTGGTGCCTATGTTAAAAAAATTGAGCCATTAATAGTTTCAAAGATATTCAGCATAGCTGGTTGTCCCGCCATCTTGATATCAAAATGGCGGGATAACCACTGGCAATCGATAATCAGTTGTCTTGGCGGTTTAACAAACACATACGATTTTAGTGCGATTTAGTGCCTTCACGTTTAAATCATTATAATTTATTTTTGATTTGTAATTATGAAATAAAATGGTTTTATGATTTAGCTTCGAAAACTCCTGCATAAGAGAACATAGCAATGTGCTGGTTATATATTTTATTGCTCCTATAGTTTATTAAGGAGTTAGGTCGTACTGGTCAAAGATAATATAATCACTACGTTTTAGTGCTGGTTTGTTTCTGTACGTAAGCACTTACATAATAATAATAATACATTTAGGTTTTTATACCCTAAAATCAATTCATTACTAGACTTTTATAATTGAATCTGCAGTTTTGATATGCAAAGCTATTATATCGAAATTACATGTCATGCTCCCTAGCAACCCCACTATCGAATTTCTCTTTATAAATACAAGGTGAAATTGTTCAGAATGAGTACCGAATTAGTACATACTAAAAAAAATGTACGCCGATAGTTAAAATGCCACCAGCAACCCCAAATTAAATCCGAAGTTTCCGAAGCTAAATCATAAAACCATTTTATTTCATAATTACAAATCAAAAATAAATTATAATGATTTAAACGTGAAGGCACTAAAACGCACTAAAATCGTATATGTTTGTTTAACCGCCAAGACAACTGATTATCGATTGCCAGTGGTTATCCCGCCATTTTGATATCAAGATGGCGGGACAACCAGCTATGCTGAATATCTTTGAAACTATTAATGGCACAATTTTTTTAACATAGGCACCAAATGGCACCAAAATGGCACTATATGCTAGCCATGAAATATTTCAAAAACCAGGCGGTATCCCGCCATTATGACAGCCAGACTAACTGTGGTTGCTGTGCTAGTACCACTATTGTATTCTGTGCTAGTAGGTACCTACTGGCTTTTAGCCCTAAAATGTGTTTGGAGCAACCTTGTTCTGTGGGAGCAACAAGCTCCATCCATCCATTTATCCATCCTCACAAACTTTCATGACTTTAGTCGGATGTCATCGAATCGAAATGCATTGATTTCTCATTTTTTGTCACAAGCAGGTACAATACAATGCTTTTAAAATCGACGAACAATTATTGTATTATCTGTACATGCACAGGAGAAGTTTTCCAAAAGTGACAAAAATTAACTGGAGTTTTACCAAACTACCTAAGTCGTTAAATAAGTACATAATTACTGGGTAAGAAAAGAACAGCGAAGCAAATACTTTATCTTGATTGCACCGTCAAATACGGGGTATTCCCCGAAACTAACGAAGAATGTGGCCATCTTTTTAACCGACTTCAAAAAAAGGAGGAGGTTATCCAAGTCGACGGTATTTTCTTTATGTATGTTTTAACATAACTACGTCAGACGGTGTTATCCGATTTAAACAATTCTATTTTTATCTCAAAGAACATAGTTCGTGTGTGGTCCCATAATTTTTTTACAGAGATCTGGCTAGTAGTTTTTTCATAATCCTGAAAAATATCAATTAGTTAGCTTGCCATCGCACGAATTCTTACGGAATTTCGGACATAACATCTTCGTTAATGAACCGATTTAGATGATTCTTTTTTTGTTTGAAAGGATATACTTCAAGAATGGTCACAATTTTTTTATCTTAGGCTAAGGGCACAGAATAACTAACTAAGGGGTTAAAAAATTGTTGAGGAGCTAGCATTAATGCCTGCGGTTGTGGCGCGTTCGCTACTGTCAATTTATAGGATGGGTGACCAATGTGTGGGATGGTGGTCCCGCATTGTATTTGCACACTGACCCAATCTGCTTCCCTACTCCCTACTCAAATGGCCAACATTCTATACGTTTGAACGCTACGCTACTATAAGCAATAGACGATAAAATCACATACCTACCTTGTCGCAAACTTATGTTAATAACAGACTTTAATGTATTGGTGTTGAAAAGCTTACGGCACGTAATTTTATAGTCTACTGCTTATATAGCGTAGCGTTCAAACGCATAGAAAGTATGGCCATTTGAGTAGGGGGGGGGCTGAAAAGCCTAGTCGTATCGATGATAAATGTGCAGTTTAGACTCTAACCTTTAGAGACTCACATGTCATGATCTCTCCTCGTCTTTTGACTTACCCATTCGTTTCCTCTACTAATCCTGATGAACCCTGTTCCTCAGATGACCGCTTATCATCAAGCTGGCTACAACCTAACCTAACCAACCATTTACATCCTTACTTCATTGCAATTAAAAAATAAACAATGCAATAAAACTATTGAAAAATTTGGTCAAATGTTCTTATAATGTCAGTCGTTCTTCTTTATCTCTAAATTCTATAAATTGATAATCGTTCACTTCACTTTTTTTTCTATTGTTTTCTTGATATATACTTACGGAAATGTCATTAACTATTTTCGCACAGGTCCCGCCTAATATCTTAAGATCCTGACATCAGTCTTTAAACCATTTCACAAAGTTATATTATTCGTTAGAATGTTAGCATGTGAATCTTTAGCAGTCGGTATAAGGTTTAAGATTGCTTGTTTCTTTTTATGGGATCGGTAGGTGGTACACGGGTTTAGTGTTGAAAGAACAAGGCCATCGTCCTCCTACTGACGCCTTAATGAAATGCTAATGCAATAGTGACTCAGAAGCGTTATCTCTAAGCGGCTTCACTGAACTGTATCAAAAATGTGTTTTGCATGAAAAGCGGTCGTGTATGTGGGTCGCAGCTTTGTCTATTGTTTGAATTTATTAATGGGCCACGTTTTCTTTTCATGTTTTTGGCGAATTACCTACCACCTACGTTATGTTGCATCTTGGTCAGGAAGGTACGATTATCATTGCCTTAGCACTATTTCTTCTATGCGGCTTCACTGAACTGTATCAAAGTTTTGCATGAAACCGTTCGTGTATCAACATTATCCATGCAATAAAAGGATCATGTTTTTTAAAATTTATTGTTTGAATTAAATAGGGATGTTGACTAATGTATAAAATAACGAAATACTAATAAAAATCGTAAACATATTAAACTTTTAGAGTAGCTTGTATACCTCTTGGTTTTATATATTGCATATTATTTGTTTTATGACCCTTCAAAGTTGGGTGGACAAGTCCATTTAAAAAGTATAAAATTTATTAAAATAAATGATACCTTTAATTAGTCCGTAAAATGTATAGCAAATTTGTCGAGGAAACCATTTTGATAAACACAATATTTAATATAGCTGCTGAACAAATTTCCTATGCGTTGCATACAAACTAGCACGGCTTGACGTCATAACGTGCAAGCCAATAGTATGGAGCGTTTTTGATCGAGTCCATTTGTGCGCATTTCACACTGTGATATCTCGGGCAGTTTTCATGCTAGCGAATTAATTCTTTTACCAATGTTTCTTTTTTTGAGAGGTAATTTATGTAACATTAAATAAAAAAAATAGTCAACATCCCTATTATTGATGGGCCGCGTTTTCTCTTCATGTTTTGGTGTAGTTACCCATCTTGTCAGGTACGATTGTCATTGCCTTAATTGGCACTATTTTTTATACCTACTAACTGCTTCTTTACTCTACGTTGCGGTTAAGTTAACCATGATAGGTAGAATAGAGACCGAGGCAAATAAGTAACACAGACTTCAATTACTGCAGTCAAACCAGTCATATCTGATACTATCCACCAATCCGATGAAGTCGCCTGGAACAAAAATATCTGATACTACCTACCTATCCGCCAATTCGATGACGTCGCTTGGAAAGGTGTGGCCCGTTCTCCCTAAGGATTAATAATGTGTTATTAGGAAGGCTATGTCACCAATTTGCCTAATTGGCAGGGTCATTCATTATTTCCTTACTTGATGATTAATAATCAAATAAAAAACTCAAAAATCAAATCAAATAAACGACTCGGTAGCTCAGTCAGCGGTCAGAGCATTGGACCGTATAACCAAAGGTTGCGGGTTCGATTCCCGTCCGAGAATTGATCTGGTGCGGAGTCGTTTTTTTCCTAGTATATATATTATTTAGTATTGTTTAAATATAGCATAGTGAATGCAAAAATAAAAACTATATATTCGGTTTTTTATTTGATTATATTTTTTTTTAAAAAGCAGATTTTATGTTGTGGAATTCAAATTAAAAATATCAGGTTACTTTATTTATGCACTTTTATTGGTCAAAGTAAAAGTTTTGCATAAGTACCCTTCTCATCTACTGTGGATGGTGCAGTTCTTGCAGTGTACCCACCTATCAGTTTTCGATTGATGGGTAGATAGGACTTACCAACGAGATAACTATAAACCGCTTTAAATCTTAAAAAGTTTAAAATATTAGGTAAGTTAAATACGTAAAGTGAATAACTAAAGCGTGTGATTTACAAAATACTAGTTCTTTCTATAATTTAAAGCAATTTTTTATCTACACGCTACGAACGATATTAATTTCTAACTAAAGTAGTAATAATAATGGAATGGCCTCGGCCAACAATCTTTAGTTCGTTGGCTTCGGCCCTGTTATAGGGATTAAGAAATATTTTTTCATATAAAGGAATTAATTGAAGCTTCTTTGCCTCAGCCTCAGTTAGACTTAACAATAGTTATTTAAGTATATTTAATATTTACATAGCAACTCCATGTGATGTGATCTGCTCAACTTCCTTCGTATACGTTTTATCTCTTGGGTCTATTAAGTATCTTAGATTTGTTATAGTACCTGTTATGAGATACCTGATTTTGTCTTTTCGAAAAAATAAGCAGGGTACAGACGTCAATCCAGAAAGTAATTTATTATGCTCAGTACTCTTCTTTCTTTACTTGTCTTTGGCTCTGCCTTCTGCCCCTGACATAACAAATTATTATCTACACTTACTAGAAAGAGATACATATTATCATTATCCCTATGCTTCATTTAGTCAGGCTTATCCCCCAAGGATGCTTCCTAGGCCCATTTTCTTTCTCTCTTTTAACCAAATAGTAAGAGAAGATCAAAACACCGAAGACTGAATTGATGTAAGTGGTGAACGGTAAGATTAAATGGATGTGGTGTAAGCCTATGATAAGGTATATTACACAATGTTATTTAAAGACCTAGACAAATCAGAGGGCCTATTACAAAACTAAAAATCACCGCAAGCGAACGATGTTCTTTCCATTCAAGTAAGTCGATCAACGAACATATTCCAACTAGCGTGATTCTTTTTTGTAATAGGCCCTCCAATAAAGAGCTCTCTAATTTTAAAGAAGAGTGATGTATTATGCTTAACGTCTTGAAGGCTTCATTTTGTTAATCTTGTTATCTTGCCACGGTGAGAAGTCCGGCTGTGGGAGCTCCTTACAGTCCACCAGTGGGTTAGTGGGCCCCGCTGCCTCCATCACGCGCGGCTGCGCTTGGTCTAATAACTCTTCGTTGGCGCAAATCACACCGGCTAGTGTGGTCTTTCTAATTTCAGTAAGTTGGGCTGTAAGAAAAAGGATAGTTTGAACGTCTTTCTAAAATTCACTTCTTGGGCTTGCTATTGAAAATTGATTGCTGACTGTGCTGAAGACAGTCCACAAATCAATGAAGTGTTTTTAGCTGATGGCTGCAGGTAGGGTGCCTCACACCAAACCCAGTTCTGCTGAGCAAAGGAAGTACCCTACCCATGCAAATGCAATGATTATACGAAATTAGTTGATCTCAAGTTTAGTGTTGATCGATTAAAAAATATAATACTTTTCCTTAAATTTGAACATCTAAATATAAGACATCTTGATTTGACAGACATCTAAGTATTTCTAGTTCCTGTAAAAAAAACCCTGGAACACCCAACAAAATCAAAATACTTACTTGTATAGTTGTTATATCTCATGAAGACCGTTTTGCTATGAATGTTGTTAGGCGTGCACATGCACATTATTTTAGAGTGCGTGATACGAGACCGTTCAAACGTACTAATCCGCTCTCAACGTTGAGAGCAATCTTGAGATGCTCTTCAAGGAACAGCATCTCAGGCATGAGCACATGATAACTCTCAGAAAGCTGTTTATTAATACGGGCCTAAAACGCATTCATAGCAAAACGGTCTACGTGAGAGAAGAACTATAAAAATGAAGATATCTCCAATACTCACTGATGGAGAAGCCGACTGCCTGGTCACCAGTCTCGTACCAGAAGCGGTCGGCGAGCTTCAGCCGCAGGAACTGGTCGGACAGCAGGCAGCTCAGCGTGGGGCCCAGGAGACGACCTCTCGTCTCTTCTGCCAGTGCTCCCGTGTACAGATCTATGTCATCGACGTTCCTGGAGGTAGACATAAGTAATAAACTTTATGGTCTAATCTTGTTCTTCTTATCGAATGAGGAATAGTGGCCACCTCTGGTGTTAGAGTTTATCGAACCGCCTCTAACTTGGCTTAACGACTGTTATCAGATGACAACAGCCGGGACCGATGTGACGGTTTAACGTGCCCTCCGAAGCACGGAAGCGCTAAGTTGTAATGCCACTTAACGGTCACCCATCCGACACCTGGCCGGACTTCTCCCATTCTCTCTCTGTTCCTATCCCTCTATCTTTCTCCTTATTTCTACCACTTTTCCTTCCCCCCCGATGCGGTACCGGAGGGCAATAGGCCTCACCAAGGAAGAGTTCAATGGTACCGCATCACCTTAACCATTATTCCTTACCCATCCCCACCTGCCCAATCCTATCCTCAACCCATAAGGAAACCCCTTCATTACACCAAGAGCTAAAAAACATAATAGATTCCTGCATGCAAACTTGCCTATCTATATTCTAAGGTAATCTTATTTATTTTTTTATTTTTATTTAACCATTTATTTCAGGCATCAATGGCCCATACAATAAATACCTTAAAGACTAACATACATACATAATATAAAACTATCTTATATTTACACTTTATCACGTATTGACGGTCTTATGCGGTAACTACTTAAGGCGAGGCCTGTTCACGAAATTTACACTTTCACTATGTCTTTAGAATAAGGTTGAATATTGCATAGCTTTAATTGACGCTTCGCCAGAAATTTGACGAAATTTAGTACATTTTTATTGATTTCTGAAATACTGGATCATTTATTAAAAATGTACTCGGTTATTGTGTTAGATCAATAAAAACGCTATACTTAATGCATAAAAAATCATATCACTGTCGTTGAAAATTACGACATCTGACGATTTGAAGTTTATTTTTATATGATTTTTATGGTGTTATTCAGGATTTATTTACAGAGCAACCAAGCCATTTTCCAACATTCTGTTCGGTTATTGTGTTTCTTTGTTTCTTTGTCAGTCTACAGTAATTTTTGTGAAGTAGAATTCTACATCAGTTCTTCACATTGGAAGTTCAAAAATCAATCTTTTCATCAGATCGTGAACTGGCCTCGCCTTAAGTAGGTTAGTATGTATGAGATGGCAGCTGCGGCAGTCGTTAATGCCAATTAATTTGCAAAGAGCTGAGTCATGGGTTTGTCTAACGCATTAATTGATGGTAAGTATGTAGTAACTTTAAGTTTCTAGCCAGACGTGAGAGGTTTGTGAAATCGATAAACTTATAAAGACGTAAATATTGTAGAAAAATCGACAGGGAAATATTTTTGCTTTCACGGGTCTTGCTTGGAAAATTTCCGTGATTTATGTCTTGCTTGTATTTGCTTGTATTGCATGACAAATTCTTTGGCGGCGTCGTCAGATCGAGGTCTACCGTTGTAGGGGTACTAAGGCAAATCAAATCAAAGTGTTTATTTGTTAACTACCTATCTAAGTCCCTACACATGTGTACAAACTAAAGATGAACAAGGAGCTTGAGATTTCGATGAGGTTTTTACTTTGCTGCCATTATTTACTATCGGATGCGGCTCATGAACAAGTAGCTGTTATGCTGAGAGGGATGTTATTCCTTAAATCCTTATGCATCTGAATCATTATCTAAATTTTACCGCCTCTGTGGTCTTGTGGTTCGCCCACCCGTATAAGACGCAGAGGTCCCGGGTTCGATTCCCAGGGGGGTATAATTTGTACTCGGTTTGGTTGGTGGTAAGTACAGCTTATTTCAAGTCAGTCTGGCTAGCTACCAACCATCTTACCTAAGTCTGACGCCATAACAACAATTAAAAAAAAAAGTTGTGTTCCAGCAGGTTCCAAAGGTAAGATAGCCAGTTCCTCAGTGATGAGGATTCCGGGTGTAGTGCGCTTCCACCTTTGGCCTTCTCGTCACTTAACATCAGGTGAGGTGAAGGCCCGGTGGCGTTGGTGCTCGGTGGCGTGCACTCGGAGAGGCCTATGTTCAGCAGTGGACGATGGTAGGCTGATGATGATGATGATTTAACTGGATTTAACTTCAATAATTTCCTCTACGCATTGTAGGTATTATGTATTATATGTAGGTTTATTATATTTTGGTATGTATATAGTATATTATATTAGTTACATTTTATCATATATTTATGTAGTTATTCGAGTTTAGTAGGATTATTATTATTACTTTATTAAATTTGCACACGTCCAACTACCCCTTCACATTTATCTTAATTCCTGTCCATCCCAAGGTTGCCTGGAAGAAATCGCTTTTTAGTGATAAGGCCGCCATTTGTATGTCTCCTTTATGTTTGTATTGTTACTTGTTTGTTCTGTGTGTATACAATAAAGAGTATATAAATAAATAAATAAATAAATAAATGATGTCGAAGGCCCAGCACTACCCCGTTGTGCATAAAAAAAAATGTGACTCACTTGTAAATCGTGCTAATCCGGCTGAGGGACTGGTTGTCAAAAATCTCTCCCAAGTCGTCGAATGACTTCGGTGTGGAGAGGCCACAGTGTGCCCTCCAGGCGGCGTAGGCGGGCAGGCCGTGGTCGCGCCCGCGCTGGATGTTCAGCGACACCAGGTCGAGGCCGCATGGCCCGGCTTTATGGTATGCGCTGCTGCTGTTTGCGGTTTGTGGCCTCTCGAATAGGTGATTGCTTAGCTGGGGAGGAATTTTGAATGGGTTGATTGCAAACTTATTTTTAACCGACTTCAAAAAAAGGAGGAGGTTCTCAATTCGATTGTATATATTTATGAACCGATTTTGATGATTCTTTTTTTGTTTCATTGAGTTTTGTTGCGAGATGGTCCAATTTTTTTTTTTCAAATCGGTTCAGTTGTTTTCAAGTAATCCTGAAAATACTATGATTTTGCGCTAATTGCCTTGACGACTTCGTTAATTTATGAACCGTAAGATGATTTTTTTGAAAAAGGGCTACTTTCAGTGTAGTCCTCTTAACACCATTTCATGGTGTATTCCTGTTGTCCCCATGATTTCGTCCCTATAATTGGGACAACGGCACGTCAACAAAATTCCGTTCCACTGTCCCCATTAATGGTGACATTTTCAATGGGGACAACGGGAATACACCAATTTCATTGGACTTTGGACTTCAAAGATATCCAAGGGAACTCCTCAAACTCAAATAGGATATGTATACTTGTATAGTGATTGAGATATTGGTAGGTTTATGACATCCAAAACAAACCGAGCTGTGGTCTGCGGCGTTCTGGACTACGAAGGCACAAAACCGCGTGAATTTGAAAATTGAGCTATAGGCATTTTGAAATACATTAAGTAAACATGAAATACATGAAATACATGTCCTCCATCCAGCCCCTTCCGACTTCAATAGACGTTTTTTATTAAAATTGAAACGCGTATTGGTATTGGAATAGTTACCTCCGTAGTGACGTGAGGGTCCACACTGTGCACGGGCGTGTTCATGGCCGACGACACGGCCGCCTTGGCGCCTCTCTTGCTGTACAGCGTGTACGGGTTGAATAACATCTCGTGGAGTTGCACGTAGTTGATGGCGCCCGTGCTCACGTCTACGTTGTGCATCAAGCCCTGGAGGTGGAACATGGGTTACATTACAGAACTGTTAGAAAGGGGTTAAAGCAGGGATCATCTTAACTTTACTGAGACATCATAAAATTAAAGTTTTAATTATTGTTTGTCTAATTGACTACATAGCAGGTATGCCTCCAGAAGATGCGAATTATGTAAATGATGCCCAAGGACAGTCTTATCTACTGGTACCTACATCAATTTGATTCTCTCGATAGTTAAAGATTTGGCTACATCAGGGGGAAATGTCAAGAGAACATTCCTTCCGTTGATTTATTTCCAAGCTGGGTTTCAAGTAACAAGCCATAGGAAGAATAAAAAAGTTCATAGCTCTTTACCGGTAACAGCGTATGTGCAAATCTGAAGGCGGCCGCGGAGAAGTGATTGGCCACTGTGGGGTCCACGGTTGGGTCGTACACGTCGGAGTATCCGTCCGGTGCCAACGTCAGGTTCAAAGCGAACATCACGTCATTACCTGCGGAAAAAAAGCATGCAAAAGTTAAAGTGTTAAACAAGGGTAAGTACCTAATATGTAACTACAGAATTGACATACTTACACAACTCAACTAGTGACCACTTTCATAAAGACGAGCAACGTACTTTCCAAAGCTCGCGAGATAGGTACCTAATAACTTTTTGATTAGCCATCTCATGACCAATGAGCATGAGCGACCATTGCGAAAGTTGCTTTGCTGCAATCACAAGGCGAATGCGTTAACCCGCTAAAACCGCTGACCCACTTAAAATCCTTTAGCCACATGAAGACCACTGTAATCTAAATATCAGTATCAGAATGGTAAAGAGTCTCGTCGCTTCACTTCAGGAGCGATCGAGTTACAGAAACTGCGATTGTGTGTAAGTAAATAAGTAGAACTGGCCACAATTCACCATGCCAGGTAGACAATGTCTCGTGAGATTGTCGCTTCAGCTCGGGTTAAGTTCTAGAAATTGCGCGGTCACGCAGTTATGGGTAAATTACGGTCCTGGGTGTGGGTTTAAAACTTTAAAGCTTGCTTACCTAATATGGAAGGCAGGAACTCGGCGTAAGTGATGTGTTGCATTTGAGCACCGACGATCCTGCGCGCCTCCTGGTATAGAACCTCGTCGTTCCACGAGGGGTTGAGTTCTAGAAGCTGAGCCGCCACGCGGTTGTGCTGCCGCGCCCAGATCAGGTGCATCGTGGTTAGGTGCAGGTTCTCGTTTGCACGGTCGTCACCTGCATACGAGGAAATATTTAGTCTGCATTATTAACTTTCTCACATCCTAACGTTGGCAAAATCACTTTTTTATGGTTTGTCTCCTTGCCGATTCCTATAGAAACAAAATGACTCGTCAAAATCATCGTGCGTGTCAGTCGCTCGAAGTCCACTGCTAGGCGTCAACCTCTTCCAAGCATCTTCACAATCATCGCTAGCTGCCCGTATTTAGCGGGTTCTCGGGAGGTTTCTTTACGAGTTCCGTTCACTTCATATCAGGCCTGCTGCCGGAGCGTGGCAGTGGTCAAATATGTAACTAACCTATCTCTAAGCTAGCACACTTATATTGTCACACACCGTTATATGGTTGAATCTCAAAACAAATGGCTGACCTGTCTCAAAGCAATACCGAACTACCGACCCATGGCATTCATCTGTGCAGTGTTGCAAGGGTCGGCAGGATCTTGCGCGAGTGGCAATAGATCCCTGGCTCCATCACACACTCTTAAATGGTTGAATCTCAAAGCAAATGGCTGACCTGTCTCAAAGCAATACCGGCCCATGGCATTCATCTGCGCAGTGTTACAAGGGTCGGCCGGATCGTGCGCGGGGGGCAGTAGTTCCCTCGTTCCGTCACGCAGCATCCGCAGGCGGCCGGCCGCCCGCAGCCGCAGCCGCGCCGCGCGCTCGTGCGTGTAGCCGTACACTGTGGATGCGTCGATGAATGCTGTCGCTTGGTTCATTTGTTCTCGAGGACCTGAAATAAAGTGGGTTATTATTTTAGTCCGTTGTACAAATTGAGATCGTATCGCTATGATTCGAATCATTCGCTAAAAATGCGTTATGTAGTTTTAGTAATAAACGTAGTGAATTTTTGGTGTGAGAAGACTGCAAGATGGTGAGTTAAAACCAAAATTAAATAATTGATCAGTGGTTTCATTTTAAACTGTGAAGTCCTGAAATAAAAACACTTTTAACGGATACTAGCGCGGTTTTATTGAAAGTACTTTGGTAATTAGTTGGTATTTGGTTTGATTTTTGATTTTCCCGACGTTTCGGCACCTTTGCAGCTGCCGTGGTCACGGGGGACTGAAGCTACTTGTGAGCCTACCCTCAAGCGATGAATTTTTTAGAACTTTCAGAAATTAAAATTTATCAAATTTTTTATTAGTTTAAGTTTTGGTTTGGTTTTAATTTAATTTTATATGTTAAAAAGAGAGAATCTACTGAAACTACTACCATTTCATAAAATTGGGAGGCCCCTCCAAGAAAGAAATGGCGAAAGAAAACTTGGAGAGGAAGGCCGACCTCCGTATTAATTTATTTGCAAAAGGAACTAACCGTATCATTAGATCTTACAGTGTGTGTTTGAGGCTTTAGCTTGTGAATGATCACAATGTCGGGAAAATCAAAAATCAAACCAAATACCAACTAATTACCTAGGGACTTCCTCGTAGTTACACTAGTGTAACTCTGGTGTAACCACGAGGTACGAGTGATTATATGACAAGGCGTTATCTCACCAAAGAAGCAAGTAGGGCAGGGTGCTGAGCGCACAAACTCCATGCAGGTGAGGTTGTACTCCTGGTAGAAGGGGTCCTCGGCGTCCAGCTCCACGGGGAAGCACTCTGGGTGCGGCGCCAGGCTCGGGTCGCAACACGACAATGCACTGCTGTTTTCCCCTGGAAGGAAAATGACCTCTTAACGCTCGCTTCTCTAAGTAAAAGATTGGGTCCGGGACGAGATGAGATGATCCGACAAAGAACTAAGGTGGTACTCGACATAGCCCACCAATTGGCAAGCTGAAGTGGCAGTGGGCCGGCCCTATTAGCCGTAGAACCGATGGCCGCTGGGGCAGACGAGTTCTTGAGTGGAGAACGTATCGGCAAACGTAGTGTGAGACGCCCTCAGACAAGGTGGAGCGAAGATCTTCGCAAGGTGGCTGGCAAAAGGTGGATGAGAGTAGCCGGGATTGTTCTTGGTGGCGTGCACTTAAAAAGGCCTATGTCCAGCAATGGACGATTATAGGCTGATGATGATGATGATTTTCTTCGCTTGGCTGAAAAATCTTCGAATTTGACACTGAAGAATCAAAGATTTTTTGTTTTTCTCCAAAGTGATGTTAAATTTTTGACCTAACGAAATAAAAACAAAAATATTAGAGAAATATTGCACTACATAAATTGCAAGTTTACGCACATTTAGGTATGCGGTACGCTATCTCTGCGCCACAGATCCTGAATGTCAGAGGTCAAATTAATCAGTTAAATTTGGTGTCGGACTGTAACTGTCTTTCACTGTCCCACAGCTCCTGGCTCTGTGAAAACCGCACTTATGTGTATGTTGACAGACTACACGCACACATTGTTGCCTTACCTTTACTAAGAGCAGTAGCAGTGATATCATGATCGACGAACTGCCCCCAGACAGCCAGCATCACGGTGAACGAGGTGTCATGGGCGTAGCTTGGTCGGTGCACCGTCACGCTCACGTCACGCGCACTTGGTAGGCTCGCGCCGTCAACACCAGTGCGAGGGGAACTGATTCCTGAAAAAAAAAGAGTTGGCTTAAGACTTTCAACAGAAAATGAACCTAGAGCATCTGGAAAACCTATACTAAGAGTTTATAGTACTTAGTTAAGAATCAAAATAGAGTAGATAAAAATTGAAAACCTTGGCTAGGTAACAAGAAACTTGGTAACCAAAAAGCTGAATTTTAATCCCGATGCAATTCTAGACAGAAATCAGGAATAAAGAACTATATACTGCACAGTACCATCACGATATTCACGATCTAAGACAGAAGACTGAATGATAGGGTATGCAAACCAGCCCGTGAACAACATAGAAGTCTTTGCCCGTGAAGCATGGCGCGATCTCGACATAACATTTGAATATCGACAAATTCTTTTGTTTGACTGTTAGAAATGACATTTTGATGTCGGTGTTAATTACAACTTTTCTCGGTCCCGTCATGCTACTACGCCTGCAAAGAATCGAATGTTTAGTCATGGTGTAGACGCTGAAAAGAGTAGAAGCTTCTCACTTTACTCACCATCTCCATAATCTGGTGGCAGTACCCTCCTGAAGGGAGTTCTGGACACTCCCCAGCGGTAGGGGTGCTCCAGGTTGTTGCAGCTGCCGTCCACGGTCCGGTACTTGGACTGCGGACATGGTGGCACTGACTGCTGGCAGTAGCGGGGTTCTGGGAACGACCCGTTGGTGGGAGGGCCTTGGAATGATTCCCCTGATTGTTTCGAAGTGCTGGAATTAATAGAGAGTTAGGAGTATTAAATACCTATTTGAGTTATTTCACTTCAATCGGCAGAGACTGTTAGTAGGTACAGTCAAGTTGCTTATCACTTTAGTACTTTGTCATAGTAACTTTTTGACTTGATACGCTTCAAACTCAAACTATAGGAAACATCTGTCAAAAAAGTTGCTATGACAAAGAACTAAAGTGTTAAGCGACTTTCGTTGCTGACCGTACTTACCTAACTCCCAAAATGTTATTTCTATTTCGAATAACTCATTATCAATAATTGATGTTGGGAAATTAGGCAATGATTTATTCAAGATTTATTTAAAGTAAGTAGGTACCTACCTAAGTAGATTCTTTGGAATCATCGTAAATCTCTGTTTGAGTACATTTGGAAAGGGATGGTGCTATTCGACGCATATTGCGCCATCCCTTTCTAAATGTACTTAAGCAGAGATTTGAGTTTGATTTGATAATACGAGCTTTAATTTGTCATTTCGTCAGATTTTTTGTACGCACGACAGCACGCTAAGTTAAACAGTTGAACTACGAAAACAGCTCTTATTACGTACGGCATAAAGGCGGTCTCAAGGTCAACATGTATAGTCTGATGTGCTGCTGATTGTACGCAAACGCTAACTCACCATTATTAGATAGCCTTGATAGTATTTTGCTCTCGTTGAAATGTTTAAAATTATATCAAAAGGCTTGACATGTGTACGTGCAGTAAATTAACTGTAATTAAATCATGGTGACATAAAAGTCGATTGTAATGAGATTGTTGTTTATAGTTCAATTTACTAAAATCTCTTGAGATCGTGATGCGACGACAATTAGTTAGTTGTCGGCCTTGAATAATGTTCTTACTTACTAGTAAGGTTTTTATTGTATTTTTTACACGTGCCTACTCTACTTATAACAAAATTATTAACGACACATCAACTCTGAAGCAGATAAAATATACTGCTCAAAAGAAAATGGTTTTCTATACAAACGAGCTAATTTCTGGAAGGTTTTTTTCACATAAACTCAATCTGATTTTATTTGAATTTGATATTGTTCGTAAGCTGTATGAGTAATAGTCCATCAACTTTGCAGATGTCAAATTGTTCCTATTCGCCGTGGTTCAGTATTGGAAAATGATAAATTTTGTGTATTTTTGTATGAAACTCTAATTTCTTTCTATTCTAACTGCCACACAGCGAATAGGAGAAATTATACAGTCGTCAGAAAGTTCGCAAGTTGACTATTACAGCTTTCGAACAATATCGAATTCAAATAAAATCTGATTGAATTTATACTAAAAGTATTTTCAGAAATTAGCTCGTTTGTATGGAAAATCATATTATTATAGTGGCACCTATTTAATTAATTTGATTTGTTGATAGTATCTATTTCGGTGACAAACATATGCGTCTCATTTTGCCGATTACCCATCTAAAAGCTAAAAATCTTGGGATGTAGGAAACCATGGAATAATGTTATTATGTCTTGTTCTTGACTCTTTATTTAATATAAACAGTTTACTGACCTGTCACCAATGATCTATTATTTTTTATTGCAATCGTTCGTAAGGAGACGTTTCTATCAATGTTCGACTCTCGCTCGGCGTCACACCCGGATGTGGTATTATGGTCAGTTATGGCCGACCGAGCCGAAGAAAACATTTTGTAGTACGCAAGTAGAACTATTATTCAAGAACAGCTTAAAGACGCAAGTATTACAAGGGTCTTTTATTTAAAATGAAACAATTTTTAACTAAAATACAAAAATATTGTTTCCAACCAATTAGTAAGTCAGCTGAGATGTAATTATATTTAATTACGAAGCATTATTTATTCTGTAGCCATGGGAAAATTACAAAATTGTCAATTGTCATAAAGTTCCTATTGCATAGTTGCTACGAGGACCGTAGCATCGTCGTAGCAAGTTTGCATTAAAAAAAATTAAGTATTTGAAAATGTTTTAGTTAAGATAACTAAAACATTTTCAAATCCTTAATTTTTTTAAAGGAATATCTCTAAATATTTATTTATTTTGTAGCCAAGGGAAAATAACAAAATTGACAATAGTCGCTACGAGGACCGTAGCATCGTCGTAGCACGTATTTTAAGGATCAGATTTTTTTGTTAACGTAAAGGAATGCCCATAGTAAATATAATGCTGTAATCAAAGGATAATAAAAAATTGACAATACTCAGAAAGTTCTTTATCGCACAGTTGCTACGAGAATAGCATAGTCGTAGCACTATGCATTTATTTAGGGATTTTAATTTTTTTTTGGTATTAAGATACGAAAGAATGTCTTTAAATATTTATTCTGTAGCCAAGGGAAAATTACAAAATTGACAATTATTAGAAAGTTCTTTAAATCGCACAGTCGCTACGAGGACCGTAGCGTCGTCGTAGCACAATGCATTTTAGGGATTTGAATTTTTTGTGGTTATTTTATAGGAATGTCCGTAAAATATATCTCAATGTCTATCCAATAGTATTTTAATGAAACAATAGTACCGCGTTCGGCGTAGTGTTACCGTCAATTCGGTTACGTACCCGTCGAGGCGTGCCGAAGCCGGACCGGCGAGGTGTCGGGTGGCACCGCTCGCGGTCGATGCCGGATCACATTGCAGGTAAAAGACAGCTCTTAGTTTCACTGTCGTACCAGCTGAATCGTTAATTAGGACTGTGTGATTGTGATTCCATATCGCCCAGTTTTGTTGGACCTTGTAGCAAAGGTGTAGTTTTACTAAACTTTGACCTGCTGATGAATGAAGGACACCCTTCACTCGGTGTGTTAGATAACGATTCATTATTTAGCTGGCTTTCTGACTTTATTCTTTAATTACCTAAAACACCCCTCTTTTTGCGTCGGGGGGGGGGGGGGGGGGGTGGGGTTAAAAACATGGAAGTATACCAAACAAAGCGTTTCATATTGAAAATAATAAAAGTTGTTGTGTTTTATCGGCACCGCGTAGCCGTGATCTCGGATCTAAGAAACTGTATTGTCATAGGTAGTCAGCGATCAGTCAATTGATCTAATAGCCGGCAACTCGGTCAGTGGACCCTAATGAACAGCTAACAGAGTAACCGCAACCACAAGCGAAACGAGACCATATCGACTACTTACCAAGATTTTGTTGCCGTTTCCAATACAATCAGCATTGTTATCAATTGTAACGGAAGAATTAAAGAAATTATTATTCGACAAATCTACAATCAAAGTAAACTATTCTCTAATTCGTAATTATTTTAATACAACGTATTTCAAGCCAAAGTTGACATTTGAAGCCACTATTTTTAATTGTCGCTGGTCGTTTTTTGTTTTGCTGTTTTAAAAATAATATAAAAATCGAAAAAAAAAACAATATAGTCAACACGCAGGTCCAGATTCATAAGATTTGTCAATTGAAAAGACTTTAGTAGTCTCTATAGCATTACGCAGACTATGCAGTGTCAGCCATAGGTTTGACAGAGGAGGAGGTACTGATGGCCGTTGTGTCCTGGGCTAATGGAGTGCGATGGCTCTCCAGCGCTTGGCCTCTTTGAGGACCACCTTACCACACCACTTTTACAGCATTTGAATGGCGTACAGAAACCTCATAATTCTCCAGTATAGACTTTCTTTATCAACTCAAGATTCACCTGATAGATTCTGGGATTTTCGCGATTAATAAAAATACTCACCCATTAAAAAGCACTTTAGTAGCCTCTTCTATAGCATACGCAGTGTCAGCTATAGGTTTGACAGAGGAGGAGGTAGCTGCGGCTCTCTGTGCCCTGATGGCCGGTGTGTCCTGGGCTAATGGAGTGCGGTGGCTCTCCAGCGCCTGACGTTTTTTGAGGGCACCTTGACCATGTTTCACCGCAGTTATAATGGCCTCTGTGGTTGGTGGAACACGGAGCGATTGGGGGGGCGGTCGGCCTGGTGAAATAAAAAAAACTAAATGTTTTCTGTAAAAAGAAAGTAGACACAGATTCAATAATAGTGATATAATTGAAAAACATGAATGTAGATGCTCATCACGCCGTACCTATACATTAGGAAGATCGATTTCATTCTCTCCCTGAATAGTTCATTAAATATTATGGACTTCAGTAAGTCGATCTACCTAAGTAAAGCGAATGTGTCCGGATATGAAGTTACTTAGTGAGAACCACAGACAGCTGTGTCAATCAATCTTCAAAGTGAAGTGAAAGTGAAGTGAAATAAGCTTTATTCAAATAAACTTAATTATTAAGTACTTTTGAATCGTCTATATTTTTCTACCACCCGTTCCAGACTTTTTTAGCTGACAAGAAGAACGGGCGCAAGAAACTTATCAGCTGTAACAGCCATAAGTAACGATATTTACAAACTTGAATATATCGTTACCAGATAATTACAACAGGGTGACAGGATTATTGGCAACAACATAGACTTATTATATTACTTCAACAAAGTTCTTATATTAGCAAGTTATGTGTTACATCATTTCCACGCATTTTGATCTTTAAGATAATCGTCAACTTTATAATAACCTTTACCCATGAGCGTTTTTTTAACATGGTTTTTAAATTCATGCAAAGGAAGATCAATCACTTGTTGTGGAACTTTATTAATAAAGGCTATGCCTTTCCCCATAAATGAACCTCTCGTTTTTGCAAGCCTAAAACTTGGAACGGCAAGTTTATCTTTATTTCTTGTATTAAACTGGTGAATGTTGCTGTTCTTATCAAATGAATCATAGTGTTTCCTTACATAAACTAAATTTTCATAAATATATTGGCCTGCCAAAGTTAAAATATTTATTTCTTTGAACAATTCTCTCAAGGTATCTCTCCGCCGTAGATTGTATATGGCGCGAACAGCTCTTTTTTGGAGTACAAAAATATTTTCAAAACTGGCAGCTGAGCCCCACAATAGCAGTCCATAAGACATTACACTATGAAAATAACTAAAGTATACTAACCTTGCCGTTTCAATATCAGTTAAAAGCCTTATTTTCTTAACAGCGAATGCCGCTGAACTAAGTCTACTTGACAAGGCTTCAATATGTGGATCCCATTGCAATCGAGAATCTAGTGTAATACCTAGAAATTTTGTACTCTCAGTAAAGTCTACTTTATCGTCATTCAATTTAATATTTAATTTTGTCTTCTCAACATTAGGTAAAGAAAATTTTACACATTTAGTTTTTTTGGGGTTAAGTGCTAAATTATTACTATTAAACCAGTGTGAAACTTTAGAGAGGGCACTATTTACTTCGTCGGAACAGTTATTACCTCTGTTTACTTTGAAAACTAAAGAAGTATCATCCGCAAATAGTACAGTCTCACATAAATTACTCGCGTAGTTGGGAAGGTCATTTATATAAATTAGAAACAGCAATGGGCCCAATATTGATCCCTGTGGCACACCCATATTGATGGGGGCTCCAGTAGATTCAGTTCTATTAATTACTACTTTCTGAGTTCTATTGTACAAATACGATTTCATAAGCCTAACCGACTTATCAGAGACACCATAATGTTCTAGCTTCTTTAATAGTGTTTGGTGATCAACGCAATCGAATGCCTTAGAAAGGTCACAGAAAATGCCAATTACATCCTGCTTTTCTTCCCAAGCGTCAAGAATATGTTTGAGAAGTGCAATTCCAGCATCAGTAGTACTTTTACCCTTGGAAAATCCAAACTGGTTTTTATGAAGTATATTATTGTATGTAAAGTAATCTAATAATTGGGAATATATAATTTTTTCAAATATTTTACTAAGTGCTGGTAGTATAGATATTGGCCTAAAGTTAGCTGGGTCACTTTTATCCCCAGATTTAAAAAGAGGAATCAATTTACTATTTTTCATTAAGTCAGGAAAGACCCCCTCGTCAATACATTTGTTAAAAATAAAAGCCAAGTAGGGGGCTAGTATATCAATTATTGATTTAATAATGCTTGTTGACATGCCCCAAAGATCTTCTGTTTTTTTAACATTAATTGTTTTAAAAGCTTTAATGATATCTGCACTATTTATATATTTAAAGGAAAAACTTTCATTGCACTTATCAACACTAGACTCCAGAAGGGAGACAGCGATGTTGGGACTAGCACTAAGAGTACTGGTAGTTTCTACAGGTATTCTAGCAAAGAAATCTTCAAAAACTTTAGCGACCTCATTGTCAGATTCAAAAGTTTGATCACCAGTTTTTAAACAGAAGGAATTTATATTGGATTTTGATTTGCCCGTTTCTTTGTTAATAATATTCCAGGTAGCTTTAATTTTGTTATCAGCTAATTTTATTTTATTTGCAAAGTACTTGGACTTTGCTAGGATACAAACTTCTCTGAATGTTTGTGAATACTTCTTGACAAATTCAATGAAGTTAGGATCACAAGAAGTAGCTTTCTCTGCATAAAGTTCGTATAATTTCCTTCTGCTTTTATATATGCCGGGTGTGGCCCAGTCACTAAATTTCGTACTATCATTACATTTGATGACTTTTTGTTTGAAAGTTTCACTAAATTCAGTTTTGACTATGCTAAATAAATGATTATATAAGTTATTGGCTTCAAAATTTGGTTCTGGTAATGTTTCAATTTTACTTGTGACATTGGTTCTGAATTTTTCAATACAGTGTTTCTTTATTGGCCTACACATTATTTCCCGTTTAGGCCGAACATGATGGTGCTCAATGGAGGCTAATTGTCCACTATGGTCGGATTTAATACAATTCAAAATTGATTTTTCAATGACATTACACACAAGACACACACAAGACAACTCAATAGTTCGTTCAATTGAGAGGGATACTACATCTTTGCGCTCTTTACATTGTAAACTATTGTGTAGAATAATAAGTGAACCCCCTCTTATAGCAGATTTCCTACTAAACGAGCTAGCAACTTTATAATTATCTAAACTTAAAAGTAATTCGTGCTTTTTCAACCAATGCTCAGTAACACATAACACATCAATATTTTCAGAGTTTATGAATAAGCTTATTTCTAAATCTTTGCAAGAAAAGCCTTGTATATTCTGATGTACAATTCTTAAAGACTTTGGCTTTTCTATTGTTAATTCAGGGCTAGAGGACGCCTCTATTGTCTTAGATGGTAATTTAAATGAGAAAAAATATTATTACTTGGACTAAGTAAAATGTTACAATTATTTTTATTTGGAACAGATTCCAAAGTTGAATGACTAATGTCAATAGTTGACTGCTCAATAGAAGCAGTTGTTTTACTAGCCAGATTATTGGCTAAATGTTTAAAATAAAAAGATAGCGATAATGCTATTTGTCTCCTAAAAGAACTAGGCAGATAGAACTTATCTTTTGTCAAGTAAAAACTATTAAATAATTTATTGATGTCAATTATGTGTAGCTGTTCACTATTATGGAATGCTACCGTATTCAATGTAACATTCAACTGATACCTAACGTTATTTTCCATTTGTGACACACTTTTGCAATAAGGGAATGTGAACAAAATAACTTTTTTTACTTTCAAAGACAATAAGGTATTACAATAAGCTATCAGTTGGTTTTTGTTCACATTACCCCTATTTCCTATCAAAATTATCAAATTAGTGTTTTCATTAAATGATTTTTTAACAATAATTCTCATCAAGTCATCCAAAGTTGACCCAGGCATACAATAATTAATAATATTTCCCTTGGTGTGTTTCTGAATTAATTGGCCTAAATTCTTACCCATCTCATCGCAGAACATAATTGTTTCACAACAGTTTTTATCGGAAGATGGACTATTTTTTGGTGAATTTATTAAATCATTACAAGTGTATGAGACCTCTGGTTCAGGTTCACATACTGAGTGGGTAGTTAAGTTAAAGGGCAAGCAAAGCCTAAGTTAAGTTAAGTTAAGTTAAGTTAAAGGGCAGGGCAAAAGCGGCAGGAGTAGGAGAGCTTTGATGCATGAACACTTATATAAATCATGTGGAAGTTCGAAGGTAATTTAGGTTTTGTTCATTCTAACTATGTACACAGATAATATAATACTATACATGTACGAGAAAAAAGTCTGGAACGTTGTAGGAAAATGTAGACGATTTAAAAGTGCTTAATTATTAAGTTTATTTGAATCATTTTAAGTAGACATAGGTATACTTTCGAGAGGACCATTATTCAAATAAATACCTTGCAAAGGCCAACTAATCTTCAAAAGCGGCTGAAGCAGTGGAGCTGTAAGGTTCTCTGCAGGTGGTGTTGGGCCTGTGTTCGGGGTGGTTGTGCTGGTATCCAGGTCATCATCAGTGAGGCTGTATGAGGTCGTCACCAGAAGGGCAACGGTGAGGAGGGCGCTGGTGAAATATATACATTTTATAGAGGCTTTGCTATGATCCGCGGCGTGAAAGAAAACATTACAAACTGACAGCGCGTTATCCAGTTATAAATACTGCTTAGTGTGAATTACGCCCTAGCGCACTTTAACTGGTCAACTACCTGAATTTAGCATCATCAACATCTCCTAAGAGGATGAGTCTTTTATGACGAGCCTCTTGAACTAGCCAGCCGTTTGTTTTGCGCAAAGAAATCATTCTGCTGTAGGTCGGCAAAATAAGTCAGTCTGTCTGCTAGTTTGTTTGTTAAGTTTTCACGTCATCGCTTGTTCGTAAGATTGGACCTTGGAGAAAGTCATGGCTACTTGTACTCCTTCGGAAAACGAAATGCAACGCGGAGCTGGTCAAATTAATACAAAACTTACAGGAATCCAACACAGAAGGCGCACTGGAAGTGCCTCAATCTTTTATGGTAGGACCGCGACAGGCTGGACTCGAACACGTACGTAGGCTGCACCAGAGGAGTGCGCTCCCCGCTGCCAGAAGCTCGCTGCATATTCTATACACACAACAAGCATTTTCTCTTCCACTTCACTTGTCTACAAACCTTTTAGTCTACTCCGAATGGCTCAAATGGGGGTGTATGTAGAGTGCGTGATCCGCGATTTCTTCAGAAACTTGTTTAGGGTGCTTAGGGAGTGAACATACTAAAAGTCCTCTCGTCTAGGAGTATAGAATAAAAGTAGTAGAGGATATTAAAAGCTTCCATTGGGTGGAAAAACAATTTTCTCTACGACACGCACCGTTATAGATATCAGCGTAAAACCCAAAAATGAGACCATTAAAATCTTCCCCCACTCCGGCTCACGTCCTCGACGAGAGGACTTTTAGTTAGCAGGTACAAATATATTCTGTGCTTTTAGTATGTTCACACGATTTCTTCAGAAAGTTTCAGTTTCTGAGGAAATCGCGTATGCACGGTTAATTTTTAAGTAATCTAAAAATGAAATGAGTGTTATCTCTTCCCTATTCTAATCGAGTAATGTACCTACAGTTAAAAGTGTCAATATTTAATTGGATATAAACAAACCTCAAGATATTGAGGTTTGTTTATATCCCAAAAATTTTACTGATTTCTGGATTTAGAGCTCATTCATAGAATTAAGTACACGCGCGTAATCAAAAGAGACTCTTGTTTACCTACGTAAATAGTGAAAAGAATGAATCTACGCACGTGTCAGAAATGGTCAGAAACGTGGAGAGAATTAAAACAAAATAAATCAATTTAAATAAAGTAATGTTTAATAATGTAATGTTTGTAATGTTTAGTAAGAATCGTCCAATTTCTTTTGTCCTACCACCTGTTCGGACGTCTTTTTTTAGCTGAGAGAAGAACAGGCGAAAGAAACTCGTCAGCTATTATCAAATCGGATATTTACAATTAAATCGTCACAAACAACAACAATATAAACTTAAAAGTTATCAGTTAATCTCTTTTATTCAACTATGGATACTAGTTACCAAGCAAATGCAAAATAAATGTACTTTACTTATTGTTACTACAAATAATCAGAATAATCATAAAATTGGGAATAAAAAATAACAGCGGATAGCCTTTGAACAACAACTAAGTCACACACAAACAATTAATTCAATTAACACAATAACAATGAAGAATTTACTTAACTTAAGTCCCGTGGTGCTCCAAACTTAAAAGTCAAACGTATGCTCAATTTTCCATTGCTTAAATACCCACTAAATTCAACACAAAAAGTTTACCCCTCTCACCACTTTTCAACCAATCATAATCGACTATACTATTTGTACAAAAAAAGGAATATCAGAGATAACATTTTATAAAACAAATACGTTGTAATCTTTTTGAAACTAAATCCCAATGAATTACAATAATTGTTATATTAATTACTGTAGTCTTACTTGCTTAAATTCTTAAAAATACGTTCAGCCAATGATAGTAGTTACAACTAACTATCGTGAAATTGTTAAATATAATAAATGGTAACTCTTTTAAAACTTGCTAAGATATTTATAAGATATTTACATTATTTTTATAAGAACTGAATCAAAATTTAATCTTAAACAATACATGATTGATCACACTATTACCAAACATTAACATTCTGAAGTGTAAGGCAAAGGCAAATGGTCATACAGCCAAAAATACAATTAATTAGAGAATAACACCGAAAGCTCTTCATAAAATCCGTCACACGCGTCTTGCTATTTTTGTGAGCTTGCCGATTAATCAAGATTTTTTCCGATATTTTCAAACTATTAATTTTTAACTTTTAACTGCACGTTCATTCATATTCAGAAACGTGGTATGTTATCCCCTTTTCATTTTTAGATAATTACTTAAAAATTAACGATGTGTATTCGCTCACGCACTCTTACAACTCCTTTATTTGGACTATTTCTAATACGGTGTTCTTTGTTTTTGAACCGATTTTCATTTTCTTCTGCAAAAATAATACTTACCTCAAGGGTATAGTTTCATTTAAATTTCTTTGGCATGTCCTCTTGGACAATGATAAGTCAAAGATAAGAGTTTGATGCAAAGAACTACTGAGATGAGAGAAAAAAATCATTACCTAACTTGTCTTACTTACTAAAGGCAAAAACATACAAACAAGACACGTCAGTTTCTTAGCTCCTAAAGGCCCCTTTTAACAGACTTGTTTTCAAGTCATAATATTGTTGAAAAACAATTTAATTATTTTAAAAAAATGGAAATTGGTAGGTAGGCTGTTAGGTTAATAGATAACGTTAAAAATTTCTTCACCTTGCCTATTCAATGTCTATATCTATCGAAATTCTTAATTTACATTATTTAAATAAAGAAACCATTTGACGATAAAAAACTGGATGAAGTTATAATAAGTAAGTATTAGCTAGAGCTTAAGTGGATACGTAAAAAAACAATATCAATCTAACAACATCCTTCCTTTGTAAATCACAACACAATAAATAAAGGGACATTATTCCGTAAAACGTAAACAAGTATTGCAAAACGTTTGTGTAACAAATGTGTAACATTTGTGTAACAATTTAACAAATGTGTAACATTTGTGTAACAATTTAAAGGTAATAGAGGCTATTTTACATTAGGTACCTAACGAGTATTTAGACAATTTGAAGTTGTGCAAATTGTAAATTAACAAATAAATAGTCAAGAATAAAGGTATTTTTCCGTGAATGCGTGAAGTAGAGTTAACTTATTTACTTCTGTTCTTTCTGGACATTATGGTTTTTTATTACTTACTTATCAAAAACAATCATTTCGTCAGTTCATCTATTTATAAATGAACGAGCAAATAATCAAAGTAAAAACATATTAATATAGATCTGTGGTGTTTGGGAAGGGACATTTTACAGACAATAAGTTACTTATAATATCACGAATGTACAAAAACGAAATGGACGAATCCTGAATTACCATATTGTGTTAATTACCAGCTCAGTTCTATCATTTATATACAAGGTGGACAATAAGTATAGATAAAAAATATATGGAAAAAAATCAATAACATTGTATTACCCAACTTAACAATGACCGAATGGTGTTAACAGCGTCTCTCCCGAACACCACACATATTTTGTTTTCGGTTCTTGAAAAGATAACTCTAAATAATATGTAACTGATTAATCTAGCAAATACATAAAATATGCTAATATATAGGTATTAGGATCTGTACAAAAATACATTATTGATTTTTTTATGCTTAGGCTAAGTATTGTATAGTAGGCGTCTATTTGATTTTTTTTTATTCACAACACATCGAGATAAAACCCAAAAAAGTAAAAAAACAAACTTTTCTCAGGGCTTTTCGATAAACGAATAAAAATCTAAACAACTGGTTAGTTCTGACATACTTTTTGGAGATAGGACCAGATTAACCAGTTTTTAATAAGATCGTTGTTTTTTTATAGAGCTCATTAATTAAATTCCAACGTAACATTACAAAATTAACATCTTATTAGAAATGAGAGTAGGCATATAGGCAGGTAAATTAAATAGTTTGGTAAAGTTATTTAAGGTGGAAAATTTACGTGTTGTTATGCAATTTTTATTATTATTGTTACGAAGTAGGGACCTACTACCTAGTTCGATAAGTTTAGTACCTAATTTAGTTAATTTTTAGTAGGTAGATATTTTATGTAGAGTTATTTTAACCAACGAAATTTGAGATTAATTAACACATTAATAAATTATTGAATTACCTGTTAAGTACAAATAAAGATTTTTTGGGATGATAACAAAACTTTGGGTTGATCAGTACCTCTCACATACACGCAACCTAGGATTTAACTATGCCCTACCTTAGGCCATTAGAATAATTTTATAAAATTATATTATTACTTATTATTAAGAAAATTTAAAAAAAATATATGATGACGTTGGTAGGTATTTTGAAAATAAAGTTCTTATTTGTGAAAATACAATTTTCACACAATTAACTTGGGCCGACTACAAAAAAGCGTAAATTAATCCGCTGCCAACGAAAGCAAGGAAAAGTATGGAAAAGTTTCATACTTTTAGCATGCTTTTAGCACCATAATAGAAAACGTATTTTTTTTATTAAATTCGTAACTTACCAAAAGCTTCCGTAGATTTAACTTCTAAAACTTTGTTTGTCAAACTCGCTACAATAAAAACACTTTTCTAAAGTTTGTTACTCTCGAGTTGCAGATCTATTCCAAATTCAAATTTTTAAAAAGTAACTGCTAATCAAAATAAACATGAAAATAGTTTATTGTTAAAAAGTACCGTACCACCGTTTCGTTTGGCTTTCCCGTATACACTGGTTGGTGTTGTCTGTTGATTAACGCACGTGGGGACTGGTAGGGCTTCGGAGGACGGACCGGTCAGTCGGCTTAACGTCAAACCCCGTAATGTTCCTTGCGGATAACGAGCTTATAATCCTGTTCTATTATTGTTACATTAGTTAACTAAGTACCTAATCTTTTTTCAACACACTTGCTCGTAAAGTGAGCCCTAATACATCGCTTTTAGGGCCATAAACCGAGTTATAACAAACGCGTGCAATAATATTTATAACACTAGTATACCTACAAAGTTAAATTAGTACCTATCTTACTGCAAGTTCTATGCGAGTAAACAGAGCATTACCAATTTAGCCGGGTAAGTAATGCAGTTTTTTTTTTAGTAACAACAAAGAGGTTGTATGCTGCTGAAGTGTAAGTCCTTAATTAAGTCAAAGAAATATTTATTATATCAGCACAATTCACAATATTTTGTTATAAAATTTATCACTTAAAATTATAATTCGAAGTAGGCTGTATGCTCACTTGTTCGCAAAATATTCTTGCGTTTGGCGTGTGTAAAAAAAAACCTGCGCGCCTTTTTCCATAATTATCATATTTTGTTTTTTTATCGTATTTGTTGCTGTCTGGTAAATTACTTTTTTTTTCCTTGCAAATGTGTTGAAAAACGTCGTATAAAACTCGTGAGCTCTTGCTTATTGCACACTCGGCTGAGTTACGCCCTCGCCTGCGGCTCGGGCTGCAACCCACCCACAGCCTTGTGTGCAGTGAGCAACCTAAGCTAACTTGTCTCATAATGTACAAATATTTGTGTTATTTGTTTTTTATAGGTTAAGTTTGTTGTATAATAAGTTGAAATTGACTCTTTGCCATAACATTCTAGCTACAAGTAGCAGCGGATCACTCATAGCGGCCAACTGTAGCGAAATAGAGTGGGTAACTTAACGTAGGTATTCTATAATACCAATGTATTGTATTGTCATTTGTCATCATGTTCATTGTATTGATTGGAATGTTCCTATACCGTATTAACGTATTGTACAGCAGCTACTAGTGGCTCTGTGAGCTGTAGACCTCGCGCATCAAAAATCACATTGACACATAGGTACGGTCAGCAGCACATCAAGCTATACAAAACTGTCAAAAATCTCCAATGAATTTTGAACTTTAAACTGCTTGTCATTATGTTTAAAATTGATTGAGAAAATTTGACACTTTGTGGAAGCCCAGCGTGCCGTTTACTGTACATACATTTTATCAACGCCATCTATCGAGCTCACAGTTTTTTGTCATTTTGAAAAGCCCTCACCAAATGAACCGTATGGCAATCGATGACCCAGCGGTTAGCCTGCTGGAATACACCCATTGATTTTGACATTGACAGTTGTTGGTTGACGTTGACAACAACGTCAACAACAACGTCAACAACTGAAGTGAACGAAGGAGCTTTCGAAGATTTAAAACATATTTTTGTGAAAAATACAGTGAAAATGGCTACAATTGAAGAATTGCAGCGAAAAGTGCGTGACCTGGAGGCAAAGCTTGCTGCTGCACAGGGCACGGTGGGTCCTGTGAGGCAGAAAATCGATGTAATGTCCTCTGAAGTTGTCGACTCCAACCCTTACAGGTAACTTAACTTTTACAAAGTGATCACTTATAAATACACAAATTGCAACATATGGGTAACTATCCTAGTCACATTTCATTTTACTTGTAGTTCAATTTGTTAAAAAATAGTGATGTTACTTTGATATGGGGACAGCTGAAGCGTTGTTCTTTGCAATATTTTGTTTATTCATACTCTCAAAGGGTGCTATTAAATTTGACATGAGCCATACAAAACCAAATTATTATCACTGATCAGAGTTGCAAAATGATCTACACTAAATATTCAAACCAAATATTTGTAATATCGCTAAGTTCAAGTTAAAACAATTGTATTTTTACAGTCGTTTGATGGCTCTGAAAAGAATGGGAATAGTAGACAACTACGAGAAGATCCGTGAGCTTTCTGTAGCAGTAGTTGGCGTTGGGGGCGTGGGCAGTGTCACCGCTGAGATGTTGACACGGTGTGGAATCGGCAAGGTTTGTAAAATAACCATATTGACTTGTTAACATGTAACTACATGTTTTTCTCGTTGAATACACGAGTTTTAAAGACGTATGCTGTCATCGCGGGTTGTGCTTTTGTGTAAATCCCAACATCAGCCTTTATGCACGAGCACAGCACGCGAGGGCAGCCCAGACTGTCATCCGGATTTTCACAGGTTAAACACAATGTAAGATTTTAATAGTACCTACTATTCCTCATCATACAGTGCTTATGAGTTTGTAAGAAAAATCAGAGTTATTTGTCAATACTCACTGTAACATTAAATAAAATAAATAAATAAATATAAGACAACATCACAAACATTGCTTTGATTCCAAAGTAAGTAGCTAAAGCACTTGTGTTATGGAAATCAGAGACAACAATGGTATCACAAACACCAGGGTCAGGTATGGACCTGAGCCAATAATATAGAAAAGTTAATTTTCTAAATTAGCCCATCTGGAGAACGAACCCGGGACCTCGGAGATGGCGAGCTTGAACCTTGAAAACCAGTATACGAGCCATTCGACCATGAAGGTCGTATTTCAAATTATTTTTGAAAGGTTATTAAAAGTATTTTAGATAAAAGAATTATTGAAAACTTGCATGCTTTTAGTACGTAGGTCGGTATTAAAAGTATTTGCATTATTTCAGCTCATCTTATTTGACTATGACAAAGTAGAACTGGCGAACATGAACCGATTATTCTTTCAACCGCACCAAGCAGGCCTAAGCAAAGTCGATGCTGCTGCTGCAACCCTGCAGAATATCAACCCTGATGTAACCATAGATGCTTACAACTACAATATCACTACTGTTGAGAATTTCCAGAAGTTTTGTGATACTATCAGGTTTGTGCACTGAGCAATCCTACTTCCTATTAATATTATAAATGTGAAAGTTTGTGGGTTTGGATGTTCGGATGTTTGTTCCTCAATCACGCAAAAACGGCTGAACATATTTGGATGAAATTTGACACACAAATAGTTTATAGCCTGGATTAAATCAGAGGATACTTTTTATCCCGGTCAAAGCAAGATGGTTATCAAATGTCTGCCAATAAAAAATCAACATGTCAAGTTAATGATTGGTGTGTGTTGACAGCATGGGCGATGACCGAGGGGGGGGGGCACGGAGGGGCAGCTGCCCCTCCTGAATTTTGTTTACCTCCAATGAACTATCATTGTTATCAATAAAAGTTGTTATTTGCCATACAATATATTTAATTTACAATAAATTTGCCCCCCCCCCCACCGGGGGCGATACAATAGATTTGCCCCTCCCTGGCCTGGGAACCTGGGTACGCCCATAATTGACAGACAACATTAGATCAACATATTTTGAACTGGTTTGGTCTGGCTTGTCTCCATCTGATAGCTTGCATTTGCTATGAAATTATAGACGCTTGATTTTGGTTTTAATTAAATTACATTCTTGTTTGTAATGATATAATATAACAGACAATTAATTCTTCACTCCAGGACAGGTAGCTTGACAGGCGGGCCGGTTGATCTGGTACTGAGTTGTGTGGATAACTTCGAGGCGCGTATGGCGATCAACACAGCCTGCAACGAACTCAATCAGAAATGGTTCGAGTCTGGTGTTAGCGAAAATGCGGTATCGGGACATATACAGTTCATTGTACCTGGAGAGACCGCTTGTTTTGCAGTGAGTGGTTAATTTATAATTATAACATATTTTAAATAAATTGGTTTTGAAAATCATAAAACTTTTTTTATAAAGTGTACCATTTAAGGCTTAAGCTCTCTGCTCACTACACCGTATCATACCATGACAGTGCTATTAACATATCAGCCACGCTAATGGCGGAACTTGACAGATTGATCGTACTCGATCACGTTTGTTAAGCAACGCTCAGTCCGGCCAGGTGTGGGATGGGTGACCGTTAAGTGGCATTACAACTGAGCGCTTCCGTGCTTCGGAGGGCACGTTAAACCGTCGGTCCCGGCTGTTGTCATCTGATAATAGTCGTTAAGTCAAGTTAGAGGCCTCTCAAGGGGCTTGGTAAACTCTAACACCAGAGGTGGCCACTATTCCTCATTCGCTAAGAAGAAGAAGCCAAAAAAAAAACTTTGTATTGAATTGAAAAGTATGACACTTTTCCCACTAGACGTTTCGTCACCGGCTATGCACTTGTCATACTTTTCAATACAAATAATATATTTTTGCCTACACATTTCTAACACGGTCATGGACAGTGTAGGAGGCAGAGACCTTTTTGTTATAGAGAAAATAGAAAATGCAATATCTTAAATAATTAAACCAGGTTTAATTTGGCTAGGTTTAACAATTATCTTTTTAAACAAAAATGTTTGTTTTTCTTACAGTGTGCTCCGCCTCTTGTTGTGGCATCTAAGATAGACGAGAAGACACTAAAAAGGGAAGGTGTCTGCGCAGCCAGTTTGCCAACCACTATGGGGATTGTAGCCGGGTTCTTAGGTAAAAACGTTACAGAAAATAAAGCTTGATAAAAAAAGTCTTACTAATTGGGTACTTGTCAATTTTTTTATTCCATAAATTAAATTAGTGCATCGTAAAAGAAATATCTGTGATTTTTTTTCCTGCGATCAATATTTATTGAGATATGATGCTTTGAATATTTACATCACAGCGGCTGCGTTGAAAACGTCCGATACAAAAAGTATCAGAAAAGTGACGTCACATTTCTAACTGCGCGGCCCATGTGTATGGCGAGCAAAAGAAATTTGTGATTATCTAAGCGAAAAATGTTTTTACAATAATGTTTCTATAACTTTTTTGTAATTACGTATGGATTCTAATAATCAACACTATATTGTCACTAGAGCATTTTTTACCAACTTTTAGAGTCTTTGAAATTAGAAATCATAATAGAATTCGTCAAATTGTGGCAAAATTTCGAGTATGGGTTTATTTTGTTTCCCTTTTTGCGCAATCATTCCATAAAAGTGAATGAAATGAAAGAAAATGAAGAATGAAAACCATTGTGGAATAGCAATAACAAATTGAATTGAAATTAAATTGAATTGAATAGTAAAAGTCTAGTGGAATGGAACCCAATTGTACAGTTTGAGTACATTTTTTTTAATAGTACCTAATGTATATTTTTTTAATTTGCAGTACAAAATACATTGAAGTACCTATTGGGATTTGGTACTGTAACTCATTACTTAGGATACAGTGCGTTAACTGATTTCTTTCCAACCATGGGCTTAAAGGTAAGATGTTTACTAATTATTGTCGATTTAATTCAATTTTTTTTTATCAGTTGACCTTGTGAGTGACCTTATATGAATACAGCTTCAAGGGACTGTACTCTAGAGTATATGGTTTTAATTTCAACTTGATACCTCCTTCCTGAGATAAAGGGTCTTGACATACAGATGGACAAACAGACAGACAGTTTATCATTTAATTACAAATGTATAGTTCAGATTGTTTCCAATATTTGTAGTATTAGACGATATTAACGAATATTTTAATGATTGGAATATTTAAATGTCTGCCCCTCTCTTCCACATTGCTATGCCTGTCAAGGTGCATGCGATAATTAGTTACTTTAAGATCTAGTAGTTAAGTCGCATGTAGTGCAAATGTATAAATAAAGAAATAAAAGAAATATTTCTTGCCAAATTTTATAGTTCTAGCTAGGTCAACGGGAAGTAGACTATCCTATGAATTTTGATTACCTTGAGTGTCAATTTTTTTGCGGCATAAACGACCTTATATTTTTTTGCGAAAACTTAAAGTTTGATTTATTCACAGCTTTAAGTGACCGTAGGCCTGAGTATATTCTTTTGATTTGATACCTCCACGCGTCCCCGAGATAAAGGGTCTTGGCAGACAGACAGACGGACAACAAAGTTATCCTATAATAGTTCCGTTTTTCCTTTTGAAGTAAGGAACCCTAAAAGCATGTTTTCGTGTGAATTTAGCATAATATGTTTCCTTTGGCAGCCCAATTCTCAGTGTGACGATAGTTACTGCCGTATCCGACAAAAGGAGGTCCAAGCGCGACCGGCCGTCGTGGAGCTCGCCACTGAGGTGACGGAGGACGCCACGCCCGTGCACGAAGAGAACCAGTGGGGTGAGTTGCAACAATGAGCGGTTCCCAAAAGGCAGTTTAAGAAAAAAAGTAGTAGGTAGGTACATAAAAAAGAACTATAGATGTCGTTGAACAACTAAGTAGGCAGGTTTTTAAGAAAAAGGCAAAGGATGAAACGTGATAACTTTTTTAAGAGTCCGTACACATTTTGCCGCTGACTGCAGCTCTCTCGCTCGCACATTTTCATGTTTTCTCAAGATTTCTTAAAATTGAGTGCGTAATTGAAAAATGTGTCTCTGCCACTTTTCGCAATATAAGATTACGGACATCAACATATATTTCAGTTTCGAGTTGCTGAAGTACAAAAAGTTTTAGTTTTTGGCAGTTGGTTCTTAGAAACAACAACTTTTTATACTTTAGCAACAAAAAACTGAAATATATTTAAAAATATCCGTAATCTTATATTGCGAAAAGTGGCCGAGACACATTTTTCAATTGCGCACTCAGATTTAAGAAATCTTGAGAAAACATGAAACGTTCGAGCGAGAGAGCGGCAATCAGCGGCAAAATGTGTACGGGCTCTTAATATTTTTATTTTTTTTTTTTATTTTTATTTTTTAAAAAGGACACCAACAGCGCATGCATTACCACAATAAAAAAAAATACATAGTTGAGTACATGTTCTGATGCATACACCTTTACAGGTGACACGACATTAGCATTAAAATCTATTTTAAATGAAATCAATATTAAAATACATTCCTCAAGTCAAATTACATTAAAAAATACATTAAAAATTAACACAATAAAAAGCTAGCAATACCTACATAGTTATAATAATAAATTAATTGTCTAAAAACTAAAAGTGAATTTATACATTAAAAACATTATGGTAAAAAATTAATTAAATTATTGAACAAGATTAATAAAATAAAATAATCAATAAAAGTAAAATAAATAATTAAAAAAAAATGTGTACAGAAAGAGAATTTATTATTACAAATGCACAAACTTAACACTCGACGTGGCGGTCTGTCGACTGGTAAAAAGATTGCATAAGTTTGTTACGAAACAGTCGAAATGAGTCGTGAAATATGTCAATGTTATCAATGGTTTTAACCGCACTAGCGTAACAATCAGTCTTGCAATAGGGGCATGCGAACCTAGATTGGTACGTGATGGCGGACCTCGAAGGAGCTTCACTATTGGATGGCGGGGCACTTTATAGGGAACAGATAGCGATAAATGCTCAAGCAGGTCACAGCAACCAGTTTGACCGTTTACTATTTTATGAAGAAGAAGCAAATCATGCACGGTTCGTCGAATCTTTAAAGAAGTTATCTGGAAGAATCCTAGCCTTTGATCGTAAGGACACCTATGGGACACACCTCGGGAGATGAAAGCAAGATGCCTTGTGAATGACCGTTGAATAGTCTCAAGTCTCTGCGAGTGCACCGAGTAGGATGGGTTCCATACCGAACTAGCATATTCTAGATGACTGCGAACAAGTGAATTGTAGAGTAAAATCTTAGTTCGAACATGAAAGCCCTTCGCACTCCGTTTGAGAAAACCTAGCATTCGTGCCGACTTCGCAACGATATTGTCAATGTGAGTTACATATTTTAATTTGGTGTCCAGAGTGACTCCTAGATCACATACCTCACTAACCTCTGCCAATTGCATGCCCAAGAGGTTGTATTTATACGATAGAGGTTTCTTTTTTTTTAATATTTTCTGTATAATTCCCGATGTACACGCTTGCAAGCGTCCACAAGATTCAAGTCTGGACAAACTGATAAACGCTTGGAATTGGATGCCATTTACACGCTTGATTGCGTTGGTGTGTTCCGGACAGCCAAGCTGTGCATGCTAACATGGCACACGTGGACGTTGAAGTTGTGTCGGCTATTGCTTTTGGCTTAACATATTTTTATTAAAAATATAAACGACAACAATAGCGAAAAAGTTAATACAACAATAATAACGTGTAAATACGTCGCAAGCGCTTGCCGCAAGCTTCTTTGATCTGTGTTCAAAATCGTCACTGACCCGGATTGACAACAAGATCTTCCAAGATCACGAACCCCCCGTTCGTGCGTTTGGTGTTGATATTGAAGGTGATATTTGTCTGAAAACGAGGTGCAACAAATTGACTAGGTATTGTTTTATGTGCAAATTAGACACTCACTAATATTGTTCTTTTGCTTTACAGGTATCTGCTTAGTCGATGAAAATGTCCCGGAAGAAGAAGAAGCTTCCAATTTGAACCTGGTCGATGGAGTTCACGTAAGTTATCATATCATTTTGAAATGTAACTTTCATCGAGTGTTTAAAATAAAAACGTATGTATATTTTTAATTTGTGCGTGAGAGACATTTTTTTGTCATTAAGGCGAGGCCAGTTCACTATCTATTGAAAAGTCTAATTTTTGAACTTCCAATGTGAAGAACTGATGTAAAATTCTACTTCACAAAAATTACTGAAGACTGAAAAAGAAACAAAGAAGCAAATTAACCGAACAAAATATTGAAAAATGGCATGGTAACTCTGTAAAAAAATCCTGAATAACACCATAAAAACATTAAAAACTTATAAAACTAAATTTCAAATCGTCAGATTTCGTAATTTTCAACGACAGTGATATGATTTTTTATGCAAAAAGGATAGCTTTTTTATCGATCTAACAATAACCGAGTACATTTTTAATAAATGATCCAGTATTTCAGAAATCAATAAAAATGTACTAAAATTCGTCAAATTTCTGACGAAGCGTCAATTAAAGTTATGCAATATTCAACCTTATTCTAAAGACATAGTGAAAGAGTAAATTTCGTGAACTGGCCTCGCCTTAAGTCCTAAGCGAAATTCAATGGAGTATAGGTACTCATTACTCCTATTTCATAAGTTAGATTACACAGCAGAAAATGTGTTTCTCTGTAGTTGGCGTACAGTATCCCAGTAGACAACGGAACGCCCGAGTCGAGCACGGGGGGCGCCGTCGCCGCCTCCGAGCTCTCGCTCGAAGAACTCATGAAGCAAATGAAGTCTATGTAAGGACATATCGCGGCCAAAACCTACGGATTCCACGCCATAAATGTTTTAAGTTTTTAAAAAAGTTTACGTTAAAGGTGCGCTCTCGCTGTAAACCGGGAAATACTAGGCAGACGTGGGCCGCTTATGCCGATCTGGGGCCCTACCGCCTAACTCAAAGCTTTAGCCAGAGCGATAGCAATGCTCTGTCCGTCCTTGTCATATCATAACACGATGACAAGGACGGATAATGCACTGACGTCATAAACCAAAGCCAGAGTCAAAGCGATAGTGTTAGGCGGTAGACCCGCTGGGCACATCCAATAATGTTCTCTATGTGCTCGTCAGAAGACATATTTTTCGTGGTATCGCGTCGCAAGGCGTGGCTACACGTGGATGTAGTGTAGCTCAAATGACTAACTTCTATATTAAGGCGATTATAGTGTCCTCACAGTGGCGCTCTCATTATATTAACATTATTACTCGCTAAGTACAAAAATTCACACGTTTCGATTGAAGCTTAGTTTCTATAGTTTAGGTATACCTCTGTAAAATATGATTTGTTGTAGTAGTAGGCAAATGTGTCAAAAGTGGGCACTTTTTGTTCTGTAAGGCCACTAATCGCTTTAAATGTATGAGGGTCGACGGCGCCCAGATCGGCGTTAAGCAGTGCCAACGTCAGCCCAATGTAGTTCCCGCTTAAGAGTTGTCTCGTACTTTATGTTATTATTCTTGTTGAGTTTAAATCCTATTTATTGCAATAATTGCTCAGAGATCTTTTTTAAACAAATAAATTGCATTTAATTAAGTTTTCATTCAGTTTGCGCACATTATTATATTTTGTGTTTAATTTAGGGATTCTAAAGTAACACGGAATATAAGTTGTCTCTAATATGAGATGAGTCGATAATATAATATGCCTAAATAAATAAGGTTAGGTTATATATTTTCAACAATAAAAACGGGTTATTGTTGTAATTTATTTTATTACAAAAGCTCTTTACAATATGTTTTAATCATTTAAACAAAGTACTTATGTTGTTTATAAAAAATATTTATTAATTGAACATATCATGTCACAAATTATTTACCAACAATAATTATTAAACTAAAGTTAATCTTAGTATTTTACGCTTTAGTGTAAATGCATTCCAGCTTAATTTACGTAAAAAGAAATTTAGAAGTAAGCATACTTATATGACACTTAAAAGTGTAAGATGTGATGTTTTTTTATATATATATTATTTTAAATTTTATACATACCTATAGTATTTATTGCTGTTAATGTTAAGGCTACCGAAAGTATCGTACTTGTATTTTATTGAGCGAATTTTATCAAATATTATATGTCTTCTGATAGCAGCTCGTTTTTAATTATTTCGATGAAACTCCTCAGTTTGGCTGTTATTTTCTTGTTTTCTCGTGGTAACTGATTGTTCTGTAAAGAGTTATGTAAAATTTAGTACTTACTTAAACTTATTTACAAAAAAATATGAATAAAGCTAAAAGAGGCTAATATGCTAAACTTGTATAATTTATAAAAAAGCAACACGTTGGGCGCCAAAAACTGTAAAAAACATTCAGTTTGCCAATAAGTGTTGTTTATGTTAGGTTAGGTAATTTGAGCGTCATGATTAACGACGCAAGGGGATAGCAATTTTGGGATTATATTTTAGATTTTTTTTTTCCAAAAGATACGATAACAACACGTTGGGCGCCAACTTCAGTAATGCGTTTAATATCTGTGGTTTTAATTAAGGCGGTTGTATGACCGAAAGTGGCGCCCTCAGAGGTTTTTATTTAATAAGTTATTAATAGAAAAAGATTTTAATAATGTTCATCGTGGAGATTTTAGGGCCCATGGTCTAGTATTTTTAGAAGGTATCACTACATGCCCTCGTAGTCACTCGTAGAAGTAGATAGCAAATGTGTCAAAAACGGCCCCTTTTAGCAGTTTTGCTATCTACTTCTAGCAGTGACTACGAGGGAATGTAACGATACCGTTTAAAAATACTAGACTGTGGGCCCTAAAATCTCCACGATAAACATTTTTAAAATTGTGTATTAGAATTATTATAATATTAAATATAATTAACGCGGCGCCACTTTCGCTCAGGGTACCGAAAGTACAAACGCGAAAGTTCAAAAGTGTATTAACCTTGAAATAAAACACCTTTTAACGGATAATAGCGTGATTTTATTGAAAGTACTTTGGCAATTAGTTGGCATTTGATTTTTGGTTTTCCTGACGTATCGGCACCTTTGCACCTCCGTAGTCCCCGTGACCACTAAATCGTCAAGAAAACCAAAAATCAAACCAAATACCAACCAATTAGCAAAGTACTTTCAATAAAACAGCACTAGTATCCGTTAAAAAGTGTTTTTATTTCATGATTAGTTTGAGAGGTGAATATGACTGTATCACAGGCGTATGGAGATATCACAGGCGTATGGCGTCAGTCGTCGCTGTGAGAAAAGCGATGTCAGTCGAATATATATAATGGATAATATGAACAAGTATTAACCTTGATACAGTCAAATACTTGTTGAGCGCGTTGCACGACGTTCGGTGCGATGCCGCTGGCTTCTGCGACTTGGTGCGCGAGGCTGCAGTCGGCGCTGCCTTCCACCAAGCGGAATAGAAACACAGGTTCGCCATCTTGAACGGTGTGCTCGAATCTCTAAGGATTTGACAGTATTTTTTTATGCACAACGGGATAGTGCTTGGCCTTCACCTCACCGAATGTTAAGTTACGATAAGGCCGAAAGTGCGTGCCTACACCCGGAATCCTCATCACTGAGGAACTGGCTATCTTACCTCTAACTGCCGGAACACAACAATTTTCAAATCGTTGTTATGGCGTCAGACTTAGGTAAGATTTTGGTAGCTAGCCAGGCGGACTTGAAATAAGACCTACCACCAACCAAACTGAGTACAAATTATACCCCTCCTCCCCCGAGAATCGAACCGGGAACCCCTG
The DNA here is from genome assembly GCA_950108535.1 of Agriphila straminella. Lineage (NCBI taxonomy): Eukaryota > Metazoa > Arthropoda > Insecta > Lepidoptera > Crambidae > Agriphila > Agriphila straminella. Next base: position 21,317,068 of record OX467306.1, read on the forward strand.
CGTCTTACACGGGTGGGCGAACCACTGGATCACAGAGGCGGTTATGTCTTGAGTTGAGATAAGTTTGATTTTTGGCAAATGTTCAATTTGTATTTAACTTTAACGGCCTTATTACAAAAGATCTTAAAACACTGTTTAGCTAAAACACTGTTTAAGTGTGATGCTGTCTCTTTCAAATAATACTGTCAAAAAAGTGACAGCATCACATTTAAACAGTGTTTTTAGCTAAATACTTGTTAAACAGTGTTTTGTGGTAAGGATAATTTGACACTAGCTGTACACGGTACTTACTACAATAGAATATTTTGATCAACCTATGATTTGAATAATTGTACAAAAACATTATGGTTATTTTGAATTATAAAAATGACAATATTTTTATTCAGTGAAATAAGCTCAAACTGACGATGTGCATTTTGATTTCATTTTAATACATTACCTGATTACTGGAGTAATAATAAAAAACAAGAATTTCTTACCATGAACCTAACTATAGGAGTGTCGACTATAAACTTATGCACGTCCAAGAAGTGTGTAGAAAGGAACAGGTGAGGGCACTGATCCCCGCGAAACAAGAACGTGTTGAGGCAGGCCGCCAGGAGGGACAGGCCGTCTACTTCCGACGTGCCTTTGCCGAACTCGTCGATTATTATCAAGGAGTTTGATGTAGACTCTTGAAGAGCTAAGGCTATCTGGGGGAAAGATTATCCCGAATTATAACCATAGGTAAATCACAAAGTAAGTAGTGGCGGCGAGGCGATATATTTTAAGCTATTCAATGTGAAAAATGGAAATAGCTTTGAAGTTAAATGTTGTACGTTGTCTAATAGCCAAAGCAAAGTTTCATAAATACATAGGTACCTACTGATGAAAAATGGTATAACATCTATCTAACCATTAGCCAGTTCATCAGTATGACTATGGATATGGATATTATAGACTAGGAAGATACCAATCATGCCCTGATTTTAATGGCGTTTACTTTGCTGAGCCTAGCTTTTATTAGGTAACAACTTAAAAAACTACAAAGGATAAGAAGGCTAAGAGTCAAATGCTGGAATTCCATTGTTCAGTCAAAGTAAAGCACACAATTTTAGTCAAAAACTGAATGTTCCAGTTTACCTGGCGCAAGTCAATCAGAAATGCGGACATATGCGCGGCGACGCATTCCGTGGACTGGATCCTGGAGTAGATGTGGGAGACCACGCCGATGGTGGCGCGGTCGGCCGGCACGAAGCTGCCGATGTGGGCCAAGTACACTATCAATCCTGGAGGACAATGGACAAACAGGATATAGGAACTGGATCCTGGAGTAGATGTGGGAGACCACGCCGATGGTGGCGCGGTCGGCCGGCACGAAGCTGCCGATGTGGGCCAGGTACACTATCAAACCTGGAGGACAATGGACAAACAGGATGACGGAACTAGATCCTGAAGTAGATGAGGAAGACCAATCCGATGGTGGCGCGGTCGGCCGGCACGAAGCTGCCGATGTGGGCCAGGTACACTATCAAGCCTGGAGGACAATGGACAAACAGGATGAAGGAACTGGATCCTGAAGTAGATGAGGAAGACCAATCCGATGGTGGCGCGGTCGGCCGGCACGAAGCTGCCGATGTGGGCCAGGTACACTACCAATCCTGGAGGACAATGTACAAAGAATGAAGGAACTGGATCCTGGAGTAGATGTGGGAGACCGACCGCGCCACGTCGGCCGGCACAAAGCTGCCGATGTGGGCCAGGTACCCACTATCAAGTCTGAAGGATAATGAAGCGTAGGAAGGAAGAAAGGGAATAATGGACAACGTTATGATAACTATGATCTCTTAAACGTTACAAAATATACCGACATCCTATCTATCAACCAAAACCAACCTACTTCTCACTTAATGGTATTTTCGTCCATTAGAAGAACAGGTTAGTAGTGAGTATCTAAAGGTGCAAAGAGACTTACCTATTTGCTTCATATACACCGACTTCCCACTAGAATTAGGTCCAGTGAGTATCTTCACATACCCCGCTTCTTGGCCGCTTTCAGTATCATTGGGCACGAACGAGTCGCAAGTGGCCGCGGCCAGTGGGTGGCGGCCTTGCTTGATGCTTAGCGTTTTGTCGCGAACCAGAGAAGGTCGGATGAAGCCGCACTCTTTGGATACCTTCGACATTGCTATAAGGCTGGACAAATTATGTTAGTCAATATCAGAAGAAGGGTTTTTTTTCTCAGCTTTGTATTACTTGTGTTTAAGTATGTGTAACTTGTGTAATATTTAGTCAGTTTAGAATTTTTTTTATTTTTATTGGAGTCAACAAACAGTTTCACAATAAATAATGTTAAGCTAATCTTATATTATAGAATTAATAATTGTGAGACCAACACCGTCAACCACGGCTTAAAACACAAACACAAAACTACAACAAGTTATCCTGGCTGTTTGAATCAGATGGCTAAGGCATCAAGCAAAGTAGAAAGTTTTAATTGAAAGATGTGGATTTAAATGGTAGCTTGGCAATGCGGAAAATACATCAGAATAATGATTCAGAAAGCTTTCACAAGCGATAGTTAGTCTCTCTTTATGTCCAACGATAAAAATAAGAACATTAGTGCACTAACCAGTCAAGTTCAGCACACTTGTCGACCAGTCCGGCTAGACTGTCCAGATTTTGCAGGATAATGGCCGTCAACCGCATCATGATGCGGGTCTCGTGGGCCACTATCTCGGGGTACGCATCGCCTATCATGACGTCCAGCTCTGAAATTAGAATCTTCGCATCAGGGGCTCTATCGGCTAACTTGCATAGCTATCGTCATCGCTCTGATTGCAATTGCAATACATTGCTACTGTTCTTTGGTAAGTTTTTATTTGTGTCAAAATGAAGTAGCAATGTATCACATACATCTGTCAAATCACACTTTACATTAACTAGGTACATTGTTTTTAGCCGATAGACCTTAGACCGGCTGTTTCTTTGTTTAAGCACAGATAATATACTATACCGTTTAAGTAAAAAAATTTTTGGGTCTAACAAGTTTACAATACCATTTTTATGATTATTACCTTCGCAACCCTTGCTTTTGTAGTGAATGTAGTCGTTGTTCTGGAACTACAAAAAGATAAGTAAAATTTAAATTATTTGGAGATATTTATAAATTTCACTTTATTTAAGTAGGTAGGTAGACAATAGTCTGGACACGATATCAAATATTGCAACCAAACTTTAGCTTGACTTTTGACAATCACCATAAACTTCATGGCCGGCAGTTCCTTCTGGTCGGGCGCCATGTCCGGCCAGGCCCGCACTCCGAGCAAGTAGCCCAGGTGCGGCATATACAGCATGGTGCATTCCTCTACGAACGCCGGGAGGCGCTCCAACTCTATCCTTGCCGTTTCTGACATCAGCCCGTGGAGACTCGCCATTGTTTGTTTCTCTTGAGAAAAAAATATACCGGGTGTAACAAGACCCTCAACGAAGCCGAGGTCTACGTATTTTGCCCATCATCAAGACCATTTCTTTTCAAAATTATTGCTGGGAAACGATTTTAATTTTTGGTGTTAATAAAGCATTGCATACAATTTATCACGCGACAGACTCCGCCTGCAAGATTTTATAAAATTTTATTTTTTACTTTGACCTTCAATAACTTCGTAGCTGTTGGTTTTCCAGGTATAGTCTAAAAGACAAAAATGAACCTGAGGATGGGCGGAATGCGTCTTGTTACACCCGACCCGTTAGGTAGGTAAGTATACTTACTTATTTTCCTTTTTTTATGAAAATTTGGTCTTTTAATTAACAACTAGTAGAAATAAAAATATAAGTAAGTATGTGTGCTTGTTACTTCTATCAAGTTCCGGGTCTACTCCAGCTTTGACTGTGAATTTCCCTTCGGATTTGGTGAGGTCGAAATCTATGATTCTATTCATATACAACGCCATCTGTAAAGATTGATTGGGGTTCTCAAAAGAAACGTTTATTTGTTAGATCTAAGGTCTCGTCTTGAATAATGTTGTAGAACTTTCTGTGCTAAACTTGTGAATTATTTTACCTCATACAGTTTAGTGTTGTCACTAGAAGCTAGTTGTGCCAAGAATGTGCTGTTTTGAGCAACATTCTCACACATCTCACATACAAGTACTGCATTGTACAAAGTCTGAAATAAGACAATTTGTTAGACTTTTTAATCACTATTAAGTCACGGACTTAGAAAATGCTTAAATGTTCTTACGTTGTAGAGAGATTTCCATTGGTAAGATTTGGCTGAAAGCGCTTTTATTTTAGCTAAAATGCCCTGAAAACAAATTGTAAACGCAAAATGAAACTTACGCAAAACCAAGTTTGAAAGAACGATTGCGGTAAAAACAGAAAAACGCAATAAAGATTTGTGAGACACCGTCTTTGTATCGAAGTTAAAATTGTTAATGTGCTTTTATGCGTTAATGAACGGAATGTGCGTTAATGAACGGAATTTTCCAATTTACGACTGCAAATCTTAGGAATCCGTGATAAAGAATTAAGTAGGTACGTAAGCCATAATAATCCTCAGTGGTGAGGGTTCTGGGTGCACTTAACATTATGTGAGGTGAGGCCAAGCACTATCCCGTTGTGCATAAAATAACAAATTTTTGGAACATTGCAGGTAAAGACATTTTTTAAACTTATTAGGTACTAACATTGACATTTCTGATAAACCTCAGCGAGGCGCAAATGTTCTTGGCGGCCACATCGCTCTGTGGCCTCATAAAGAATGCCACCACTTCCTGCCTTTGAGTTAGCGTCTCTATGTTGTTCGTGGGGTGCTGCATCAGGACTCTAAGCAAGAAAACGGATGTGTCAGATGGAACATGATGAGGGGTTGCTGTAGACATGAAATAACGTAAGTAAATAAGATTAGTTAGAATACAATCTGGGTCCTTCAAGTCGCGAGTGAATCGCTTAGGTGGTGATTGTGCTCATGAATATGAACAACTTTTACTATGGGGCCAACTCTGCAACTCAATAAAAAAATCAGCTGTTTCATACATTCTGGTTGAGTAGGTAGGTATTGACAACTTGTATGAAACAGCTGATTTTTTTGTTGAGTTGCAGAGTTGGCCCCATAGTAAAATTTGTTATATTTATGAGCACAATCACCACCTAAGAGGTTTTGCGTTTATTCATTAACACGTTGTTTAACGTTTAGGAAAGCACGTTTCATCGTATATATCGCATCATATCGCTTACGATCAGGCGGGCAAGCGCTTGCCTATTTATCTTAAGAAAAAAGAAAAAAAAATACATAGGTAAGTAGGTAGGTGATATTTGGTAGAAAGAGCGAGCTCCATAAAGTTGATGATGCTACAAGTGATATCGAAAACAGTCGACTGTGGTGTGGCTTAGACCGTTAAACTGTATAAAAAAGCTGTTCCATACATTGTGGTCGAGTAGATATTGACGTTTTCTATGGAACAGCTGGTTATTTTTTGCCCTGATTAAGTTGGTCCCATGGACAAAGTTGTTCAGTTTGGCGGTCTTAACCACACCACATTTATCGAGTGTTCAAAAATCACCCTGTACCTATATTTGTCTCGTATGAAACTGATGGATTTGCCATTGAAAATGTAGTAATTTATATTGTATACCAAATCTACCTCATCCTACCCTGACCGATCCTGGAGGAACCTCTTGAACATCTGAAGCTACTGGGGTGGGAGACCGCGCTGAAGATCTGCAGTCCACGGTAAGTGTCTGCGTCGAGGATATGCCATTGAAAATGTAGTAATTTATAGATGTAAGTATAGCAAATCTACCTCATCCTAGCCTGACCGATCCTGGAGGAGCACCTCTTGAACATCTGATAGAGGCTGAGTCCCTCCCGGCTGGAGCCGCGCGCGCCTCGCTTGAAGCTGCTGGGGTGGGAGACCGCGCTGAAGATCTGCAGTCCGCGGTAAGTGTCCTCGTCGAGGGTTACTATGTCCGCTCTATCAGCGAGAAACAGATATTCTTATGCAGGTGATATCGGCACAACACTGATTGATTGCCAATTTTATAGTTGCTAACTTTTACGCCTGTAGCACACCTCCGCCGCGAAACCGCAATAGTTTCGCCATAGTTCCGCTATGAATTGTCTTCTATTGATTACGATATGAGGATCACGTCTACGTAGCGGTTTCGGGTCATTACTTTCACGTATCGGGGTCAGGACCAATCGGGCGGATTCGCGCGCGAAAAATCTATGCATTCAAACCATGAATTTAGCACTTTCCTGCTGTTCGCATTTGTTTCGCTTGTCGAACTCATGGCGGAACCTCTGCGGTGTTTCGTGCCGGTGGTGTGCTACAGGCGTTAATCAAGTGTGGCTACACGTAGCAGTCATAAAATTGCAAGTCCGTTATAGTATTTAGAGAATAATTAGGTAGGAAGGTACTATGTCAGTGCGTTCACTGTAACTGAAGTTTTTGTTACTGACATAGGTAGTATTTTTTTTATCCTATTTCTGTAAATGGTAGCAGTTACTCACAAAGAAATTTTCTTGAGGCTCATAAACTCCGGCTTGCTATGAAGATCCAAACTAATAGACGACCAGTTTAAGTCCAGGTAGCGCAGTAGAGCGCCAAGGGCGTGCACGCTCTGGGTCTGGCTGAAATCTACCACCGTGCGAAGGAACAGGCTACGCTCTTCTTCAGAACAGTTGGCCGGCTCGTGGGGGAGGGCGAGCGAATGTATACGTCTCTTGCACGCTTCGAAATCTGATACGACAATGAATACTTGCTTATTGAACTATAGAAATTGTGACGGTAGGTACAGACCAGTATATTCGAAATGATCGAAATTGGCCTACTTTTGATTCAACGGTAAACAATCAAATATTATTTATTTTGAAAAATATTATGTTAAAGTTTCATAAAAGATCTTGATTATTTTACGGTAAAAAATTCGATATTCGTATCTTCACTTGACTATAAAAATATGCAATGACAAAGAAAATTTTCATTAATTTTATAATTTTTGGATAATACTTAAAGATTATTAATATAATTAAGCAGCTCAGACGGGAGCTGCTACGGGTGAGTCGATTTTTTCTAATATATTCCAATTATATTAATGATCTTAATATAAATCTAAAAGTTTGTGAATGCATAAAATAATACTTAAAGTTTATTAATCCCTTATTCACGAATAATATAGAAAGATTGGTAATGACATATAGAAGAATATTCAACGGTTACTTTTTCAAAAAGTGACTTTATGCTCAAAATACAAACAAAAATATTGAAAAATGAAAAATTGATGTTTTTTTTTTATTACTCTTCACACGTAAAGAAAAAGACAGAGACAAAGTTTTTGGAATATACTGGCCTTAAACGGAACAACCAATCATGATCACCTTTCAAGCTCATGCGCTTACTAAACATGAAATAAAACACTTTTTAACGGTTACTAGCGCGGTTTTATTGAAAGTACCTACGTACCTAATTAGTATTTGGTTTGATTTTTTATTTTCCTCAACGTTTCGGCACCTTTGCAGCTGCCCTGCCCCCCTAGCCAAAGTAACATTTGCAAATTTTCGTTATCGCTTCGCTTCGAAACATGTATGGATTTGACGTTTTAAAATTCGATTGTTAACGAAACCTTATGTCAATCCCATACATGTTTCGAAAGCGAAGCGATAACGAAGATTTGCCAATGTTACTTTGGCTAGGCCCTCTGGTCACGGGGACTGAAGCTGCTCGTGAGCCTACGCTCAAGCGTTTAAATGCCAACTAACCAAAGTACTTTCAATATAACGCGCTAGTATCCGTTAAAAGTGTTTTATTTCATGCAAAGTGATTCAGTTTGTAGTTTGTGGCGCAGAAGTTGTTTAAAATAATTGTTGAGCAATAAGATTAAATGATTTTGTATGTTTACACTATTTAATTTGCAGTGTCAAATCAATGTTTAATCAAAAACATTTAATGCAGATTGTTGATTGTTAATTCACTCAGAATTTTGATGCGCTTCAAAAGCGATTTTGATACTCACTATACTCCCTAGCCGATATAAATATAAGTTTACAAGTAGCTTCATCGTCATCATTGCTGAAGACAACCTTCTTCACAGCCTGCACGAAGGCGCCCTGCGTCTTGCCTTCCAGAAGGATCCGCGACGGATCAACTTGGCGGAACAGGTTCAGGAACATCTGGTATTCTGGCGGACGGTCTACTATCTCTTCCAGTATGAACAGCTGTGAGCAGAGTATTTTAGGATTTGATTTTGAGATACCATCTTCGATAATTAAGTATGTTAACAATAAAAGTACCGACGTACCTACCTATACGATTTTAAGGAATAAGAAATAAGTAGGTAAATACGTTTAACTACGTACACGTACGTTTAATGACGACCTGAGTGGTACAGTGGTCAACATGCCGCCTACCACGCAAGAGGTCCCGGGTTCGATTCCCGGCCGGGCAGAAATTAAAATGATGAATTTTAATTTCTGTGACGGGTCTGGGTGTTACTTTACTATATATAATAAGTCTAGGTATATAGGTAGGTACCTATTTAAAAAGTATAGTAAGTAGTAAATCAGTTGGCTAGCATCCATATTTGCTTAGTTTGAGGCTAGATGGCGCTGCGTGAAAAAATCTAAGTAAGTATAACTTTGTTAGATAAGATAAAAAAAATATATATATTGTATTGTATAAGATATAATTTATAAAATATATTGTAAACATCTTGAACAGCTATTTTTAAGGGATCACATTCTTGTTAGTCACCCTTAGGTAAATAAACGAGGTGTTTATTATTGGCAACATTACTACTTAAACAAAGGATTAAAAAAAGTAAAGAAAATTACATTAAAAAGTAATCAAGTTACCTCCCCAGTTTGCAGCGTGTAATAGGCCGCGCCCAACTTCCCCGATCTACAGTACACTGCAAGCAACTTCTGTAATAAAGTGTCCAATTAGTTCATAACTCATATTAAGTGATTAGCGTGACGTCATTATAATCTCTACCTCGTTTCAAATTTAATTTCAGTAATGGATGGGAACTTAAAGGTCTTTAATGGCTTGTAAAATGTAAATTACTTTTAAAAAAACCGGCCAAGTGCGTGTCGGGCCACGCGCCGTAGGGTTCCGTAGTTACCTTAAATACCATACCATATTTAATACCACTATCATTTTTCGTCTGTAAAAAAAATAACTTTGTTTTTCACAGTGTTGGTATGAATGACAAAGTTATATTTGCGGTTTTGGAAAATTAGATATATCTCGAAAACTAATTACTATATCTCGTTCAAACTAATTTTCAGTGAAAGTTTTTATTAAGATCTAATAGCATTTATTTTTTTTAGATTTTTCACTCACCTATTTCAAAAGTTAAAGGGGGTGGGGGGGGGCACACATTTTATTATTATTATTAATATACTCTTTATTGCACTCATAAAAACAGTTACACAAAAATAAATTGAGATATGTACACAAAGGAGGCCACCACTTTGGCAGTGTTTATCTTTCAAACGGTTGACTTTGAGAAAAAAATGTCTTAGGAACCTCAATGTCATTTTTGAAGACCTATCTATAGACACCTTGCACGTATTGGTATGAAGACAAAAAAAATATTTTCAGTTTCAGTTCTATGTATGGGGATGGGGAGCCCCCCCTTAATCTTTATTTTTTTTATTTTTGTGTTAAAATCGTTAAGCGGTTAATAGCTACTAAGTTTCAACTGTGTAATGCTAATACTTTCGGAATCAAATGGCTGTGACATACGGACGGACAGACAGACAGACAGACATGACGAATCTATATAAGGGTTCCGTTTTTTGCCATTTTGGCTACGGAACCCTAAAAAGGAACTAATTCACATTCTCTACCTATCACATCGCATACTTGCGATTATTCAAAGTTTTGTTATTACGTTTGTTAATCATTTGTCTGAAGATATGTCTTTTATTGAAATGTATGAATACTAACATCCTCTGCATCTGACTCCTCAGTAGTTTCTTGATTGTTCGTTGTGTTTTGATTCGTGTTAGCTTCAGTGCTCCTGTAATATTCATTAGATTTCTTAATTCGTCTACGTGTTTTGGTGAATAACTAGCTTACAGGTGAATAAAAGTGAACGTTAGGTACTAAGAAGGTACCTATTTCACATTTTTCACACGACTGCATCTTGATATCACGTATCGTAAAAATATACCAAAATTAACTAGTAAAATGAAAATAATAACCAACCTTCGACATTTAGCGATGACAAAACGGCTTTCTGTCTGGTTAGACCCTGGGTTGGTTGTACTGTTACTAACAGTCGGCTGCCTTGCAGAAGTAGCTTCAGAACTGCTTTCCATTATTGCTTCGTTTTATGACTTTTTAAGTCTTTAATTTTATTCAGAAATATCAACAAAACTTGTGTTGGGCGACTTATAAAGAACACAAATTATTTATTGTACAATTAATGTTTCCCGCCAATTTATTTTATCTTGTCTTTGGGCGGGCAGTGTGCTTATCATACCATTTTTGTTTTTTTTTGTCCAATGTTTCCGCTTCGAGCAGAAAAGGCAAAGGCTCATACAGCCATTTATTACGAGTAGGTATTACCAAACATTGAGACCAAAGATTGATGTCGAAAAGATTCAAAGAGTTTGAATAGTTTTATTATTGAAAAAAGAGGTCATATTACAGATACTATATGGGCGGATAAAGATGGGCCATATTCCACCACGCAGGCCCATTGCGGATTGGTGGGTGTTAACGACTGCAAATGCCGCCGAGACCAACGGATTAACGTGACTTTCGAAGCACGGAGGAACTAGAGAAATTTTTTGGTCACCCTTCCCATAACCGACCCTTGCGAAAGTTGCTTAACATCCGCAATCACAGGGCCAGGCGCTTAACCACTGCGCCACCGAGCTCCTCAATACTTACTTAATAAAAAAACACAAATCAAAGCTACGTTCGTGTTTTTAATTATGAAGGGACATGCATGTGGCGTGCTGGGGAAACATTCGAGGCGCGGTTATTGGGGCACTCACCTGATTGCCGGGCAAACACACGGCTCCGCAATCTGCCCATTGACCCGAAAGGGCTGAATGGTCCGAAGGCCTGGCCCAGATGAATTATTCGATTAGGGTACGAAAAATGAGGTAAAGAACGAGTCGAACCTAGTTTTGTAAAAAGGTTATTATATGGTAAGCGGTGAGCATGGACACATTTTTTTTACTGATTATGAAAGCAATAAAGGTAGGTCGGAGCCTACGCGAACTTTGCTGCGTCCCGCAAGAAGAAAAGAAAAAAAAAAGAATTAAATTCTTAAAATATTTAATTCACGATACAAAAATCACAATCACTCTTCAATTTAGTTTAATATTTTAATGTCATAATAATTTTATCATAATTTATGTTAATGGTGCTCGTTACGTCAATAATTTTAAAACGTGATTACGTGATACATTCACTTCACAATATATTAAGATAGGTATTCATATTTTATACAAGGCACTTAGGTAAAAGGTTATTATTTTTACTTCAAAAACAATTAAGTTCTTAATTTATTTCTTCTTTTCATATTTTATTCAGTCATCGATTATCGATTTCAATGAATCAATTCACCAGGGGGCTGATTATGTAACTTTTTTGCAATCAACTCTGACAGAAATCGCAGTTACATTGCTGCTTTATTAAGAACCAATATGAGAACTATCTTACAAACGCAGCAATGTAACTGCGCTTTCAATCGATTTCAATCGAGAATTGTTAGCAACAGAGTTACGTAATCTTAGGGCAGTTCATCGTATACGTACATCTCACATTAAAAAAAAACTAAACGACCAACATGTCTTGTTCTTCTGGCGCGTCTTTTCTCCAGTTGATGCGAATGTGCCGGCAAACATGGCCGATGGCCTCTGCTGTGGGCACCACGGTGGCTGCCATACACGATGCCACCATCGTGCGGAGAGATGCGAAGTAGATTTTCACGCAGCGTAAACATGGCGCTGTGCACCATATTTGCTGAAAATAAATCAAGGCTGAATAACGGAGACACCATCAAGCATTTGGGATCGAAATCGATCACAGCTAATATAACGCCTGTTGTGACGGGTTATTTTTATGCTGTGACCATTAAGGTACATACTTTGTTCTCTACACTGTGTTTATCTCCGTTTAGGTAACTTAGCAACGGTTTGCCTGTTATTCTTCGTAGATTTTAATTTTATGTTAAAAATATAGTTCCCTGTTTTGTGATCTTTAAATATAGCAATATTTAAGCCCAGCCCATCTTTCATTATTTATAACATTGTGGCGACCGTGACAGGACAAAAATAATAATGATTGCGCTGCGGCGGAAAAGAACGCAGCTAAGAAGGGAATTCACTACGCAGGCTAACGAAATCGAAAATCTAGCAGGTGAACAAAGGTACGATGATTTTCATGACTTGTATGCGTTATTATCAGATACCGCTGACAAACTTTTCGAAATCGAAAATGCGGTACGTGATGAATGGTGTGTCGAGGAACAATTTGACGAGCAGGCTTTTCAATCCGACCAAGACAAAGCAGTGGATTATCGTAAAAGATTTAAAATGATACAAGGTCTCTATAAGAAAATCTCGCCAATGAAGTGTCAAAGTGAGATATCTTTGTTATCAGCCGATACGGTAAAGTCAAACGCAGATTCAGCCGGCGGCAACAAAAACAGACGACTTCAATTACCGAAGCTAGAACTAATGAAGTTCGATGGCAACGTAAAAAACTGGCTGCTTTGGTGGGGCCAGTTCAGGAAAATACATGAGGGTGACCTAGAGGACCTAGACAAGTTCCAATATTTACTCCAGTCAATGACTCCCGAATCAAATGCCCGTCAACTCATCGAGAGTTACCCGCCTAGTGGTGAGAATTATCAGAAAGCTCTAGATGCTTTGAAGGCACGATTTGCTCGAGAGGATATTTTAATCGAGACTTATGTAAGAGGAATCTTGAACCTCGTCTTATTGCAGAATAAGGGGGAAAACCACCCTATTAACAATCTTTATGACAACTTGCATAGTCATTTGCAGGCGCTAGAAACACTAGGCGTAGCCAACGACAAGTATGCTTCTATATTGTATCCTATGATAGAGTCTGCATTACCAGAAGATGTTTTACGGACATGGAACAGAATTCGTTACAACAACGATAATAAAGGTGATGACTTGACTAAATTAATGAAATTCTTGAAAGATGAAGTAGAATCCGAAGAGAGGATACTGATGGCAAAATCTGGATTTCCGCAGTCGAGTTCAAGAACTCCTACAGCTTGTTTCGTAACTGAAAGTAAAACAGGAAAGGATAGTGACAAGTCTAGGAAGGGAGAAGCTGCTGTCAGAAACACGGCATGCATTTGGTGCGAAAAGGATACACATGCAAGCTCAGAATGTCATAAGGCAGCTAAAATGACACTCTCAGAAAGGAAAGAATTTTTAAAGAACAAGAGAGGTTGTCCAATATGCCTAAAAATTGGGCATATTAGTAAAAAATGTCGAAGTTTTCCGAAATGTTTAGTTTGTAAGAAACGACATGTCACACTGATGTGCTACGAACTAGATAAGGAATCTGTAGATAAGGAACAGGAAGACAAAGACGATACCAAGTTAGGTAACATGTTGTGCCATATTAAAACTACCACTATGTTACAGACATTGTCAGTCAGAATTGTTAATGGTACCAACCAGGCAACTGTCAGAGTTTTATTAGATAGCGGAGCGCAACGATCCTATGTCACTAAAGATTTAGCCACAAAATTACAACTTAAACCTTTTAGTAAGGAGTGTATCACTCATTGTCTATTCGGCGGTTTCGAGACAAAAACAAAAGAATGTAATGTTTATAATGTATGTGTCAGTAGCAGTACCAATAATTTTCGTTTCAATTTGAATGTTTTAGAACAAGATAGTATTTGTGGATTGTTACCTAAGATAAAATCTGAATGCTTAGTTCATAAGTTACGTGACAAAAACATTACTTTGACTGAAACTGTTGATACTCCCGACGAGGTCTCTATACTATTAGGCGCTGACTATTCGGGTACTCTATTGACCGGTGACGTGATTCAAGTTGATAACTCTTTGACAGCTATTAAGACAAAACTTGGATGGACTATTCAGGGACCGATGACAGGTGTTTTCAATACGGTGGTAAATAATCACAATGTGCTGGCTCTTCATTCATTCTGTAAATTTGATTTGGCAGATTTATGGAGTCTTGAAGTTTTAGGAATAAAAGATCCAGCAGAAATGGTCTCGAAGCAGGTCAGAGCGATAGAAACACTCGAGAAATTTAACAGCTCGCTGCGCATCAATGAAGAGAGCAGGTATGAAGTACGGTTGCCTTGGCGTGATGGTATGCCACTTCCTGTTTGTAATTTTGAAGTAGCTAGAAAACGGTTAGTGTCTACAAGTTCCCGTCTAGTATCCTTAGGTAAACTCGAGGACTACGATGGTGTGTTTAAGGAATGGTTAAATCTTGACTTTATTGAGCCTTCTCCAGTACAAAATGTTACTTCGGGGTTTTTCCTTCCACACCATGCAGTAATTAAGGAGTCCAGTCAGACTACTAAGATTAGGCCGGTATTTGACGCATCAGCTAAAGACATTAACGGTGTCTCACTCAATTCATGCCTAGAAAAAGGAGAAAACTTAATTGAGCTTATACCAGAATTAATAATTAGTTTTAGAAAATATGCCATAGGCATCACTGCCGATATTGCCAAAGCCTTCTTGCAAATATCTGTTTCGCCAGAAGATCGTGAATATTTGAAGTTCCTTTGGTGGACAGATATCAATGATCACAGCAAGGGAGTAACCATATTCAGGCACAGGCGAGTAGTTTTTGGCGTAACGTCAAGTCCGTTTCATCTTGCGGCAACTATCTCACACCATCTAAACAATTGCCCAACTGCCTTAAAAGACACCGCCATGAAACTAAAAAAGTCTTTCTACGTAGATAACTGTGTTATAAGTTTAAGTACGGAAGATGATATGACTAAGTTTATTAGGGAGGCAAAAGAAGTCATGAAAATAGGTAAGTTTGATTTGAGATGTTGGGTTACGGGGCCTGTCAGAGTGGATCAGGCTGTGGAAACCATTTCGGTACTAGGAATATTATGGAACACAATTACTGATGATCTTTGCAGCAACGTTTCATTTTTAGCCAGCATAGATGTGAAGTGTACTAAAAGGAATTTATTATCCATCACTCATAAATTTTTTGACCCGATTGGTTTGTATTCTCCTATAACCATTATCCCTAAGCTAATATTACAGAAAGCTTGGTCAGGAAACTTAAAATGGGATGACGAACTACCATTAGATTTGTGTAAAGAGTTTCAAAGCTGGTCGAAAAATTTACATCTTCTTCAGTCAGTTAAAATATCAAGGAGGTTAACCAGATTTGATATAGAATCTTCAAACAGTAGTTTACATGTTTTCGCTGATGCCAGTCAGTATGCTTATGCGACCTGTATATTTTTAAGGACCGAGTTCAAGGGTGAGGTTGATGTAAGTCTTGTCATGGCCAAATCGCGGGTAGCACCTGTCAAGAAAATAACTATCCCACGGCTCGAGCTCATTGCAGCGACAATGGCAGTTAGACTTGCTAAGACTGTTATTGAATCGTTAGGCCTACCTAGATGTGAAACCTATTATTGGACAGATTCGAGTGTCGTACTTAGTTGGATAAAAGGTGAAGGTGAATGGAACGTGTTCGTCGCAAACAGGGTGAGAGAAATAAGAAGTTCAACTGCGCCAGAAGCAT
Source organism: Agriphila straminella (assembly GCA_950108535.1). NCBI lineage: Eukaryota > Metazoa > Arthropoda > Insecta > Lepidoptera > Crambidae > Agriphila > Agriphila straminella. Next base: position 21,332,814 of record OX467306.1, read on the forward strand.
GGCGACACGTGCCTGGAAAGCTGAATCCCGCTGACATACCATCTAGAGGTATTGATGTAAAAGGTTTGATTGAATGTCAATGGTGGAAGGGCCCATCTTGGTTGGCACATAATGCAGATAGTTGGCCTAGTACAACTTTTACTGAAGATTCAATGGAAGTCAACCAAGAAAGAAAGAAGTCTACATTGATATCGACTGTGTGTGAGGATAACGATGTTTTATCCAAGATAGCATCATATTTCTCGTCGTATGCTAAAACGGTAAGAATGATTGCATGGATTTTAAGGATGAGGTTCAAACCTAGCAGCAGAAATACAGAACTATTGTATCATGAAGTAGAACGTGCTGAACAAAAATTATTTAAATTGATACAAACTTCACAATCACAACGAAAACTATGTAATCTTAGGACTTTTGTGGACGAGATAGGGTTGCTTCGAATAGAAACGAAATTAGGGCTTAGCAACGAAAAGTATGACTTTAAACATGCAATAATTTTGCCCTCAGACCACGTTATTGTAAAAAGGTTAGTCCAAGAGCGGCATAAACTATTGCATCACGCGGGCACTCTAACGCTGATGACAAATTTAAGGGAGCGCTTTTGGATTATTGGCGTTAGAAAACTTGTAAAAAGAGTAATTCGCGAATGTGTTGTTTGTAGACGCTATAAAGCGAAGTCTTGCACAACTCCTCCAGCTTCTCTCCCAAGGGGTCGTGTCGAAGGCTCTGTTCCTTTTGAGGTGTCCGGAGTGGATCTGACAGGTCCATTGGTACTAAGATCAGGAAAGAAATGTTGGATTGTTCTTTTTACCTGTGCGACGTATCGCGCCGTACACCTTGAGGTGGTAGAGTCACTTTCAACTGAGGATTTTATAATGGCCTTACGTCGTTTCATTGCTCGCAGAGGCAGAGTTAAAGTGATCTACAGCGATAACGGCACAAACTTTAGAGGATTAAGCAACCAACTTGTGAACAGCTCACCTGGGCTATTAAGATCTAAGATCCTAGTGAATGGTACCCATTGTAAACTCCACTTCTTCTACCATCGTTTAATATCTATGGTAATATAATCCTCAATTGATTACAGCTATAGGTAACTGAAACCTCATGAAGACTTAGTATTGGCCAAATTTGATCGTCTAATTATAAAAGGACCTACGTTGTGATTTTAAGTAGTAGTAACCCGGACTCTTTTGGTATGTCTGGCTCGAGTCTAGATGTTTCATTATCAAGTGCACATGTACTAATTCTATCCTATAACTAAAAAGCCTTATTCTGATCTTAAAATTAATAAGCATTATAATATATTAATATTTGACATAGCATAAATTATATTGATGATTTGGATAAATTAAAGATAAATAAATAAGGATGAAGATAATGGAGCCAAGGCTATAAGCCTTGGAAGGTCTCTACCACCAGCCCCCGACCTTAATTCCAAACGCACACCAGCATAACTAGATGCTTTCCCGGTAACTATGTACTGCGCAACTGTGGCGCTATTCAAAATCGACATGAAAGAGGAAGGTACACCGATTTAACCATACTGGAATAGATGTAAATGTTCCTAGTAGTATTCCATGTCATTGCGTCACCATGCAACATACACAGCCAGGAGTGGGTAAGCATTGGGATAGTTCCGTAGAATCTATACCAAGTGATTACATAAGTTGGTGATGGTACCGACCACTAGGGAGGCACAATGTGGTGTTCCCAGGTACAATTAGGTGAGCGAATCAACCTGCATGTCCATAGGTTTGTGTAGTATAAGTTCCCATAGAGGTCAGCTGGTACGGAAACCTACCGTCAACGCTTTCGGTGGATGGCACTGAGCAAATCCAGTTACTGGCGTATATTCGCGGCTCCGCATATTTCCAGACTAAGCTCTATCAGGGGATTAAAATTTGTGATTATAGTAACAGCCAACGGCTGCCATTGTATAGTTGTGTTCTGTATAAAATCCATGTATGTTACAAGACTATTGCATTGACATGGAAAAAACAGCATATCGCTGAACCAATTGGAACAGTTCAAATGACATTGAACGCATTGTTAAATCATAGTATGATTAAATCAGGTACTGATGTGGGTCAGTAGGATTATAAGATAGACAAATAATTCTGTCTTGTAATGTATAATATAAGTCTGTATAGAGTATACCAAACCAGCAACCTTTACCGGCTAAGCTCCCAACTTTAAGTTATTTCTAAAGTCTATCAAGCTTTGGTTTTAGTTCACCAGACGGTCATAAAAATAGGAACACAGGGAGGTGGATGTACTCTGCCTTGTATATCAATAGCCGAATGGAGATTTGTCCACAACCACTGATATCACAAGGACAAAGTTTTAGTTTTGAAGTAATTGCATCAGGAAACCAATGGACATCTGATCAAGCCTCATAATTAACAGTAATCTCATCAGAATATGATATGACTGTACACACAGATTCTCCACTGGCAGGTCCGCCTAACATGGCTTAAGGTGTTCAGTCATAACATCACATTCCAACAAATCACTATTAACTATGGTGTTAGAGTTTCAAGGCACAAGGCCAAGAACTGCCCAAGCCCTCAACATTTTTCAAACAAGCCTATTTTAGCCGCTTGATAAATGAGATTGAATGTCGTAACTAGACTTGTAATTACCTCGGGGAAAGCCCTAAAATAAAACTCTAAGGGTTTATGATCGTCTGCTGAAATCTACCAATAGACTCAACAATTATTGTTAAAATCCAGGGTCGCTCAACTTTACCTTTATACCTCATTTAAAATATCTGGAGATTAAATCCACAGACATTTCAAACTACAATTTGATTGTTTGTGTATAGGTGTATGCATATATAAGTACATACAAGCAGCTTTTATCATATAGATAATAACTATTGTTTGGATGAAGTAGTTTATATGAAGTACTTATTTCAGCTCTCATTATTCTCTGAGCTCAATTAGTAGGTATTTGACTTATTTCATCCAAGCAGTAGAAAAACACATGTAAATATTGGATTTTGTCATTTTCAATAAGGGTCCTTTTGCTCACTACTATTGCTTATTGGGCAATTAAATAAGTGTTTAAGTGCAAGGAACACCTTCTGAAAATACACCATCCAAATCACACATAACAAATGTATGGTTCACGCAGGTATTCATTATATAATATTATGGTCTCAATTTGCCCAGCGTTGTCAAATTTAGTATTGTTCTGAAACCTGCATGAGTCATAAGGATTATAACTGTGAAAACAATGATATTTTGTTCGCATATTAATTAATAAACTTTATTATTAAGTTTATTAATTTTGAGCTAGATTTATTTTGGTAAAACCTTAAATCATGAAATAAATGATTGGATTAGTATAGTATTACTGATATTAGAAGTTAAAGTATGTAGGTATTTTTAGTCCTACAAATAAAGTTAGGAGTATTAGATGTGAACAAAATACCTAATTAAACGCAAAGCACATGACATCCTAACCCTAGATCTGTCAGATTCCTAAAAACAGTACAGGCAATAAATTAATAAACTTTAGGTTCAATTTAAAGCCTAGATTTGCTAAGAAATTATGTTGTATGAGTGATAGCTGGGTCAACACAGAATACTTTTGATCCTAAATGTACCTAGGTCGTCTAATAACACTAAAACACACAAAAAACATAGTATTCCTGAAAAAAAAACACTGATTAATTATCCTAACATGAACTGAAGGAGATTTTAGAAAACATGCTTACTTACCTGAAATCTATTTGTTTATTCCTCGTAAATAGATCCTCCTCACCTTAGTTTACCACAAATCACTTCACTTTATACACAACACTTAAGCACATTTCACTAAAACACAAAGACACTGATTACTACATACACTCATCACTTAAGACACTCCCGTCGCGGATCTTTGCTTAGCTCAGAGGCGGCGACCTAGAGCTTTACGCGAGCAAAGATAACCCTAAGTCCTAACTGTGACCTACCTGTTGGAACAGTAAGCAAGTCTCCCCCCCTAGTCTAGACACGGCCACGCACAACAACACGATTTCATACAAAAAGAATCGCATCTGGACGCGCTTACGATGTCAAAAGTTCCATGAATTCAGAAGTTCTTCAGACTTCTTGGAAAATCAACAATGAAACTCTACCTTAATCCTTGCAACAATTTGCACAAGCAGGGCCCTGTGCCTGTACCAACTGCAGCAAGAACTGTCCCAAACGAGGGTTCATAAAACACAGTATTCTAGAAGACCAGATGAGACCTGCTTACCAGTTACGAACCAACATGCCTAGCTATTTATGCAAAATCTACGATGTATTCTTCACAGAGAACTAACACTATTTAACTTTTAATTAAAACAAAAGACAATAAATTTACACTTAAAACTTTGACTGGCTTCTTGGACTTTTTCGGCAGAGTTCCGACTCCTGCTAGATATACGCAAAAACTATCCCCGAAGGTCTCAATCTTCGTCTTTTAAAGTCTCTCAAACCCCCACTTAATCCTCGAAAAAACCGTTGAATCCTTATGTATCATGCCATATATGGTCTGATACATAAGAAACCATGTCCGACTGTAACGTTTCCAAAGCCAAGTGTCAAGTGGTTTTTAAAAGGTCAATAAATCATTATATGAACATAAAAACAAGAAAAGAAATGTGAATTCCTCAAGCATTTAGGTTTCAACATCAGTTAGATGACTTATTTGTAAGCTTTTCAGCTGTTTTCTATAATTAATAAATAGCTAATAAATACTAAAAATTGCCAGCTTTTTCTCAATTCTCCCATTATAAATATTCCAGTTTTTTATTCGATAATAACTTTATTTGTAGATTTCTTATATTAATCACCAACCAAAGTAATTTAATTTATACTTCTTTCAATTCTAAGAATAATTTGCTAACTTTTTTAGCCTTTCAAACTTCTGGTGACATAGTAATATCCATTTATAACACTTGGAAAACCTTATTAATTAATTAAACAACATACATAATTAACTACATAACACATTTAATAGGTAAAACCTACTAATAAGATAGCAGCTTATTAATTTCAATTATTCTATAAAATTTTCAAAGTATTTTATCTCCAGACAATTTATACATTAGCATGAATTTACTTTATTTCCACGCATTATTAGCCCTTCATTACTTGTTTTGCATGTAAACAACCTATATTTTAGTTAGATTATTTAGGTTTTGTAATTTCGAACAACTTAAGTTAAAATACCGTAGTCGAAAAATCTCCCGATGATCGGGGAAAATGTGACTTGCCACACTAATTTTCCCCTCGACCTCAGACTAGCTATCAGCTTATGTACTGTGTTAAAAACAACGACAACTTCATTCCAGGACCCGACTACATTAGACAAGCAACCAAGCGGCCTGTATAAATGTCAGCGTTTTTAAAACCGCCAAAGTGACTATGTTACCATACAATTTGTAGTTCGTTGCGCTGTGTTCTTAATATCTAGAAAATGACGATTTTGATGTAAAGCCGGTCTCAGACGTACACTTATAGTGTAGCTGTTACAAAACTGTCCCTGTCTTAATGACAACGTAGTGAGAACATAATAGTTAAGAAAATCAGACGCGGATTAAATCGATAACTGTAGCAAGATTTTCTATTCCGTATACAAACATCAACAGGCAGCCAAACCATGATCGAAATACACACCCCTTGTTTACCCGGTAGGCAATCCTATTCTTATCTTATATAACTAGATAATTTCACCATATATTCGGCCTAACAAATGTTCCCCTTAACATTTGCAAATAACGAGTAGCAATATTAAAGCGGAACTGCATAAAACACGTGCATGACGTACATCAGTTGGTTTGCGCACCCCAATCTCACATTTGGAAGATATTTGTGGCGTGTTTGTAGCATTCGTGAATCTGGCCGCCCCTTAACAGCTAGTGTTTGAACGCATCCGTTGAAACGCATCACTGACCTCGGAACGCATCTCATAGAACGTAATCACTGAGAAAAAAAATAACTTGAAGGTAGATAATATAATGTAATAATGTTTTTAAATGTGGTCTTTTGTTAACTTACAGCTTTCAGCTGTAGAGAGGTTTCATTTTCAGGAGTTCTAACCATCAGCCAAAGTTAAAAGGTATTTATAATAGCGCAATTTGTCATATTTTGGTATTTTTTCACACATCCAAAAAGTAATGTTTTCCTAAATTTCTTGACATTATTTATATTAAATTATAATAAGAACAATCTGAATTTATCAAATTTACTTCAACCTTGTGAATCTATTATCAAACACAAAAGTTATTAGCATTCTTAAATTAGCTTAATTTTGGAATTATTTTACATCAAAGATTCTGCTTTTTTGCTCCTATTTAAAATCTATATGACTTAAGAAGGTAGTTTTTATTTTAATATGTTAGGCTAATTTAGTAGCAATAATAAATGATAAATTTCCCATAAAGAACATAACAATATTGATTTTCTGATGAAAATCCAAATTTTGTCTACGACAAAATTTTATCCACTTTAGTTTTCATTACTGTTAGTTAGTTATACTATAAGTACTGGTTAAGTTTATTAATTCCTTATCAACACTGGTTCTATTTAGCAGTAATATCAGAAAATACCTAGATTTATGTATATTTCTATATCTTAATGAAATATTAAGAAGATGCAATTTCTATATTTTGACATTTGGTACTTTTCAGGTTTACCAATGTTTCATGTCTCATGATGATAATTTAACTCACTGGAAACATGATAGCACCTCCACCCGTTTGCTAACAATAAACAGAATGAAACAGGACATAGAAGACAAGTTTTTCAGAAGAAAACACATTATTAATTTGACCAGTCTGAAAACTAATGCTTCCTTTTGATTCTACCAGACAAGCTTTTATAATTTATTGTAGTAATAATAATGTATGTTTCTTTTTGTCCCTGCAGCTTGTAATGTACGAGTAAATAAACTATTTCGACTTTATTGATTCAGATAGTTTTTTTTTAATTATCTTATTTTAACAGCGCCATCTAACGAATGTTGGCCGTACTTCTTATCATATATTCTTTAAAGCAACAGACAAGCACGACTTAGCTCCTCTTTTGTCAATCGCATTAATAGTTTTTAGGTCTCACCGTAAGATGGCGTTGACTTGTTATTTGTAATATCTTCACAAAACTAACATCCTCATTTATTCATCTCCAAAGAATAAATATCCATAAAAGATTAGAATAATAAATTGCTTCAGTGAAAAAGAATAGTTAATTCTCCTTAAAAACAATTCTTAACAGCTGAAACAATTTATATGAAATCTTTACTCATTCTGTAAGACTCAAAACAAGAAAAATAATAATAATAAAGATTTAAGTTAGTAAATGTTAATAATAATGTATAAAAATACTAAAAAGTAAGAAAGAAAGAAAAGAAAAGAGAAAAAAATATCAAGTCGTCTGAATAATAATAGGCAATTAGTTTGGTTTGGCACATCCGGCCCCTGATTAATAATGAAAAATAATTTGAGTTATAAATCATCTAAACAATACAAAGCATAATAATTGCCGCAATAATAATATATAAAAAATTTGGAGGAAGATTGGAAAATAAAAAACCATTTTTTTTTTTTTTTTTTTTTTTCGCAAGGTGTGAGTAGCCCCCTACCCCCTGAAATGACCTCCCTACACCCCACCGAGTATGATTGTTATTATAACGCTTGATAGTTTACCTTTTAACCAATTTAAAATGATATTAAGACAGTAGACCGATTGAGGTCGTCGATTTGAATGTAAAACGCATAATTAAGGTTATTCATCCTTTCAAGCGTTCTGACAGTCGTACTCGAGTCATTTCCCTGACCCAGCGATTCCCCAAAATCTATTATTAAATACAAATTAGTATATAGATTTGTTGAATCAACACTGTTCAAATAACAATAATTGCAGCTTTCCAAAAGCGATTCATTATAATAGTGTAGTTATGAAATACTTTACATGATAATATTTGCACTCTATTTTTAGTACCACATCAATTTACAAATGATATCGTTAAATATTCCTAAGATCATAATCGGAATAAAATCAGTCCCCCCTTTTTTTATTATAGTAAGAATTATTCAATAGCTAGTCATTAATCTTAAGATTAGTATGTTTAACTTGCTCTTACCACAATATCAGAGATAAACTCTATCAAACTCCGCAAGTCAAATTATGACATAGTAAAAGAATGATATTATTCACAATATTAGCTATGGTAATTATCCAAGTACACAAGTAACTTAAATAACGTAACGACCCTAAAATAATTGAACTCCAACATATTTGCAACATTAAAAGACACAAATAAAACGATTAAACTTAACTAAAACATTTACAACACTAAAACCCACAAATAAAATGAATGAACTTAACTAACATAATAATATTTACAACATTAAATCCCACAAATAAAATGAATGAATTTAACTAACATAATAATATTTACAAACCACAAACAAATTTAACAAACCTAATTGGCTCGATTACACGGTATGTCATTATAAAACCAGGATTCTTAGTCAAAAATGAAAATAAATGAAAATAATAAAATAAAAAGAAAAAAAAAACAAAACAAAACTAACTCTAAAATGTATGGTTATACCAAGTGAAACCTAACTTAACTGTACATAATATTTTAATGATTTGTTCATCATAATCAATTTTCCTTAACCTATTATAAGCAACTTGTGATTGAATGTTTACACATAATATCTATTTAAATGAATGGCATTAAAGTTGCCCCTAATCTGCTTGGTCTTAGGGTCCATTAACGTGTAAACATTTGCAAAAGGCACGGCGCTAACTACATAAGGACCTTCGTAAAGTAATTGAAATTTCTTTGTAAGTTTTTTCTGAGCCTCTGACTTGTTAACCTTACGGATCTTTACATAATCACCAATATGAAATTCGATCAACCGATGAGATCTATTGAACCTAGTTTGTCGTTTTACACTGTTATCTTTTAGATTTTGCCTAGCCTTTGCCCTGACATCATTAATGTCTTTAATTTTGTTTAGTTGTGGCAGACAATTGTCAAATGACATGCTGTTACACGAGCCATATAATATTTCGTTAGGAGTAAAACCGGTACTTTCATGGAAGGTGTTATTGTACAACTGCTCTATATTGTTTAATATCGTTGCCCACCCCTTATGATTTTTATGACAATATGTTCTAAATAGTCGTCCTAACTCTTTATTTACCCTTTCCGTGGTGTTAGGTCTAGGGTTTCTAACAGTTGTGTATATTGGTTTAATTTCGATGTCTTTTAAAGCTTGTTTCCAGCTATCAGATGAGAATTGACTGCCATTATCTGTCATGACTACCTTAGGCTTGATTATTTTAGCGAATTGTTTTAATTTAGAAATTACTGATCGTGAAGTAGCCTTTGCTAAATCATATAACTTAACAAATTTGCTAAATGAATCCTGGATTACAAGTATATAAGCAACTCCAAATCTACCTTTAGGTAAAGGCCCATACAAATCTGCCATTACCATGTCTCCTACTTGTTCTGTTACAATAGACTTACATTCGCCTACATACTTTATATTATCACTTTTAGAGACCTGGCAAATATGACAAGTTCGTAATAAGGCTTTTACTGTTTTGTTCATCCCAAGCCAATAAAATCTATCTTTGAGATATTTAAGTACTTTATACGCCCCTTGGTGACCCATTTCTTTATGGACTTGAAGTATTATTTCCTCTCTCAAGCTAGTAGGCAAATAGATTACATGTTTATCCGAATCTATCTTGAAATATACTACTCTATCCTTAATATAACATCGTTGAGCTATTTTACCTAATTTACCAACTAGATTATTATTAGTTTTATTTACAACACTCATAATTAACTGAACCTCGTTATCGTTAGCTTGAAAATTAGCTATGTTTTTCAAATCAGCTATTAGAGTTTTGTTTTTAGTGGCCTCCATATAATGAATCTCAGGACAATACACCTTATCATCCTGTATTAATGCTGAATCAGGTGGAAACCTAGACAGCACATCAACAGCGACATTGTCTTTACCCTTTATGTGTTCAATGGTATAATCAAACTGCTCAAGGAAAAGGATCCATCTTATTATTCGGCTATTGTATAATTTCCAAGTTCTAACAAACGTCAATGCTTTATGGTCAGTCCTAATTATTAATTTCGCGCCTCTCAAATACGTCTCGAACTTTCGCAAACAATAAATTATTGCCCAAAATTCTTGTTCTGTGACTGTCCATCTTAGTTCAGCGCCCCTCAAAGCTCTACTACAGTATCCTAATATTTTCATTTCACCCTTATCATCGTACTGAAATAGAACTCCAGCTAAACCTACTCCAGAACTATCAGTCTGCAGGTAATAAGGCCTAGACATATCCGGATGATGCAACATTATTGAATTCAAAAACTTGCCTTTTAGTTCCTCAAAGGCTACCTGAGCTTCTGAAGTCCAGGTCCAACCTTTACTTTTCTTTAATAATTGACATAAAGGTTGAATAGTACTATTGTAATCAGGAATGAAACGCCTATAGTAATTACATAGTCCTAAAAATGCCCTTAAATGTTTTATCTTTTTAGGAATCGGAAAATTCTTTATGGATTCTATTTTCTCTGGATCTGTTCTAATTCCTTCCGTAGAAATAATATGACCTAGCATTTTTACCTCCTTACAAATGAATTTACATTTTTCAAGATTACAGGTAAGTCCTGCTGACTTTAATTTGTTTAATATAATGTCGATATGTTCTAGATGTTCTTCTAAACTACCTTGCGTTAGAATCGCGATATCATCCAAGTACTTGACACAAAAATGGCTAACTTCAGGCCCTAATATCTGATCTATAGCCCTGCTGAAGCTTCCAACAGATGTCTTAAGTCCTTGTGGTAAAACATTGTACATGTAAGATTTTCCATTAAATGTGAACCCCGTATACTTTCTACTATCCTCTGAGATGGCAACCTGGAAGTACGCATTATTAAGGTCTATAATGCTGATGTAATTAACCCCATGAAACGAATTCAAAACGTCTATTTGCATAGGTGGAGCTTCAGCTTCAGCTACCATATATTTGTTAATTTCCCGTGCATCTAACAGAACCCTAATTGAACCGTCGGGCTTTAATGTGAATGTTAACGGACTACAATATGGAGTAGAACCTCTAGATATTATACCCATTTCTACCATTTCAGCTAGTTTTTCCTCCATTCGTTGTCTATACGCATATGGAACGGGATAAGAGCGTCTTATAACTGGACTATGATCAGTCATTTTTATTACGTGCTCATAGCTATTTGCACGTCCTAATCTCTTAGTAAAAACATCACTGTGTTTTCTTAACACTTGTCTCAATTTATTAGTCTGTGTCCCTTTAAGAGGTATCCCTGTTTTGATTTCCTGTAAATACTTTTCAAAGTCAAAATTACTATCTACCTTCGCAATTTCTGAAACTTGACCCTCAAATACATACTCGATGAAAGGAATTAACACTCTTTGGCTATTGTGACTAATTATTAACCCTACTGGAGGAGCTTGTAATCTGATATTAGTTTTATTTGCAACAAGCCAATCAAACCCTAATATCGCGGAGTGAACTAATTTTGGTACTATTAGAAATCGGATTTCTAGATCAATATTCCCTAACCTTACAGGCAATAAGACCATTTGTTGTATTTTAGCGCTCTTTTGTCCTACGGCCCCACGAATCTGAATCGGCTTAACGGGTAGCATATTTAATTTATTTCCACCCTGTGACTTGAGAGTTTCCCAAAATGACTCGGAAATACACGTGATGTCACTACCAGTATCAACAAGACATATAACACGATGATTAAATATTTCTACCTCAACTTCAGACTTGACCATTTCGAGTTTATCAACAGAAATGTTATCTTCTTCCTCAAATAGTGACGAAACTACCTCAGTTTGAACTGATGAACTATTACCTAACTCTGATTGTGCTTTAAGAGTATCTACCACTTGCAACTCAAAGTTACTTAAGTTAGTTTCTTTTATACCTGACCCTAAACCTGCCTTATTGCATTGACCTTTGATGACTATGGGTTTAAGAATCCCTTCATCGCGCGTTCCTAATGTCTGTCCAGGCTTCCACCCGAGATCTAGCATAATTTTTAAAGCTACTGGAGTTAAATCGGCCCCTCCTAATGTCGATGTAACGGAGCGACTTACATCAACACCTACTCGTTTAAATTATTTGTGGGTTCATTAGAAGAATTGTTAGAATCATTAACAATATTTACAACATTAGTTTTTGCTATTCTATTTGATGTTGCTTGACGTGCCGGTCGGTCATTGAACTGCCTCTTCCGGTTGAAATTGTTTCTGTTTTCTGATTGATGTTGTTCGGCTGCCGCAGGCTTTTGTACAACGTTCGTTCGGGTATTCTTTTGTTTGAGGTCTGTTCGCTTGTTCACATTGTCTAATTTGCGTAAAAATTCTGTAGCTTGTAGTATGGTGGTGTAATTAGACGCATTCCATGCGTATTGGATATTTCTGGGGAAATGTCCGATGATGTCGCTTACTAACTGTTGTTCTTGTATAGGGTATGTCAACATCTTCGCTTGACCACATAGCGATATGAAATGGCTTAACATTGATTGTGTCCCATCCCATGTGTTTTGTACAATTTTCCTCCTCAATTCTCCTTGTTCTGCTTCTCCCCAAAAATTTTCCAAGAAGTCCCTCTTGAAGTCCTCAAACTGTGTCCATCTACTCCTATATAACCTTCCCCATTCTCGTACTTCACCGTCAAGGGATTCCAGGACCATATCAACAATATCAGTAGTTCCAGGATACTTCTTCAGATATGCTGTCAAATCTTCAATGAAGGTCACAGGGTGCTTGTATTTTGACGGATACTTGGGCTTCTCAGCAGACATTTGGGGTACTGGATAATACACCGTAGAAGGTCCAGGCTGTACTAAAGCTTGAATATTAGTGTCGCTTCCTTGTATAGATGTATCTGATGCTTCGACAGGTGTTGAGGAGGTTGAAATCTTGTTTTCTAATTCAGCTATTTTATTATTGATGGTATTTACAGCTCGCTGTACCATACGTGACATATACTGCACTGAAGTGACCCTTCTCGGCTCTGGAGGGGGGTCTGCTATGGCGGCCCCTCGAGTCACAATATTGGACCTTCTTGTAGCAGCGGCTTTAGGTTGTGCTCTTTGTTTCGGCATCTTGAAGGTTTTATTGGATTACGTTCACCTTTAGACTCACTTTTAAGTTCACTTATACACTCAAGGTTCACTTACTATTTAACCACCATAAATTAAGTTCACATTAACATAAAAATCCACTCAGTAATAAATTTAAAAGAAAAGAAAAATATAAACACAAAAAAAAACACTCAATAATAAAGTCAGAAGAATAAAAAATAGTAGTTCACCTTAACACTAAAAATCACTCAATAATAAAGTCAAAAGAATAAAAAAATTGTAGTTCACTTTAACACTAAAAAAAAAATCACTTAGCTACTAATAAAGTCAAAAGAAAAAAAATAGTAGTTCACTTTAACACTAAAAAAAAATCACTTAGCTACTAATAAAGTCAAAAGAAAAAAATAGTAGTTCACTTTAACACTAAAAAAAAACACTCGCTAATAAAGTCAAAGAATAAAAAAATAGTAGGTAGTTCACTTTAACACTAGAGATTGTTCACTCGTAATTAATTATAATGCACTCTGGATAAGTTCACTTTCACTTTTCACTTTCTAAAGCACCCCGAAAATGCACTCTGGAACAAACGTGTCTACGTTAAACTGGTGATACCGCACTGATGTCCAAGATTGAAAAAAAATTTTTTTTCTAATTTATATTCTATTAATAATTAATGAAAAGTTAAAAGCCTAAATGAACAATGTCATATTCGAGTAAGAATGTAGTTCGTTGTATTTGTCATCTTAAAGTTATTAAACCCTAATAATAATAGCAGAAACGTTTAACTAAACGCAAGTAGGAACGTGATTGAATCGAGATTGTAACCCGAAACGCAAAAGAAATAATAATAAACGCGAAAAAAAAATGCCGAGCAATACCGCGAAATCATAATCAAAATAAATCGAAACCAGAAAAAAATTATTCGTACCTATACAAATAAAATTAATGTTACTACTGTGAATCCAAAACATACAGCATTACGTACTGGGTGGCGCTGTAACTAAACGTAGGTATTGTTTAAATATTTTATTATTATTATTATTCAAAGAGAGAAAAAAAATATTCATAATATTTTAATAAGTAGGTAACTGTATTTTTTTTCAAAAGGAAAAAAAAGAATACAAAAGAAATTTAATGAAAGCCGAAAATGAAAATTTATCAAAGTGGTAAACATCCTACTAGCGCCATCTCTTTAACTCTCAGTGAACTATACATCTAAATTAATTTAATCACGTTTCATCTAAATACACCACGTATTTGGTTTTAATAAAATCCACTAGACTGTGTTTGTAACACTAAACTATACCGAATAGTTTTAGAATAACAGATGGTCTATAAACAACTAACGCCATCTATGTAAATTGGCGCGAACTAATTGTCTAGACTAGACTATTTAAATAGACAATACCATAAATAGTTTACCGAAATTAGTGTTAGTTTTATTCTATGTGTGTGCTAAATTGATAAAGAAGTCAAGAAAAATTTAGAGTTATTGGTCTAAAATAGTTACGTAAGTACCAAAACATTTTATCTCCTGTCTTTCATACGAGACTTACTTATTTAAACCCTTAAAAAGGAACCTCCTAGTAATTTATTCTAAAACCGCATCAACATCATTGGTTAAGCTACTCTTGACAAATCTAATAGTAATATTTCTACTACAGCGCCCCCCAGCGATCAAACATTGTAACACCCACTTACAACCCATTGCCGACAAACCGCAATCACATAAATAAAAACCCGCATCTTATTCGATTAGACAAGACTGTACATAGAATAGTTAACAACGCGCGTTTATATGTACTCGAATAATTAATCAAACAACCACACACATAAAAAAAAAACCGCCAACTACCCGTAATATCCATTATTCCATTGTTGTTAAAATAAAAAGCTTTACCTAAGTCCTAAGTAATAACAACTAACCCAAAATTATTTACTTAACAAATGGCGCGGCCCCACTTAAACATAACAAGAGATAATTTATCATTCCCATGGTAGGTATAAACTAGTAAGGTATACTCGTTAAATCTATTTATAATAGTAGATTTCTATCATGAGCCTTAACTGCCCTTTAGTAAAAGAAATCGTTAACCCTCAAGTGAAAATTACGCACTAGGGAATCAGCAAGTCGTCAGTTACCTAATGCATCCGTATACCTACACAATTTTTTTTTATAAATAAATAAACCAAACCGCATTTTGTACTAAGTAACAGAAGATGATTAGAAAGGGAAAAAATAAAATCCATTGGTGTTAGGTAGGTATACATAAACCATTTATTATTTTAACAACTCACAATAATATGTTAACAATACATCAATTATAAACTCCTGGACATAGCATGCAGCTTGTTGTATGGTCGGTGAGCACGCAGGTATGAAGGTGATGACTGATGATGAAGTTTCACTACGTAGCCGTTAAAATGTTTCCACGTCACTAATGGTTACCATTCATTTCTTCCATAAGAGGTATTAGCTATTACTCTTCCCCGGACTTCTTGTTGATAAGATGAAGAAAAAATAATATTTTATTGTAAACATTTTTCACTTGTTTCACTTCACAATATCCTTCAAACACCAATACTGACACTTTAAATCACTGCACTATCACTTGATAACACTTAAAACACTGTACACTTAATATCTTAATAACACTTCTAACACAAATAAGTATTTCACACAGCACTCACTTAGTGAACTTAGTTTTCACTATTAATTAAATCACAAGTCCGTCCGTAGGGCAATAAAAATAAATTTACATTAACACAAAACACAAAAGATATTCACGTAACCATAAACTTTAGTGCAGATACCCTGGTGGTACACGAGGTGTACACAGTAGTACGTTTGTGTCACACGTATTTATGCACTAAAATCAGTACATAAGTTTGTTTGTTTGTTACTCCTTCGTAATATTCGTAACTAAATAGCGCAATTGATACCTGTAGTGACCTACTGTATTTAGTGATTTTTATTATCATGTAACCATTTCCAAAATTTAATTATTTAATTTATTTTATATTAAAAGTTAACTTTATAGCACGAGCGAGAACGGGGCGCACGCTAGTATAGCAAAGCAACTCGCTCTTGACCGCTGTGACGGAGTGCGCCAGTCCGAGCTCGAGCGATGCACCGAAGTGCGCTTCAGTGCTATTTCGTTTCCGAGGCGAATGCACGCACTTTTTCGCTCCCGCTCCTACCTAAATCTTTTACGTAAACTGATTTCTGCTAGCGACAATAACTCGTTTAAAAATTAAAATTAATTATGTTGAAGAACTAAAATAGCTAAGTTACTTTTTTATAGATTTTAGTTCGCTTTACGCAAAACAACCAGTACAGATGATAAAAATATGTTCACAAGTACTCACAACAGCGCATCGGTTTCGTCAGCCGAATTATCGTAAATTCTTATCACCACGTCCAAAGTTAACAAGTACAGTTCGACGCACCGCTGAATGTACAACGTAAATAAAAGTAAATAGATACTAACCCCGTACTTTTTTCGTATAAAATCCTTAGCTACATGTAGTTTAAATTGATAACTATACTCGAAAAGTTGCTAAGTTAAGTTTTTATTAAATTACTCGAAAACCAAATAAATTAATCAGTTGAACTATGAAAACAGTCCGACGCGACGTGACGCGAACTGTACCTATCGCGTAATGATCGCGTAGTGGATTTCTATTCATTTACCTATGTGTCGTGTGACATGTGTCACGTAATAAATGACTATTTACATGATAACCTAGACTGTTAGTAGGTCACTATTACTAGTCTACGTACCTAGTCTACTAAAACGTAATCAAAATGTTGTCCTACAAAACTATTAAAGAAATTGTCTATGGATTAAGGCCTTTTTTCAAAATTATCTAAGCCCCAAAATGCTATAGCATTTAAATCCTGCCACAATTTGCCACATAATAAAACTTTAATAAATTTTTATAAAATTTAGTATAGAAAAAAAATTTAAAGTTCGCCCTAGACCGTTTTTTGATAGCTTATCAGGTGCTACTAACCTACTACGGGGTTTCTAAAAGGGGGTCAAAATTCGACTATTTTTTCTATCAGACCCACCGTTTTCGAGATAATTGAATTTTTTGTAAAAATTTCAAACTAAATTTAGTATAATGACATTTCTAGCAAAATAACTCAAAAGTACAATACTAATAACACACTAAGAAGAATCTAATCTGTACCATCCAAACTCCGAACAGGATTCGAACCCGTGAGCTAACCACTAGGTCACCGAGTCACATT
The DNA here is from genome assembly GCA_950108535.1 of Agriphila straminella. Classification (NCBI taxonomy): domain Eukaryota; kingdom Metazoa; phylum Arthropoda; class Insecta; order Lepidoptera; family Crambidae; genus Agriphila; species Agriphila straminella. Next base: position 21,350,236 of record OX467306.1, read on the forward strand.
TTTTTTTTCTTTCTAAAAAAAACTGCTAAGCTGTGACATCTTTGAACATACTAAGAAGGAAAACCGACTCGCATCAGATCAACCCCCCCGAACAGGAATCGAACCCGTAACTAACCACTAAGCCACCGAGTCACTATTTTTTTTCTACAGTTCCGTGAACTATTTCGTTATAATAATTGATGACAGATTTATCTACTGAATGAAATGAACGCACATTAACTACTCCCCCTAGCTAAAATGTACAAAAGTCTGGTGACATATTTTTTTTTATGATCGCGTCTGTGAACATAAGCTACTATCTTATCAGGGCATAATGAGCCTAAAATTGTGACGTGTCAACAAAAATTTCCGTAATTTTCCTTATGTAAACAGTAAATAATAAGCCGTACGATCACATCATACCTTTACCTATTTTTAAAGAATGAATAAAAAGATGTCAAAAGTTACCAACTTGACAAAAAAAATATCCGAAACTTTGCGAATTTTCGTAATGAATATGTGAAAAATAATATTATGATAATAATATTCTTGTAGGCTTTATGATTTAAAATTACCAACCGCAGTAACCAAAACTTATTCTTTCGTGATAAATCAACATTACTATTACCCGTTGACTAGACTTTTATCATTTGAACCCGAATAATAATAAATTCTTACGAAATACGTTTTTAAATTCTGATATTTTGTACTATTTTTAAAACCTTCCGCTGGCAATACTTTGTCTTGACACTTCAAGATACGTGTTATGATAAGGGATGTGACAGAAAAATCGATATCCACGCTATTCAATCACTATGAATGAATCGATTCTACTTTTGAATGAACTAATAATCGAACTATTTCTATTCGTGTTTCTCAACTTTAAATGTTAAAAAGTATTTACATAAAACAATAGAATACAAGAAATAAATTTATTTCGAAGATTTTTCGGCCCCAGCATACTACTATTAAATTTAACTATTTAGCTATTGTTATCGTTTAAATAAATAATTAATGAATTTATCAGTAATCTTATCGATTTTTCCGTCACTAAAAAGCTGTTTAGTAATATATTAGTAAAATTCTGTTAAGTTTAGTTGGAATCGATTAACTCGATAATCGGTTCGGTGAGTTTACGATAATACGATTACGGCACTAGTCATGTCAAAGTAATAATTGTCAAACATGAAAAATAAATCAATACGACGAACACAAATTATTATAAAAAATATGAAAAGCACAGAAAAAGTAATAGCTATACGCAATAATAAAAAGATCTGAAATAAAGCCGATACGAAGTAACATACAATGAACCCCAGGTATCACTCTTTTTGTCATTTTGTTGTTAATGGGTTGCGATTTTATGCTAACTAATGTTTGTTTTCATGCTTCTAACGCTATTGTTTTTATTTCAGTTTGCCTGTACTGTTCTTTTGGTGAAGACTATGAATGCTTGAACACTTATTACGCAATGCCGCATGGCATAACTGCACTGAAAAATAACCTAATCGCCAAGCCAAACAGAACTATTAAATGGTTTAGAGCAAGTTTTTATTTTTATTTTGCCCTCATGCTTTTATAACTTCGCTAGGCACACAGACATTTTCGCTTTGCACTCAATTAATATAAAGACTAGTTGCACTTTGAAACATCTAGTCTAACCAGACATTTTTAAAACCAAACATCCTGGTCACGGCACCAATTGTGAACAGCTCACCTGGGCTATTAAGATCTAAGATCCTAGTGAATGGTACCCATTGTAAACTCCACTTCTTCTACCATCGTTTAATATCTATGGTAATATAATCCTCAATTGATTACAGCTATAGGTAACTGAAACCTCATGAAGACTTAGTATTGGCCAAATTTGATCGTCTAATTATAAAAGGACCTACGTTGTGATTTTAAGTAGTAGTAACCCGGACTCTTTTGGTATGTCTGGCTCGAGTCTAGATGTTTCATTATCAAGTGCACATGTACTAATTCTATCCTATAACTAAAAAGCCTTATTCTGATCTTAAAATTAATAAGCATTATAATATATTAATATTTGACATAGCATAAATTATATTGATGATTTGGATAAATTAAAGATAAATAAATAAGGATGAAGATAATGGAGCCAAGGCTATAAGCCTTGGAAGGTCTCTACCACCAGCCCCCGACCTTAATTCCAAACGCACACCAGCATAACTAGATGCTTTCCCGGTAACTATGTACTGCGCAACTGTGGCGCTATTCAAAATCGACATGAAAGAGGAAGGTACACCGATTTAACCATACTGGAATAGATGTAAATGTTCCTAGTAGTATTCCATGTCATTGCGTCACCATGCAACATACACAGCCAGGAGTGGGTAAGCATTGGGATAGTTCCGTAGAATCTATACCAAGTGATTACATAAGTTGGTGATGGTACCGACCACTAGGGAGGCACAATGTGGTGTTCCCAGGTACAATTAGGTGAGCGAATCAACCTGCATGTCCATAGGTTTGTGTAGTATAAGTTCCCATAGAGGTCAGCTGGTACGGAAACCTACCGTCAACGCTTTCGGTGGATGGCACTGAGCAAATCCAGTTACTGGCGTATATTCGCGGCTCCGCATATTTCCAGACTAAGCTCTATCAGGGGATTAAAATTTGTGATTATAGTAACAGCCAACGGCTGCCATTGTATAGTTGTGTTCTGTATAAAATCCATGTATGTTACAAGACTATTGCATTGACATGGAAAAAACAGCATATCGCTGAACCAATTGGAACAGTTCAAATGACATTGAACGCATTGTTAAATCATAGTATGATTAAATCAGGTACTGATGTGGGTCAGTAGGATTATAAGATAGACAAATAATTCTGTCTTGTAATGTATAATATAAGTCTGTATAGAGTATACCAAACCAGCAACCTTTACCGGCTAAGCTCCCAACTTTAAGTTATTTCTAAAGTCTATCAAGCTTTGGTTTTAGTTCACCAGACGGTCATAAAAATAGGAACACAGGGAGGTGGATGTACTCTGCCTTGTATATCAATAGCCGAATGGAGATTTGTCCACAACCACTGATATCACAAGGACAAAGTTTTAGTTTTGAAGTAATTGCATCAGGAAACCAATGGACATCTGATCAAGCCTCATAATTAACAGTAATCTCATCAGAATATGATATGACTGTACACACAGATTCTCCACTGGCAGGTCCGCCTAACATGGCTTAAGGTGTTCAGTCATAACATCACATTCCAACAAATCACTATTAACTATGGTGTTAGAGTTTCAAGGCACAAGGCCAAGAACTGCCCAAGCCCTCAACATTTTTCAAACAAGCCTATTTTAGCCGCTTGATAAATGAGATTGAATGTCGTAACTAGACTTGTAATTACCTCGGGGAAAGCCCTAAAATAAAACTCTAAGGGTTTATGATCGTCTGCTGAAATCTACCAATAGACTCAACAATTATTGTTAAAATCCAGGGTCGCTCAACTTTACCTTTATACCTCATTTAAAATATCTGGAGATTAAATCCACAGACATTTCAAACTACAATTTGATTGTTTGTGTATAGGTGTATGCATATATAAGTACATACAAGCAGCTTTTATCATATAGATAATAACTATTGTTTGGATGAAGTAGTTTATATGAAGTACTTATTTCAGCTCTCATTATTCTCTGAGCTCAATTAGTAGGTATTTGACTTATTTCATCCAAGCAGTAGAAAAACACATGTAAATATTGGATTTTGTCATTTTCAATAAGGGTCCTTTTGCTCACTACTATTGCTTATTGGGCAATTAAATAAGTGTTTAAGTGCAAGGAACACCTTCTGAAAATACACCATCCAAATCACACATAACAAATGTATGGTTCACGCAGGTATTCATTATATAATATTATGGTCTCAATTTGCCCAGCGTTGTCAAATTTAGTATTGTTCTGAAACCTGCATGAGTCATAAGGATTATAACTGTGAAAACAATGATATTTTGTTCGCATATTAATTAATAAACTTTATTATTAAGTTTATTAATTTTGAGCTAGATTTATTTTGGTAAAACCTTAAATCATGAAATAAATGATTGGATTAGTATAGTATTACTGATATTAGAAGTTAAAGTATGTAGGTATTTTTAGTCCTACAAATAAAGTTAGGAGTATTAGATGTGAACAAAATACCTAATTAAACGCAAAGCACATGACATCCTAACCCTAGATCTGTCAGATTCCTAAAAACAGTACAGGCAATAAATTAATAAACTTTAGGTTCAATTTAAAGCCTAGATTTGCTAAGAAATTATGTTGTATGAGTGATAGCTGGGTCAACACAGAATACTTTTGATCCTAAATGTACCTAGGTCGTCTAATAACACTAAAACACACAAAAAACATAGTATTCCTGAAAAAAAAACACTGATTAATTATCCTAACATGAACTGAAGGAGATTTTAGAAAACATGCTTACTTACCTGAAATCTATTTGTTTATTCCTCGTAAATAGATCCTCCTCACCTTAGTTTACCACAAATCACTTCACTTTATACACAACACTTAAGCACATTTCACTAAAACACAAAGACACTGATTACTACATACACTCATCACTTAAGACACTCCCGTCGCGGATCTTTGCTTAGCTCAGAGGCGGCGACCTAGAGCTTTACGCGAGCAAAGATAACCCTAAGTCCTAACTGTGACCTACCTGTTGGAACAGTAAGCAAGTCTCCCCCCCTAGTCTAGACACGGCCACGCACAACAACACGATTTCATACAAAAAGAATCGCATCTGGACGCGCTTACGATGTCAAAAGTTCCATGAATTCAGAAGTTCTTCAGACTTCTTGGAAAATCAACAATGAAACTCTACCTTAATCCTTGCAACAATTTGCACAAGCAGGGCCCTGTGCCTGTACCAACTGCAGCAAGAACTGTCCCAAACGAGGGTTCATAAAACACAGTATTCTAGAAGACCAGATGAGACCTGCTTACCAGTTACGAACCAACATGCCTAGCTATTTATGCAAAATCTACGATGTATTCTTCACAGAGAACTAACACTATTTAACTTTTAATTAAAACAAAAGACAATAAATTTACACTTAAAACTTTGACTGGCTTCTTGGACTTTTTCGGCAGAGTTCCGACTCCTGCTAGATATACGCAAAAACTATCCCCGAAGGTCTCAATCTTCGTCTTTTAAAGTCTCTCAAACCCCCACTTAATCCTCGAAAAAACCGTTGAATCCTTATGTATCATGCCATATATGGTCTGATACATAAGAAACCATGTCCGACTGTAACGTTTCCAAAGCCAAGTGTCAAGTGGTTTTTAAAAGGTCAATAAATCATTATATGAACATAAAAACAAGAAAAGAAATGTGAATTCCTCAAGCATTTAGGTTTCAACATCAGTTAGATGACTTATTTGTAAGCTTTTCAGCTGTTTTCTATAATTAATAAATAGCTAATAAATACTAAAAATTGCCAGCTTTTTCTCAATTCTCCCATTATAAATATTCCAGTTTTTTATTCGATAATAACTTTATTTGTAGATTTCTTATATTAATCACCAACCAAAGTAATTTAATTTATACTTCTTTCAATTCTAAGAATAATTTGCTAACTTTTTTAGCCTTTCAAACTTCTGGTGACATAGTAATATCCATTTATAACACTTGGAAAACCTTATTAATTAATTAAACAACATACATAATTAACTACATAACACATTTAATAGGTAAAACCTACTAATAAGATAGCAGCTTATTAATTTCAATTATTCTATAAAATTTTCAAAGTATTTTATCTCCAGACAATTTATACATTAGCATGAATTTACTTTATTTCCACGCATTATTAGCCCTTCATTACTTGTTTTGCATGTAAACAACCTATATTTTAGTTAGATTATTTAGGTTTTGTAATTTCGAACAACTTAAGTTAAAATACCGTAGTCGAAAAATCTCCCGATGATCGGGGAAAATGTGACTTGCCACACTAATTTTCCCCTCGACCTCAGACTAGCTATCAGCTTATGTACTGTGTTAAAAACAACGACAACTTCATTCCAGGACCCGACTACATTAGACAAGCAACCAAGCGGCCTGTATAAATGTCAGCGTTTTTAAAACCGCCAAAGTGACTATGTTACCATACAATTTGTAGTTCGTTGCGCTGTGTTCTTAATATCTAGAAAATGACGATTTTGATGTAAAGCCGGTCTCAGACGTACACTTATAGTGTAGCTGTTACAAAACTGTCCCTGTCTTAATGACAACGTAGTGAGAACATAATAGTTAAGAAAATCAGACGCGGATTAAATCGATAACTGTAGCAAGATTTTCTATTCCGTATACAAACATCAACAGGCAGCCAAACCATGATCGAAATACACACCCCTTGTTTACCCGGTAGGCAATCCTATTCTTATCTTATATAACTAGATAATTTCACCATATATTCGGCCTAACAAATGTTCCCCTTAACATTTGCAAATAACGAGTAGCAATATTAAAGCGGAACTGCATAAAACACGTGCATGACGTACATCAGTTGGTTTGCGCACCCCAATCTCACATTTGGAAGATATTTGTGGCGTGTTTGTAGCATTCGTGAATCTGGCCGCCCCTTAACAGCTAGTGTTTGAACGCATCCGTTGAAACGCATCACTGACCTCGGAACGCATCTCATAGAACGTAATCACTGAGAAAAAAAATAACTTGAAGGTAGATAATATAATGTAATAATGTTTTTAAATGTGGTCTTTTGTTAACTTACAGCTTTCAGCTGTAGAGAGGTTTCATTTTCAGGAGTTCTAACCATCAGCCAAAGTTAAAAGGTATTTATAATAGCGCAATTTGTCATATTTTGGTATTTTTTCACACATCCAAAAAGTAATGTTTTCCTAAATTTCTTGACATTATTTATATTAAATTATAATAAGAACAATCTGAATTTATCAAATTTACTTCAACCTTGTGAATCTATTATCAAACACAAAAGTTATTAGCATTCTTAAATTAGCTTAATTTTGGAATTATTTTACATCAAAGATTCTGCTTTTTTGCTCCTATTTAAAATCTATATGACTTAAGAAGGTAGTTTTTATTTTAATATGTTAGGCTAATTTAGTAGCAATAATAAATGATAAATTTCCCATAAAGAACATAACAATATTGATTTTCTGATGAAAATCCAAATTTTGTCTACGACAAAATTTTATCCACTTTAGTTTTCATTACTGTTAGTTAGTTATACTATAAGTACTGGTTAAGTTTATTAATTCCTTATCAACACTGGTTCTATTTAGCAGTAATATCAGAAAATACCTAGATTTATGTATATTTCTATATCTTAATGAAATATTAAGAAGATGCAATTTCTATATTTTGACATTTGGTACTTTTCAGGTTTACCAATGTTTCATGTCTCATGATGATAATTTAACTCACTGGAAACATGATAGCACCTCCACCCGTTTGCTAACAATAAACAGAATGAAACAGGACATAGAAGACAAGTTTTTCAGAAGAAAACACATTATTAATTTGACCAGTCTGAAAACTAATGCTTCCTTTTGATTCTACCAGACAAGCTTTTATAATTTATTGTAGTAATAATAATGTATGTTTCTTTTTGTCCCTGCAGCTTGTAATGTACGAGTAAATAAACTATTTCGACTTTATTGATTCAGATAGTTTTTTTTTAATTATCTTATTTTAACAGCGCCATCTAACGAATGTTGGCCGTACTTCTTATCATATATTCTTTAAAGCAACAGACAAGCACGACTTAGCTCCTCTTTTGTCAATCGCATTAATAGTTTTTAGGTCTCACCGTAAGATGGCGTTGACTTGTTATTTGTAATATCTTCACAAAACTAACATCCTCATTTATTCATCTCCAAAGAATAAATATCCATAAAAGATTAGAATAATAAATTGCTTCAGTGAAAAAGAATAGTTAATTCTCCTTAAAAACAATTCTTAACAGCTGAAACAATTTATATGAAATCTTTACTCATTCTGTAAGACTCAAAACAAGAAAAATAATAATAATAAAGATTTAAGTTAGTAAATGTTAATAATAATGTATAAAAATACTAAAAAGTAAGAAAGAAAGAAAAGAAAAGAGAAAAAAATATCAAGTCGTCTGAATAATAATAGGCAATTAGTTTGGTTTGGCACAAACTTAAGGAGCTTAACTGGAGCGAAATTCTGTGTTTTTCGTCATTGACAAAACTTTCGTGGAATTTCATACCTCCCGGTTCACCGTGGTGGGGAGGGTTCTACGAGAGACTGATCGGCTTTCTCAAGCAAATTTTGAGAAGAATGTTAGGTAAGGCATCGGTGAATCTCATTGAGTTGCAGACGGTCCTGTGTGATTGCGAGTCCGTAATAAATAGCAGGCCGTTGACATACGTGTCTACAGACGCGGATGAACTGAGACCACTAACTCCGGCCTCGTTCATCCAGCCTCTGGCTGAGGCTTCAGTGCCGGAGCTGGACAAATTAAATAGTGGATCTTTGAATGTTCGAGTCCGGTACATGCAAAAGTTAAGAGACGACTTTAAGGAACGTTTTCGTGCCGAATATTTGGGCAACCTAGTACAGCGATCTGGTCGAGCGAATAGTCACTCTTATCTTCATGTTGGGGATATTGTCCTTATCGGTTCGGACGACAAAAGAGTAAATTGGCCGTTAGGTTTGGTGGTCGAGTTGTTTGAAGGGCCAGACAAGGTGAGTAGGGTGGCCAAGTTGCGGACGGCAACGGGATTCAAAGTACGCCCTCTTCAGCGACTGTTCCCATTGGAAGTGTCCGAAGGGAACGTGACTGACACCAACCCGACTTGTACGAAGACACGTTCAGGCCGACTTGTAAGATGTCCAGTGAGGCTAAATATTTAAATATTTTTTAAACTAAAGTATGTAACAATAATAATAATTTATGACCTTCCGGTCCTTGTGGCCCGGAGCTATGTGACGGGTTATTTTTATGCTGTGACCATTAAGGTACATACTTTGTTCTCTACACTGTGTTTATCTCCGTTTAGGTAACTTAGCAACGGTTTGCCTGTTATTCTTCGTAGATTTTAATTTTATGTTAAAAATATAGTTCCCTGTTTTGTGATCTTTAAATATAGCAATATTTAAGCCCAGCCCATCTTTCATTATTTATAACACCTGTCTATAATGTCTGTGAAATCGATTATTACTTTGTGAGCGGGCTGTATGAACACATGATTCATTTGCCTTGCAATTATGGGAAAATTTGAAACTAAAAAAACTTTTTGGTTAACAAAATTTTTGGTTTTAAAAACAACGATTCACCGAAATAAATTAGTCAATTTTTTCTACAAAAATAATCAGAGTTCTAATAGGTATTGTATTACACCTATGCTTTCACTGAATCATCGAATTTAAATGTTTAAGTAAGTGATATCAAAATTTTAAATAAGTAGGTAGGTACTTTGTTTCGTAGCAATGATTTCTTGAGAAAAGTGTAGTATAATAGCTACCACGTTGTATGGTCTGTGATAGCTACCTACTTATATACTTAATTTTTAAACTTTGTTGTAAGTATGATAATTATGATGATTTCATTTATACTTAGAGCAAATAGATTGGTGGTAAGATCCATAACATAGAATTTCTATCTCGGTAAGGGGTAATTTAATTATATCTACTTGGAAAGTTGAAATAACTTCAGTTTAACGAGTTATATCCTAATCTCTTAAACCATAGGCAGTTAGGATTACGGGCACAAGTAAGTATTTGTTCATAGGTATTTGACTTCCGTCCCGATCTCAGAGTCGAAGGCTCAAACTGCGGCCAAAAAACTAGGCATCTTGAACAAGGTTAAGCGATATTTCACGCCGGAACAGCGTACAAACGTACGTTCTAACTCTTTACAAAGCGCAAGTCCGTTCGTGCATGGAATAGTGCTTCCATGTGGCCAAGAGTAAGCCCAATTAATGTAAAAAAAAATATTCACCTCAAATGCAAGGCAAGCGAAACCGCAGCCTAGAAGCAGCGCGCACGGTGGCGCGATGAGCACGGCCAGGATCGTGTAGCACCAGTTCCGGGAGTACTGGAAGCAGACGGAGCTCAGCCGCCACGAGCACTCGGGGCTGCGCGCGCCTTCCGGCTCGCCTATTATGTCGTCCCATACTATCTGGTTAGGAAAAAAGAAGACAAAAATACTTTTTATGCCTTGAATGCAGTTTTTACCAATTCGGTATAAGTAGTATAGGTACAACGTGTTAATGAATGAAAATGTCCCATAGTCAAAGTTGTTCAGTGTGATGGTCCGGGAAACGGTTTTCCCAATTTGGGTTCTTTTGTTGTTTCATATTTTTTCCAAACGATAACATGCAGTTTTGTCTTTGAACATCTTGATTGAAGAGTTTAGTATTTAGGGTCGCTAGAAACCTATTTATTTCATCTAGTTTATGTAGAGACCTACCACATAATTTAAGCTAAAGGACATCTTTGAATTTTTAGATTTTAGGCATTCACAATGCTATTTTTTATATTAAGATGAATTTTATATATATAGATAAAATTATAAATACTAGCTCAGACGGGATGAGCTGCTACGGGTGAGTCGATTTTTTCTAGTATTTTTTCTATTAAAATAAATAGAAGGACACTTATCAGCTTTCTATGAAGACTGACTTGAAATAAAATAACAATTGTATTTATCTTTTGCTTGAATAGTTTCGTTAATTTATCGCAAGTAAGCAATAAGTAGTTGGTTTTGAGTTAATATTTTGAAAACTATTGAAACTTTTGTTTGGTGTGAAACTTTTTGGAGCTGAAGTTGGCTATTATTTTTATTTATCGCAATTTTGTTTGCGTATAAGTGGTTATTTTCATAAGTTAGGTGATTTGTGGATAGGTGTCGTGTGGTGTTGAATGCCACTCACCGAAATATGTGGCTCCGGGTGTACCATCACATCACGCTCGCTCAGACAGATTGTCCCATTTATCGTGGCTCAGCTGATAGAGCTAATGTGTGCTCCCGATCTCTGTTACCGAGCTATTTTGAGCCGAACGCCCAAAGCTAATAGATTATCTAATTCATTGGCAGGTCAGATAACTCATTAATTGTAATCATTGCATGAAGATTTATATCAACATTGATGAATAAGATTTTATTATTATTTTACGTCATTCACCAGATGCTTATTCAAAGTATTTTTCATAAAACAAATAAACTTTTTTGTATTTGTATGTTTTTAAATTACTTATTGTAATCTGTAGCTCGCATAGCTTGGAAAGCGATAGGTCATGATGGGTTTGATTCACTTCTGATTCGTTTTTTTCTAGCATACCTATACATAGCATAGCATGTATAACATTAATTTCAGCTAAAACGAAGATTGAAATTAATCTACTTGGATATAATATTTTTCTTTTCGCTATTGTTGTATACCTATCGGTTTTTCATCACATTGAATAGGTATTGTCGTGTAAGAAATGATTTGCTGAGCTCGCTACGCTAGTTAGTAGACTCATTAAACAAAAATTGCCTTACATTGACAGGCACTACGATAATCAATGCGCATTCACTCTAGTGACGCGTTGAGTGACTAGCCTCAAGCATAGACGCAAGATCGGTTTTTTATCGAATACATTTCGGCGAGTGTGCAGTGGAATTGCACAAACTACCTAATTCTGCCATCTCCCTTCTTCGACTTAAGGCGCCACCGTTTATTGGCGGATATATATCTCAAAGACTTGCGTTTTTTCAAATTGTATCATCCGTACCACCAGAGAGTGGAACTCCTTGCCTGAGTCTGTGTTTCCAGATAAGTACAATCTAGGTGCCTTCCAGTCTCGAGTGAATATGTGTCTTCTAGGCAAGCATGTACTAAACAAGGTCGTTATAGAATAATTTGTCAACTAAGACACGTTCTAGTGTTAAATGATTTTGCTTATCATATAAACCAATTACGTATTAAGGGATTTGAACCCCAGACCCTTGATTACGTAAGTCTGTTGCTAACAATTCTCGATTGAAAACGATTGAAAGCGCAGTTGCATTGCTGCTTTGTGTAAGATAGTTTGTCACATTGGTTTTTACTAAAGCATCGATTTAAACTGCGATTTCAGTCATAGTTAGTGGCAACAAAGTTACAATTTAATTTAAGGAACGGCCACCGCAAAAAGCAATCCACTAACTTCGCGTCATATTGGTTACCTACCTGATGAATCACAGAATAGAAAATACTTATGCCTGAATAACCTTTCAAAGCTGATTGATTGAAGTCCAGTCTGACAGACTGCCGTGTCAGTGTGTCATTGCCTTATTCAAGGACGTCAGTAAAATAAGCTTTTCAATTATAAAGAAACAATTTTACGATTGAATGTAAGCATACGATGATGCCCACGAGCGAAAATACATTATTAGCTATTAGATATAGACTGTTGTGTGCTATTAAAATGTTATGTGTAGGTTTTACATAAATTGATAATAATGTGAGAAAATATAGGTACTATTATTGTTAAATTCTGCGCCGACAGAGATTATTTAGTAAGTTTGCTAAAAACTTAAGTTCTGCTGTCACATTTTGATTCTTTTATTTTATTAAATAATAATAATAACTCTCAATATCTCGATTCTCGGACAATTAGAGCACAGGTTGCGGATAAGTTTCTGATAACTAGTCTAGCGAATTTCATAACATTTTATTTTTAAATCGAACCCGAAGATAGGTGCCATCCGGAACCTATGAAATATTCTATGATCTAAATTGGTATTCTTTGAATTCTTACCTTTCTAGTATGATATTCATGGATAGGATGTTAGTTCACCAGTAGTGAGTAGGTATCTAGTATTACTTAATTAATAAAAAAAAACATTTCTAGGAAAGCCTGTTTAGTATTGGGGAATATATAAACGCACTTTAAAAATAATGTTACACACATTAAAATGTATAGCTATGAAATTACTTGAATGAACTTTAAAATAATGGTTTGCACTATAAATATGCTTAGCTTTAAAAATAATTGAATCAACTATAAAAATAATGGTTTCCACTATAAATATGCTTAGCTTTAAAAATAATTGAATAAACCATAAAAATAATGATTTCCACTGTAAACAGCTTAGCTTAGCTTTAGAATTAATACATTGCACTATACAATTTAATTTTATAACTTTATTCAAGCTTAGTACTTATGTGGTGATGTGTACGTAAGTAGTGGATAATTAATTGCTCGCTAATTAGGTACATAATGTATATAGAAAATCCACACGTGCCGAAATTGTATAGTGCAAAGTATTAATTCTAAAGCTAAGCATATTTAGAGTGGAAATCATTATTTTTGTGGTTTATTTAATTATTTTTAACTACTCGTGCGTGTTCAACATAGTTAAAGGGCAAACCATTATTTTTGTAGGTATCTTAATTAAGTTGTTTATGAAATTATTACTTTAGAATGTATATTTATTTTCTAAATTTGGTTCATGATTATTTAAGTGATAATATTATATTAAAGATCTATTTATTATTTTAAAGTGCTTAAGTACAATTTTATAGCTGTTTTCATCAAATTTAAAGTGCTATTAAATACATCCCTTTAGTATTCTACTTCTAATTTGGTTATGCGAGATTGTGGACAAATGAATAGCAGGTGATCTCGACGATTAAACAAGGCCTTTAAGCACTGAAAATGTAAAAGTTGAAGAAGGTTTTTAGGTCAGTCAACCTTTGTAAAAGCAATAACAAAGAAAGCTAGTAAAACTGCTAACAATCGCGTGACCATCGTCCACTGACATCATATTGATGCAATAAATTCAAACGCTTTATAAATCCGAAATTTATTCATGTGTGTATTTTCTAATTTTTGGCTATGGTTTTACTCTTTTGAATATTTTTGTAACTTTAAAAACTACTGAATACGTGGAAATAATCTGTACCCTTAGCACGAACAGCTATCGAAAAAAATGGGGAATATATAAACGCACTTTAGAAATAATGTTTCACACATTAAAATGTTTAGCTATAAAATTAATTGAATGAACTTTAAAAATAATGGTTTGCACTATAAATATGCTTAGCTTTAAAATTAATTGAATCGTCTATAAAAATAATGGTCTCCACTATAAATATGCTTAGCTTTAAAAATAATTGAATAAACCATAAAAATAATGATTTCCACTGTAAATATGCTTAGCTTTAGAATTTTATTAATACTTTGCACTATACAATTTAATTTTATAACTTTAGTCAAGCTTTAGTACTTGTGTAGTGATGTGTACGTAAGTAGTGGATAATTAATTGCTCGCTAAGTAGGCACATAAATAATGTATATAGAAAATTCACACGTACCGATTGAAGCTAAGGTTCTATTACAAACTTCAACCTCAAGAGCAAAAATTGGACACTTTTGCCTACCACAACAAACTATATTTTACTGAGGTTATTATTTGTAAATAAACTATAGAACCTTAGCTTCAATCGGTACGTGTGAATTTTCTATATACATTATGTACCTACCTACTTAGCGAGCAATTAATTATCCACTACTTACGTACACATATCACTACACAAGTACTAAAGCTTGACTAAAGTTATAAAATTAAATTGTATAGTGCAAAGTATTAATTCTAAAGCTAAGCATATTTACAGTGGAAATCATTATTTTTATGGTTTATTTAATTATTTTTAACTACTCGTGCGTGTTCGTTTCGATTTCAATATAGTTAAAGTGCAAACCATTATTTTTGTAGGTATTTTAATTAAGTTGTTTATGACATTATTACTTTAGAGTGTATATTAATTTTGTAAATTTGGTTCATGATTATTTAAGTGATTAAATTATTTTAAAGATCTATTATTATTTTAAAGTGCTTAAGTACAATTTTATAGCTGTTTTCATCAAATTCAAAGTGCTATTAAATACATCCCGAAAAAAATAACGCGCGTAAAATCATTCGATAGATTTTTGTATTGGAAATTTGTACAGCGCTATCTATCGCCGATAAGCGAAGAAATTTGTACAGCGCCATCTGTCGCCGATAAGCGAAATTAAATTTTCCATAGAGAAAAACTCGATGAGACTGGGACGGACGGTGTACCTATCACCGCTGAATAAAACGATTTTTAATGATTGGCAATTCTTGTTACAAATTAGTTTTGCTAAGAAATTCTTCGTGTTCGCAGAATGGTTTTGATAGAGGTGTAGGTAGGTATTTCATACATAACACTCTATAGACTGCGTACTATATACAATCCGAAGTCCAGGATAGTCCATAAAAAAAACAACATTTTTTCAAACTGTTCTCAATTTTTTGCTAAAATACTATCTTTTTATTATCTGTGTACTCTCTGTCTCAGAGTGCTTCAGTCCAACACTGGTTAGTACAACCTAAGTTTGTCAGTTCAACTCAGTTCCATAAATACATCAAAGTCATGATTTTCATAAGTTTGCGACGTGTGATTTTATCGTCTATTGATAGTAAACGTAGCGTTCAAACGTATAGAATATTTTCCTTTTGAGTAGGGAGTTAGATCATGAATGTTGGTTTTTTAGGGTTCTGTACCCAAAGGGTAAAAACGGGACCCTTAATATTATGGTCTTATAGTAATCTAAGTAAGACTCCACTGTCCGTCTGTCTGTCTGTATCTCGAATGGCTGCCTGGAAGAAATTGCTTTTACGCGATAAGGCAGCCAAATTGTTCGAAATCTGTATTTTTTCCTTGTTATGTTTTTCTGTTATGGTAAACAATAAAGAGTATCTATATCTATCTAATGAACCGTGATAGCTAGACAGTTGAAATTTTCTGTTGCCGCTATAACCACAAATATACCCCATTTATAACGACCGATCGTTATAAAGATCAAACATAAGTAGGTATAAGGAATATCCTCAATTTAAAAATATAAATGAGCGGAAAACTTTTTCTTATTGTTTACCAATCGCCGCAGTGATCGTTTGACATTGTTTTGGCTTTCCTGAAAATTTAGTTTTTTTTTGGTATTTTTCCATGTATAGTTTATGCATCAAGGTAACAATACTAAAAAACACAAACTTTTTCTGGAAAATGAGCTTTTGAAATTACGGGAAGGGGTTGTTGACATATTTTTGAGACTCGTTTATATATTATATTTTTAATAATATTAGTATATTGTAACAAAGAAGGTTAATTGCCGAGTTAGAGCTCTGAGCGATTTCGCCCTTATTACCTACATTTCTTCTGCAAAAAAACCTAGTGTGTTACGCTCGTGTAATTACTATTTTCTAAGTAACAAATCCCTGTGAGCTTTTTTTTATTAAAATTAGAAAAATCGATTTTATTTAAGCAGCGGCAGCGTCCAATATCAATAATGCAACAATTTGCATTTATAGTTGAGTACATATTTGGATTTCGGAATCAATTTTCTTACGAATTTTTTTTCCACTACGTAGGGATAAAAGCACCGTACAGCCGCCATGTTGTTTTTTATAACGCCACCTTCTTAAGAACACTTGGGCTGACAAAATAAATCTAACGATATATAACACACTTACAAACATACAAGATACATGCGAAAAACTTAACCCTCTTGCAGTTGGGTAAAAAGTAGCTCAACTGTGTCTTGCTGTTGACTTACTCTGTAATACTGCAGACAGACAATGCATGCGAAATGTCAAATTTATTTATGTGCTGAGCTGGTTATCGTGTCAGGGTCGGCTCTGACCTTTTCATCCTTACTGCAAGTAGCCGGGTCTTCGTGTTAAAATGTAAATGTCTTCCGGTGGCGAAATGTGGTCTATTTCTAGTGCCCAATTAGCATTTAAACTAAACACATAAAAATCATTCGTCAACGTCTGACCGTTGGAGTGGCGTGTGGAATGAGTTTGGTGTGTAATTATTTTGTACTTTGTGTTTCACTGAAAATAACACAATGACTGTTTTTATTATGTTCTTTTGTTTTGTTACGGTAGTAATATTATGCAGTCCTAAAGGAAGGAGTTATAAGAAGTTATTACCCAATGGTAATAACTTCTTATAACTCCTTCCTTTAGGACTGCATAATATTTGACTGGAGTTTTAAAAGTCAATGTTACCTATCGATGTTTTAGAATTGTGTAAGTATGGAAATAAATTCTAGATTCAAATCGTGTACCTACTTAAATTCTAAGTATATTTAATTAAAACCCATGCTCGTTTTGTCGAAACTAT
Source organism: Agriphila straminella (assembly GCA_950108535.1). Classification (NCBI taxonomy): domain Eukaryota; kingdom Metazoa; phylum Arthropoda; class Insecta; order Lepidoptera; family Crambidae; genus Agriphila; species Agriphila straminella. The sequence continues at coordinate 21,367,385 of OX467306.1, forward strand.
TTAGAAAAATGTGTCGGGTAAAGAAGAAAACTTGCAAAGAAAATTATTTTTTATTCTTCTTCTGATCATTGTTCTGTGCGAATGTCACGGCGGCAGTTTATCGATTAGCACCTGGATTGCGTTGGGTTCGATTCCAGTCGTGATCATGATGGTCGATTTCATTAAGAAAAAAAACCATTTCTAACAAGATTTCTCACCTGCACATGTTGATTTAAATTATTAGGGTCCCTATCCTCTAGCGCTTCTCGCACGTTCTCCGGTTTGGCCGCCATCGTCCGTACCACCGGGGGCGACACACGGCCTCTCGCCGGGTCCGGCGACTCCAAGATCGGTGGTGCGGTGGCCGGCGGGCTTGTGATCGCCGGGCCGTACGGGACGTGAGGCGTTGGTTCCGAATGCAGCTTGGCTCTGTGCAAGCACGCGACACAGTTGCGAGATGTGGTGCGGGCTAAGACGGCCCCGCCGCCCGACCCGATCGAAGCTTCCTCAAAGGCCACGGTTGGGTGTGAAAACTCCTTTAGAGCAACTTTTTATGAACTTTTTAAAATGTTCTTCTTTAATCGTATCTATAATAGTAAGCTAATAACACTTTAACTTGTAATGTGGAGAGAAGATTTATTATTTTGAGGTATTGAAAAGCTTAGGACAGTTTATTTAAATGACTCAATTTATCGACTATTTTATAAAATAACTATCTTCAATGTATATTTCAAATGCCGAGAATCACGTTGTTAAAATATTTTAATGTCTTTGTAAAATTATTATGTCTTTTACAATACTTTAATTAGTTAATTGGAAATCTGCTTTAACTTTGTTACGGTCAAGCTTCAGGCAAACTAGATGCGTGTCGTTGAAAGCTCGCGCTGAAACTGGAGTTTCCCTCCAAATGCCTCCACTTAATCATCTTTGCGCAAGCGTACTATATAATTACTTGAAAAGTTCGTAAATGTCTATCGTGGTAATGTTTTCAATCCATCGGACGTTATGCTCAGAGGTGGAAAAGAAAAGGAAAAGTTACGCACCAATGGAGTTTTCTCAGAGTGATTTTATTCTTCTATAGTTTGTAACCTTTCAGGTGGTTACATTGGCCTATGTAATAAGTTGATTATGCATGTGTAAACATTTGGCTAAATAACAAATTGTTTAGATATTTGTGTAGCGCTAAGGCCATTCGGAAGCCCTCAAATTGAATGTTTCGCTTCGTTCTTTCGCAAGTAGTGCTTTCTTCAGCTACTTTACGGGATGTGTAACAAAAGGGTTATATATTTTTTTCACTTCTCATGCTCGTAAAGTTCGTCATTATGTTGGGTATAGGCTGCATAAAATCGCTTTTCATGCTCTAGAGCATAAAGTAAAATCTTCGTCTAAGTTCGGCTCTAAGACAAAGGTTGTCAGGTAAACAGCCACACATGCAATTAAACTTCGTTAAATAAACTTGTTATTTGCCTCATTTTTAATCATAATCCATATTATAATACCTCTTTTTTTCAGTTTTTGAAAATTGGTATCAATTGAAAAGCTTTAATTTTTTTTTTAATATGGGTATCAATCAAATGAAAGGCTTTGGTGAGCACATTCCAAAATAATGTAATTTGCACTAAAATAAAAAAAAATAAAAAAAAACAATTTTTGACAATTTATGAATATGGGTATCAAATGAAAGGCATTGATGAGCACATTCCAAAATTATATAGTTTGTCACTAATTTTTTTTTTGTTTTTTTTTTTTACATTTTTTGTTTAATTTCCTCACAATCGAAGTGAAAAGCAGAGTGTATAACTCGTACATAAAACCCATTTTATGCCCTTGTTGTACAATCTACTATTTTCACGTGCTAAACATAAATATACAATTTTCTATTACTGTATTTGATGAAAGTGTATCTCAAAAGTGAACTTTTTCACTAGGAATTAGAGAGAAATAATTCATAAGAAATACATGCATGTGTGTGAAATATTTAATCGATATTATGTAGTAAGTTTATATTTAATTTCTTCAGTCCTGCAGTTATGTTATGTTCATACTTATTGTTTTTTTGCTATTCAAAATCCTTTATTTCGAGGAACTTTAATCTTGTTAGGGGGCAAAAAACGTTAATTTTTCTCGGTTCTGTGATAACTTGATAAGATAAGGTTGGAGTAGGTATGGTCGGGGATCTTAGCCATTGGAAAAAATCCAAACAAAGTCAGTTTAAATACAAATGTTTATTACGTTTTGAATAAACAATACTTAAGACTAAGTATATACATGCACCAATCAATACCTTATGTACAAAATTCTTAAGTAATTATTAATTAATGTATGTTATATTGTGTCATAAATAGAATAATCGAAACACTTCCACAATCTATATTTGTTAGGCTATATGCGGGAGATTAATATTTTATTATGAGGCTATTTATGACATGTCAAATATGTTGTATTCATTACTTATTTCTGTATTGCTCAAGTATGGAGGTAGGTAGTTTATTTTATGACATAAAAATATATTTCATTGCATTAGTACTAGATCTTTTAAATTCTTTAGTATTTAATCTCAATTGTAACTTAAAGAATTTTCAAAATAGAATATGGTTAATTTTTGGTTTTAACAAGTGAACAGAATGGAAACCAAAATACTTACAATGAAACATTGATTTTTAAATTTCAGATTTTTGCATTCACAATGCTATTTTTATACAAAACGAAATAATATAAGTACTTACTAGAAAAAATACGGTAGTTCTCTACGGTTGTGGTAACCGAGGACTCAGTAGCTCAGCGGTCTGAGCATTGGACCGGATATCCAAAGGTCGCGGATTCGATACCCGCCCGAGAACTGATCTCGTGCGATTCGTATTTTTTCTAGTAAGTATTAAGTATATAATTATTTAGTATTATACTCATTGATGTTTTACCGAGGCGAGCCTCTACAATTGAATCGATAACGGGTTGGTCAGTAACAAAGAAAAATATTAAAGATCGCGTGGAGCGGCCATGTTAACCCAGTTATGGCGCGCCGGGTCTTTCACACCCGCACGAATATGATTGATGTCCAAAGGTTACTCCGACCCTAAAAGGGCGGGATAATTAATTTCCACGATTTCTTCATTGTGTTCATTTGATGAAGTGACATTTGGTTTTTCCTACACAAAAGAGTAATTCATAACCTCATCTAATTCTAAACCATTACTCAGTGGTTTGACTTCCATTAACATCATCAAATCAAGAAATCTGGTGACAGTTTTCGTTAGTAAAGTTATATTAATGTTAGATTATTATTAAGTTATTTAGCACCCGGTCTTAAAAAAAGTCTATGCACTATATTAAAGCTTCAGTATTTTGCTTAAAATGGAAGACGACAACTATTGCATTGCTTATGATTGCTAAGACAACTTATCGAGTTAGAAAATGTTAATAACTATTTTAATTACATTTACGTTAACGCTTAACCGCTTTATACAAAATAATAATTAAAGCACGCTTCGGAGTTATAATAGCAACACAAAATACAATAATAATAAGGACTTTTAAATAAAGATAAAATTATTCTATATCATGATTAATAATGATATTATAATTTTTATTTGCTACTGCATCTATTAATAAAGTAGGTATCATATTAATATGAAAATACACAGTTCCAGTTTACAAAATAATCTCGTTTTTTAATTATTCATATATTAATGATAAATTCTTTACAGCAGTCGCAAAAATCTAAAACAAATTTCACAATATACAAATCGAAATAGGTAGTTATTTTTTAAATAGTTACAGTCCCAGAGAAAGGTATTTTAAAACAGTTTATTATCATAATATGACAAGTTTATACAAAAATATTGAGCAAATTGTATGTATGCTAACATAAGGCATATTATTATGTGAGCACTGCATAATATTTAGCGTCCAATCAGTGAATGGCGACTGTTGCCCGCGTCGGTCCCGACGGCCGCAAGGTAGGCACGATGGCGGGCTCTTCCTGTTCCTCTTTTGTGGTCTCATTGACCGCATGTGCATGCGAAGGGTTACTTTTGAAATAGAAAGAATAAATTAGGCAGCTTATCAGCAGTCTTCATTAAGTATTTAGAAATTTAAAATTCCTTATACCTACTTAATAATTATGTTTGTCTCAGAGGTATGCCCTACTTTGCATTAAACCAGTTTTTTCTAAAGCAGCATGCTTAGAAACTTTAGTATAATCAAGCAGAAAATCGCATGCGATGTAATATTTAAAGGGAGTATGGGACAGATCCACTTTCCATTCTCAGTAACTTAGCTCAGTAAGCGCCAACTTTACTACATCACATCGTATTATTATTGTTACAAGCACTACTGGATTGGTTTTACTTTATTTATGTATATTTACAGATCCTCTTACAGTCACGATAGTTCTAAATAAATACACTCATTCCATATTCCGTTCAACTACAACCCGCGCAGGTAAAGAATGGGATTGAAAATGAAAGTGAAAGTGAAATAAGCTTTATTCAAATAAACTTAATTGTTAAGTACTTTTGAATCGTCTATATTTTCCTACCACCCGTTCCAGACTTTTTTAGCTGACAAGAAGAACGGGCGCAAGAAACTTATCAGCTGTAACAGCCATAAGTAACGATATTTACAAACTTGAATATATCGTTACCAGGGTAACATAATTACAAAAGCGTGACAGAATTATTGGCAACAACATAGACTTATTATATTACTTCAATAAAGTACTTATATTAGCAAGTTATGTGTTACCTACATCATTTCCACGCATTTTGATCTTTAAGATAATCGTCAACTTTATAATAACCTTTACCCATGAGCGTTTTTTTAACATGGTTTTTAAATTCATGCAAAGGAAGATCAATCACTTGTTGTGGAACTTTATTAATAAAGGCTATGCCTTTCCCCATAAATGAACCTCTCGTTTTTGCAAGCCTAAATCTTGGAACGGCAAGTTTATCTTTATTTCTTGTATTAAACTGGTGAATGTTGCTGTTCTTATCAAATGAATCATAGTGTTTCCTTACATAAACTAAATTTTCATAAATATATTGGCCTGCCAAAGTTAAAATATTTATTTATATTTATTTATTTTTATTTTGTTGGTTGTCCTCAAATATATAAATATAATATAAATATTTCTTTGAACAATTCTCTCTAGGTATCTCTCCGCCGTAGATTGTATATGGCGCGAACAGCTCTTTTTTGGAGTACAAAAATATTTTCAATACTGGCTGCTGAGCCCCACAATAGCAGTCCATAAGACATTACACTATGAAAATAACTAAATGGCGGCTCATCGCGCTTTCCACAATGAGTGGGAGTGAGAGAGCGATATGTGTGTCGTTTAGTGTGAGAGCGAGAAGTGAATATGTACGACGCCATCTTTAATCCCATTCTTTTTTTGTGCGGGTTGTACCTACAGGTACTGTGCTACGTCGTAGCCGTAGTCGTCGTAGTAACTACGACGCTATTACAGAAGTTTTAATATTCAATCGGGGTGAAATTTTATTATAATTTTTCTTTTGAACACGCCCGTGCATTTTAGCACGGGCGTGTTTTTTTTGAGAATTTTTGACAAATTTTTAATAATAAAAGAATAAAGGCGATGGCACATTAATGTCTGACGTTACGTGTAAACACGCACCCGTCAAATGACATCGATTTTCACTAGTTTTCAGATAGTAAATGTATGAAATCTTACTTATCTTATAAGATAAGTGTGTTTCTATTTCATACATTGTTATAACATGTCCATATAAATTACGGCGAGTTAACAACGTAGGTACGTTAGACAAAATGTGTCAACACCCTAAACCTAACATAATTATTCACTTTCCAGTTAATCGTGGTCTAACTATCGTGGTTCCATTAAACTTCTACATTATATCACAGTCTAGTAATAGCAATTCATAAAGTCAGTCATCGCGTTTGATGTCGAAAAAATCCCGTGTTGGCGTGACGACGAATAGTGTAAGGGTTGTCACACATTGAGTATTTAATATTTTTTATTTTTATATTGCTGACTAAAAAAATAGCGATGTAGCACTAAGGCGATATAATATTATTTAGTACTGATTTAGTAATTTTTTGAGTACTCATTTCTGAAGAAAAAAAAGAAGAAAAACTTTTCTTCACCACCCCACATGATTGCTCTGTCTAGTCGCCTCCGATGACTGGCTGTAGGAAAACTTAATAGACTGTGATTATACTCTGTTAACGAAGCATAAAGCACTCACCGTACTGCGCAGGCGCAAGGCAGTTAGGGTTAGAGATAGCGCTACAATCCGCTACACTATCACCACCTTGGGAAACAGGAATTACAGTTAATATCTTATAAATTAAAAAAGATAAAATACAGGGCACGGGGCGGGGTAGGCATTGTTTGAAATCTATAAAAATGTATTAATAATGATTAAAATATTTTTATTTCTACCAACAGCATTTCGATTAAGAAAAGCAAGACTACCTACGCATTTCTTAAGGAATTCTGACTAAAAAGACTAGAAGAAGGTACCACAACCAAAATATTTTTTAAAATAAATCATGCGCTTTTAAATCATTTATCAATCATGCTCTTCATCTACTTTTACAACTTCTATTAGGCTGGCTGTAAGCATAGAGTACATTATTACAGAAAGACAAGTTTTAATCGAATATTAGATGCAAAGATAATGAGTAGGTTCGTTTTTCTTAACGCAGATAGGTTGGACGTCAACAGTGTTGTACTATTATTAAAATTTCATCGATAAACAAGCACTGCCCATTATCTAGACTACTGAGGTGTAACATGTACACCTACTAGGTAGTTCTTGGTCATTAATTAAACATTAATTATCTTGAGCTCCTCCATTCTTTGAAAGAAACGTTAAGCCATTGGTCTCCTCTGCAATTTTTATTCATTAACACCCACCAATATTCACCGGAGATATTGGAGACATTCAAAATGCTGATGAGGATGAACATAACTATCAAGGCACGGGCGCCTAATCACTTGCAATAGTAAGTCCAACGCCCGTCGTAACGCTTTGGGCAGTTGCTTCAAATTGTCCAAACGCACGTGTGGGCGGGGCGTAGTAAAAATTGCAATAGTAACAGTTCAAAGCAATTTGTTTATAATGTGGGCAACTTCTACGACTGTACTATTGATAACACTTCCGCTTTACCACTTCTAGTAGGGTTTAAATCGCTTGCTCGCCCGCCGCGCCGTCTCTATGACTGGTTTAAATTATATCTTAGCTATTGTAGAAAGCTTTAGAAGAGTGCATTAGAAACGTGTAAATGGTCGTCTCAGTGACTAAAGCGAGTAGCTAACGTTCTAGTTGCTTTTCAATTTCAATCAAAATGATTTTGTTTCGAGTAGCACCCCCTGCGCACCCGCTCATGCCCCGCGAGACACTCCTTGCTACTGGAAGCATGTATGTAAATCGACATTTTAGTAGCGTATCTATTAGTTGAGTGCATTATAGTCAAATGACACTACTGGAAGAAGTAAACGCTCACTGGAAAGGCACCAAATCTACTAATGCACTTGCATTTGAGTACGACTCGCACTCTACTAAAGCACTCAACTAAGATTGTAATCCAGCCCTAGCATACGGTTAGTTCGTGCGGGGGCGATACGCGCGCGCACACGAATTTTTCAGCAAAGTGGTAAAGCATTTGATTTTACCTGATTTTGATGGGTTGCCGGAGGCTGAGCTCGGAGCCGGAGGTGGAGGGCGAGCGCGCGGCGGCGAGCAGGCGCGGCGGGCGCGGCGTGCGCGGCGAGCGCCCGCGCGCGAACTCCAGCCGGTAGTTGTCGGACCGCGGGCTGCCGCTGAACGCTTCCACTTCGGCAGCTGCGAATGATCATTGATTTGGTTATTGCAAAACTATCAGAATATATCATCACAGAAGTCTATCTGCGCGAGGACAATCAAATAATTTAGATAATCTCGTTTAAAATTGTACAAAGCTGCGTGCCTATTATTGTACCTTCTCTTTCTGTCGCGTTAGTCGCGTAGGCTCTGCCTCAACCGACAAATGACACCCCTCGTGCGCTGGCTCGACTGAGTGAGTCGCGAGCAGTAGTTAGGCTAAGTGAGACCCCTTTGGCTTAGCTCAGTTTGAGATAAATTGCTAGTCGAATTGCTACGTCAATATCATTTAAAATACCCTATCGATACCATCTGTAGTGTCACCCTGTAGTATTATTGTACCTTCTCTTTCTGTCGCGTTAGTCGCGTAGGCTCTGCCTCAACCGACACATGACACCCCTCGTGCGCTGGCTCGACTGAGTGAGTTGCGAGCAGTAGTTAGGCTAAGTGAGACCCCTTTGGCTTAGCTCAGTTTGAGTTAAATTGCTAGTCGAATTGCTACGTCAATATCATTTAAAATACCCTATCGATACCATCTGTAGTGTCACCCTGTAGTATCCAGTATTATGAACAATATTGATTCTACTTATTCTATAGATAGTATAGATATTAATGATTTTGGGTGTGAGCTAAGTAATTAGATTTTTCTGCAGCACTAGAAGATTCTGAAACTTTCATTTAGGTCAGACAGATTAATGACCAATATTATAGTGCTGAAACACTAGGACTCAGCAGACGTTAACTCAGTCAGCCGGGTGTTTTTCTATGATGATTTAAAGACTAAAACCTAGCCGACATTTGACCTGCAACGAGTCCTACAATATTTGGCCACATCGCGCGTGGGGATACCGACAACATAGAGCGGTTCATCGTAACGGGCGAGATAGAAGGATAAAGACCGAGAGGCAGAAGCCCAAAACGTTGGCATATGCCAGTGAAAGTCGCACTACATCAAGCCGAAGACCGTGACAGGTAGAAACACCTCGTGCGAGACGTCCTTGCAAGGAGTCACTATTCTCAACCATGAGAGAACGCCTGACGAGGAGCAGGTATAATGTATTTTCTTAAAATAACGTTTTAACAAGCCGACCCTCAGTAAGCGATGAACACCACATAATTGTCATGCAAATACGAGTTCGCAGTAGCCATGTCCTAATATGTAATACAAATAAAGGCACCCGTGAAGGCACTGCCTTTTGTCCAAGGTCGGGCCACGTTTATGGGAGCGACACACTAATGCGTTTCCGTTGGCTACTATTGTTACATTTATATAACTCACTGCTACATTTATTACTGCTCGTGTGTCCGGTTGGGTTCTTTTATCAGGAAATTTATGGTATACTTATCTACCTACGTGGCTTGATTGAAAAATTTCCTGAATGAAAATTAGAATAAATATGTCAACATGATCAGAGTGGCTACTGTTGTAACCAAAAGGTACGTTAAGAACTAACTAAGCATCAATGATATTTATAATTATCATTGCTAAGCACATAGTTTTTCTTATTGAGTTCAAACAGCGAGATTGTTCTGCAGCTACGTGTATTAGGTGGACAACCATTTTAATGCTTTTAATCTCACCATCCTTATCATCGCAGGTTAACTGTATATTTTTTATACAATACTAAATAATATACTAGAAAAAATACGACTCGCACCAGATCAATACTCAGACGGGAATCGAACCCGCGACCTTTGGATATCCGGTCCAATGCTCTGACCGCTGAGCTACCGAGTCACTAGTGACATCGCCGAATTTCTTCTAGTATATCCTACTCTTACGCTGCAAGCCAGCGTTATTTCACCAATGTGAGGAATTACCTCGACATTCAATTGAAATATCTTTCCAGATATTTGGCAATCGATTAAGATGAAATAGCTATATAATTTTTAAATTTGAGATTTTTGCATTCACAATGCTATTTTTATACAATACTAAATAATATACTAGAAAAAATACGACTCGCACCAGATCAATACTTCGATTCCCGTCTGAGTATTGATCTGGTGCGAGTCGTATTTTTTCTAGTATATTATTTAGTATTGTATAAAAATAGCATTGTGAATGCAAAAATCTCAAATTTAAAAAAATGTATATTTTTTCATAAAGAAGAAAGAGGATATCATGATATATTTTTTTCTATATGTATTCATGGGCGTACTTAAAACAAAACTGATTTTACGTAATGTGAACTGTGACAGAGCGCAGCGAAAGTAACAATCTGAATAGATAAGTCGGAAGTTTCAACTTTCCACATATTATACACAACATGATTATTTCAAGTATTGTTGCCGTGAAATGTGTTACAGACTATTTATAGTCATAGTACGGTAACAGCCACTCACCGTTGTAGACGACGTGCGTGGACATGGGCATGCGCGCGCAGGCGGGCGGGTGCGCGTGCGCGTGCGCATGCGTGCCGGCCCCCGCCGCCCAGTCGCGGTACACGCGCGCTTCGCTCTCCGTCCGCCACTCGCTCAACTCCACGCTACGAATCTAAACCACACAGTGTTGATTAGAAATGAGATTTTTACGAAATTTATTTATCAATGCTTTTGCATAGCAATAATGTTGACTATACCAAACTACAAATACAAATTTTCCATTGTTTGAAAGCTTAGTGAGAAAGTATTTACGAGTCTATGTCCTGTAGCTTAATGGGCCGATTTCCTTGGATGGCTGAAAGTTCTGACCCTTAAGACTAGTATCTCGAATGCTATAACTCAAATGCTTGCTTGTTGTTTGCTGGTTTTACAAAGTGTCATGTTTACCGGAGTAGTGCTCTTGCTCCTGGCGCTAATCTCTGAAGACGCGTTGCTGTGTCCATGTCTCCTTTCCCTGGTTCTTTCCGGAGCCGGAGAGTCTCGGCAGGACCCGTCAGGTTCGTCACGAGTCTGTAAAAATATTTTAAAAAAAATCAGCAAACGCAAGCTCACGCATGTACAAAATATGGAGCATGAGCCACAGCGTTGAAATTGTGACACATTATCTTCTGGCTTAATTCTAGAATGGAACTAATTTGTATGTAGTTATCTGTCCGACTTGATATCTGGAATATTCTAAAACCTGTGGAACTGGCAAGGGTCTGACATGCTTTGATAGAGCGAGATCGTCTTATTGAGATTCCTATAGGAGGAAATAGAGAAGAGTGTCATGTTTTTTCTCTATCACCGACCGGACTTTATTTCATGGTCGGGTTATTGGTACAGTTCAACTAGGTCAAACAAACAAGTGGGGTTATATCAAGACTGCCAAAGAAATTAAAGGTTTTGTGGATTACTACCTAATTGATACCCAAAATTTATTATAAATCGTATGTGTTGTGTTTGTGTCTAGCATACAAAATGGTGGGGTGTTCGATATTTGGCTGCAAAAGCAACAATCAAAGAAAATAAGCGGGTGTTACATTTCATGCGTAAGTACACTGTTTTCTATATTTTGATCGCGTATTTCTTTCTCAAATCTCACAGGAACCAAGTTTCTGAGCTAAATCATTAGTTATATCATGAAATACCTGATAAATAGGAAAAATCTAAAAATTATTTCTAAAAATAACCTCGTAAACATTTGACATACAAACCGGTAAAATTGCGTACATCTACGTAATAGTAGAAGTCAGCTTAGCTTTGACGTCTACTAAAATCAGTAGGTTTATAATTCGATTTCCGGATGCCTACTATATAGAAAATTTTCCCCAAAAATTACCCCATATTTCAGGGAATTTCAAGCAATTTGATTTTTCCAGATTTCCGACGGAAGATAAAACTCGTGAAAAATGGATACAAGCAACTGGAAAAAAGAATTGGGTGCCACACACGAATTTGTTCGAAACATTTTGAAAAAAATTGTTTCCGAAAAACAGAAAAACTAACGTTAATAAAAAACGTTCTGTATTCCAACGTTTAATAAAAAAATTACCTGTTTTAATTTAAAGTTCATCTTTTTATTCCATTAACCACACAATCTCATATCAAGTACCGGAGCGAACCCCAGCTAGTTTACTCTATGTATACGTATGTTACCGTTAAAGTACGGAATCCGTTAATCTGCAGATTAACTGGTCGAGTCAGTTAGTGTGCGAAATTATTCTAAAAGTAGATGATTTCCGTACTTTAACTAGTAATCTGCACATTAACGGATGCTACACCGTTAAGGGTACTTTTTCTGATCATGGCAACCCCATATTTTGACGTCATAATATATCTATCCCTTACACCCGGTCGCTCGGTAGCGCATCTACCCCTTTTAATATACTATATCTATGGGAACTGGCCATTCCGTCGTGCGCTGCTGTGATAGTTGGCTGTGTCGTTTATTGTCGGTGCAGTGCTTATCAGCTATACGCGAAAACTCCCCAAGTGCGAGAAAGAAGATCGGTTCCCGCGCGTTTGCGTTTCACTCGCTCACCCGAAGCTATACGACATCTGCACAGAGTAATTGCTCGGACAGAGACATTTCAACTTCTGGCATTATGACAACACACGATCGTACTTTTATAAGTCAAGCTGAAGATCAAGTTGGACGAGGAGACATGAGTGTCGATAATTCTTTAATTGAATCACAATCGCCGCCGTCATATGTGACCGAGAGGAAGATTATTCCACGAGATATTGATTGTGATATGCGAAAAGATTTTCAACTGTTTCAAGCCAGTATGAACAAACAGCTTGAAGGCTGGTTCAATAGACAGGATGAGAAATTGTCTTTGATTTTGACTGAGTTTAAAGACATAAAACAATCAATAAACTTTTTAAGTGAAAAGTACGATGATCTTAATAGTAAAACACAAACGATTAGTGCGCGGTTGGCTCAGGTTGAACAGCAAGTCAAATCTCAACCAATCGAACTTATCTCTAAGCTACAGTCTAAGATCGAGGACCTAGAACAGAAATCGCGTAACTGCAATATTGAAATAAGCAACATGCCTGAAAAGCGCGGTGAAAACTTAGTCACATTAATAGAAAAGATTGCCAAGGTCGTTAGTTACCCACTGTCTAGCCATGATATTGTGGCAATTCATCGTGTTGCTCAAATGGACCCAAAAAGCTCAAGGCCAAGAAATATTGTTGCCAAGTTTGGTAGTCAAATTAAACGTGACAATTTCATATCTGCTGTCCGACTTATGAAGGGAATTACTTCAGACAAATTGGAAATTCCTGGATCACCACGAAATATATATGTCAATGAACACCTGACGTTGCTCAACAAAAAAATATTTCGTCAAGCCAGAGATGATGCCCATGAAAAAGGATACCGCTATGTATGGATTAAAAACGGCGTTATACTCGTCAGAGCCAAGGAAACATCACCTGTATTCGCCATACGTTCAGAAGAAGAACTATCTAAAATCAAGCCACTCATTCCAGGATCACAATCACAAAGTTAAAAAAAATATGTTTTATTTCCATAATTTTTTGTTCAGTGTCTTAAATGTTATCAATTTTTGTTGTTTACACGTGAGTGATGCAAGTGCGCTCTGTTTTCTTCATTACTCTGTAGCATATTTACGAGTTGCGCGCTGTGGCCTGTTGAACGATGGTAATGTGATTAATTATTTAAATACCCTTAATATTTTTTTTTGCTATACAATTTTTAATAATTCTTATTTTTCTCAAAAATACGTATTTTTTTCCTGGATCTACTCGGTTATCAAAATTAAATATAAAAAGCAATCGTGTACGAGTTGTCACTTAGAGTGTTTTACGATGTTTTTGTTTTTAGCAAAGTATGCCAGATGTTCATTATCCCTATATTTTAGTAACTTTTATTTTATGTTCGTTCCCGATTGCTGTCAATGTTATATAATTCTTATACTTGAAAAAAAATTAAGTTATGAACTGGATACTTATAGGGGCGCTAGCGATAATAGTAAAACGTGTTTGTTGTGTATGTGTTTGGTCATTTTCACAGTGGTAATTTACATTGGTGACATTTATTCAAATCAAAGTTATTATTATATTCTATTTGTCATAACTACGAAACATGATTGAAAATGGCTACTACACTTAGTGTCTTTTATCAGAATTGCCGAGGGTTGCGTACAAAAATTAGTGAATTATTCAATAACATTTTAGCGGAGTGTTTTGACGTAATTATATTGACAGAATCATGGTTAGTGCCGAGTATTGCAGACAATGAGCTCATGGATTCACGTTATACAGTGTTTCGTTGTGATAGAAATCGGGAAGTAAGTGGAAAGTCTGACGGTGGTGGCGTTCTAGTTGGTGTGCGCCGTGAGTTGTGTGCTTTCCGATGTACCTTAAATGCGGGTTTGAGCGATCAAAATGTGTTTCCAGGTAATGTTGATTATGTTTTACTTAAATTATATTGCAGTGCGACAATTAGTGGGTACAACTTAGTATGTGGCTTATATATACCGCCCAAACAATCACCTTATGTTTATGAGAGATTATTTCAATCCTTACAGAAAGATATATTATTACCCGATGTAAATCATGTATATATTTTCGGTGATTTTAATATTCCTCAAATACAGTGGGACAATCTTTCTTCTGATTTAACGGCTTTAAGCTTGAATAATTATAGTGACCCTACTAGCCTACTTTTATTTAACTTTTTATCTGTAACTAATTGTAAGCAGTATAATTTTACATTGAATAGCAAAAACCGCACACTTGACCTCTTTTTAACAGATGATGATACATCTATTTGCGAACCCTCAACAACTTCCTTAGTGCCGACGATTGACTTGTTACACCCACCATTTGGTGTCCATTTGTCACTTAATTTAAGAACGGATTATATGCCTAGACTTTCTATATTAAAGTACCGTTATACAGAAGGTAATTACACTGACATAAATAATGCTATACGTAGTATTGATTGGGAGAACAAATTTAAGGGGCTTTCTTTAGAATCGGCCACAAACATTTTTTATAAAATTTTATTTAGTATTATAAAGGAACATATTCCAATGCGACCTACTAAGTCCAATGAATACCCTATATGGTTCACACGCCCTCTGATTCACATATTTAAATCAAAATTGCGCGCCTGGACCAAGTGGAAAACTTATAATAACATTTCACATTATGAACAATTTTCTTTATATCGGAAGCGGTTTTATAAACTTTCTTCGGAATGCTTTAACACTTACATTAAGTCGTTAGAAAATGGAATTAAGAAGGACTTGAAGTTGTTTTGGGCTTATGTAAATAGAAATAAAAAAAAAACCGGCATTCCTAGTACTGTGCATTATGGAAACGAAGAGGTGTCTAGTCCGGAACTTATCTGTAATTTATTTTCAAAGTCTTTCGCCTCGGTTTATGAGAAAAATGCAAATAAATTTGAGCAACCTGATACATCGTCTTACACAGAGAACTGTGAAGTGTTATCTGATTTATATTTTTCTGAGGATACCATTGTTGCCATTTTAAAGTCTCTGGATGTTTCTAAAGGTCCGGGCCCTGATGAAATTCCACCCTTTTTTATTAAAAGGGTAGCAGAGTCGATCAGTATTCCATTATTTTATTTGTACAACCGTAGTTTGAACGAAGGGATTGTTCCTTCTTGTTGGAAAACAGCTAACGTTACACCTGTTTATAAAAGTGGCTCAAAAAATGATGTTGAGAACTATCGACAAATTTCACTGCTCTCAATCTTCTCGAAAGTCTTAGAAAGATTAGTCCACAGCGCTATATATCCTATACTGCATCGCGTCATAATACCAGAACAACATGGATTTGTAAAACATCGCTCCACTGTCACAAACCTCATTTTGTACACAACTTTTTTATTCGAGAATATAGATCTAGGACGTCAAACGGATGCTGTTTATACAGATTTTTGTAAGGCTTTCGATAAGGTGGATCATACTCTACTGCTAGAGAAAATTGCATATAATGGTATACGCGGTAATTTATGGCGCTGGTTCTCCTCATATGTTACTAACAGATCTCAAAGGGTGGTTGTTAATGGCTATACATCTACTGATGAAATAGGGGTTACTTCCGGGGTACCTCAAGGATCCATATTAGGACCTTTATTATTTGTTTTATTCGTCAATGACATTGGCAGTTGCTTTAAGAACACACATTTTCTCTTATATGCTGATGACCTTAAAATATATAGGGATATTGAAAGCGTTAATGATTGCTTAGCTTTTCAAGAGGATTTAGATCGTCTTTCTCAATATTGTACTAAAAACAAACTGCAGTTGAGCATTCCAAAATGTAAAAAAATTACTTTCACAAAAAAGGTTCAAGTTGTTAATTTTGACTATGAACTTATGAACACAAAATTACAAAAGGTCGAAATGATTAAAGATTTGGGCATAATTCTTGACTCAAAATTACACTTAGATACACATATCAATAGTATAGTAAATAAAGCTTACCAGTTATACGGATTTGTCATGAGAACCTGTAAAGATTTCAAAAAACCCTCAACATACCTAACACTGTATAAGTCACTAATAAGAGCACAGTTAGAATATGCATCTGTAGTTTGGAATCCCTTTTTCCATAAGTATATTAATCAAATTGAAATGGTTCAAAAAAAATTTCTTCGCTCAGCTACTTATAAATGCTATCATGCAAAACAATCATACATTAATCTTTTAAAAAAATACTCGCTTTTATCATTGGAGTCCAGACGACTGTTCTTGGACCAAGTGTTTTTGTACAAAATCCTTGGCAACGTCTTTGATTGTACACAGTTGACCGACCACATATTCTTTCAGTTGCCTAGTCGCTCTCAGCGCATTCGTGACACTCGTACACATGGCGTATTTGCACCCAGATTTAGTAGGACCATAGCAGGCCAACGCGCGCCGCTGCGTCGTATCATGCACTCGTATAATAATAAAATGTCTGATTTAGACATATTTCAAAAGTCTCTTAACCAGTTTAAAAATAGCATTCATTTGGAATTAGAAATTAAATAAGAAAATATAAATTTAGATAATTTTTAATTTTCTGTTTTCGTATTTTGGGCCTGTTTCAAAAGTTACACTAAAAATATATATTTAGATTACAGTATTTAATTAACTAATTTATTTTTAGGCACTTTATCTTACCTTTAGCTTTGGAATTATGTTTTATTAACTTTCGCTCAGTAGCATGCATGTTATGTATTATTTAAGTTAATATTACTCTGCGGACAATGTTGTTGGTTACATAATTAGTACTATTTTCTTATATCTGTCACATTGGTAAGCATAATTATGTAATTGTTTTTTGTTCCAAATAAATAAAAATAAAAATAAAATAAAATAAGGCTCCTAACTTTAATCTACGGTTACTTTTCGACGATGCAAAAGTAAAGCAGGTTGGTGCGTAATCCGTACCTTTCAAAAACGTTTTTACCACACTATGAGCTCATGATAATTTAAACAATAATTGAAAATATAAACCTTGTTGTGGTGGGTGGCGGTGGGCATGCTCGCAGCGCCGCTGCTCACCAGCCGCAGCTGCTGTCTGATGCTTGCCTTCTCCCTCGCTCTCTTTCGCTGGAACTCTTCCTCCACTCTGCAAAATGATCGACCGTTTCAACATTAATCAAATGAAAACACAATTCAACAGCATCAGTCCCTTTGTTTCATTCCCAGAAAGCGCTAATTGAACTCTGCTTCGCTTGGTAAGTGGGAACGCGTATTTTAAGTCTGCATGATGATAAGGACGAAGGTAGAAGCGCACTCATAACTTACTCTACGCGAGGACGTGATAATCTAGCTTAGGTATATTCTTTTGAACGTTAATATTCGTAAATTCTCGTATTACTTTATCCTAAGTTTCTAACCTCCTCATAGCTTCTAATTCAGTCCTTCTTTGCTGCTCCTTCAGGTCGGCTTCCTTCGACAACTTCTCGGCCAGGCGACGCCTCTCCAGCTGCCTCACCGTCGATTGAAAAGTGAAGCGCTTGCCTCGACTTAGAGCACTCGATTGGTTTCTCTGCAACAAAAGGAAAAAAATATTTATTAATATGGAAGATGCCAGTTAAATCACAAAATTACAGAGTTGATAAAATCCTAAAAATGGCTGCTCGCTCGCTGTGGACGAGTGTATAACACGAGCTCGACAAACGCATGTGCGATGCACGCTTGTGCGACAAAACTGAATACTTAGCGACTCACTGTATTGCGATTGCACGGTTATGCGACATCACTTTAGTGCGACAAACGAGCCAGCTATAATAGGCTTGTTTCCATTAAGAATAAATATAATGGATAGGGGTTTATAATGATTAATTATATTATGGAGAAAATAACAAACAATTTTAATTATTAAAAGCGTTAAAGATTAATAATATTTTTAAAAAATAAATTTCGTAAAATGCAACCTTTAGTCACGTGACAGTGAACACCAATCAGAAAGCGTTACGTCACGCCGTGCGAAACTCCAATCTTGTCTTTGACGTTTCGAGTATCACTACCGGAGGCGCGTTCCAAACCTACACTCCGAGTGCACCCTAACCACAACCGAACGCAAGTTTTAGCCACTTTTTCCGTATTTCTCCATTGTTTGGAACATTATATAAATAACTGGTTTGGCGTTTTTATAGTCGTGCTATCACACTGGGGCACTATACAGTACTTATAATATGAGAAATTCATTTTTAAACGATAAAAACTAGCTATAACGTACGAAGACACGATCGCTCTTTTGTTTGTTTTGCACGGCGTGACGTCATTCAAGACGCCATGACAGTCTTGTGCGTTTTGGAACCAAATTAAAATTTGTTTTTAAAACGCGAAATTTATAATGTAAACGCTCGATTAAAAATAAATAAACCTTTTTTTTCGATAAAATGCCTAATAAGCTAAAATATTAAGCAGTTAATGAAATTTTGTCAACTAGCCTATTGGAGTGATAAATCAAATCAAATCAAAATCAAAAAATCATTTATTCAGTCTAGGCTGTTACAAGCACTTGTGAATGTCAAAGAAGCTACGCCATCGGTTCGCAAACCCTGAGCGGGAGACCTTGTAACGAGAAGAACCGGCAAGAAACTCGTCAAGGGCTGCTTTTTTCTCCCTGTATATTTCATACAGAGTCGTCAACATTGAAAAATGAGCTCCACATTTAAAGTGAGGTCATTTTCCATCACAATAATTAACAAAAGTTTGTACACAATGGGTAGGTAGGTTGAAATTAAATACCTACTACATATCAGATAGTTAATTGTGAGAGTAAATAACTTTCAACTAGTTGAGAAATCAGTAATCGCTATGTCTGCTACTCGAAAGTGCACCTAAGTAGGCAAAATTTACCAAAAAATACTTGATACAACACATAAAAATTAACAAAAAAAAAAACGCAATTCTTACAATTCAATATGCGTTAGGATAGGTACTCAGAAGCAGACCCATTCCCACTGGCAGCACCCGTTCACGAGCATGACGCGTGGACCAGCCATCGCTTCGCTCAACCATATTTGAGGGAACGTAACGAACGTAACGTAAGAAAAAAGTATTGTCCCTACAGATTTGTATTTGAAAGTGGCGTGTAAGTTAACTAAAATAAGTGTAGGGGCCAAGTTTTCCTAGTTTATAAATGAGATAAATCACGAGTTCCGAGTAGTTCTATCACGTAACAAAGACCAGGGATGGATGGTCGATTTCACACTTGTACACAAAAACGTGCGCCTACTTGCGCACAAGCGGACAATATCGCACGGATGCGTAATGCGCTGCTGCGGCGGCGGTTCGAACATTTCCTTTTGTTGGAAACCACACTTTGGAATCGACCGACGGCGTATTCAGAGCGTGCGAACCGCGATGCCAAGATAGAGCACATTTTGTGGGCTAAATATGTGTTTAGTTAAAACGTGAATGGGTCGAAAAGATGATGATTGCGGAGCCACTGGCCCCGTTAATAAATTCGAGTTAACTCTATTGTTGCTGGTCATTTTATGGAAATGGTTTTCTAACGTAAGTGTTGCGTGATGCTCAAGTAATGGGATTGGTAAGTTTCACCAAGCTTGTAAAACTTATTGACTTTATGTTGAGCTGTCCATATAAGGATTTGCACGATGTCACGAGGGATTTCAATATGCTGTCTTCTTCTTTTGCATTATTGAGAATAGGTAAGTGATCAACGAAAACTAAAAACAATAGTACATTATGAGACAAGTTAGCTTAGGTTGCTCATTGCACACAAGGCTGTGGGTTGCAGCCCGAGCCGCAGGCGAGGGCGTAACTCAGCCGAGTGTGCAATAAGCAAGAGCTAACGAGTTTCATACGACGTTTTTCAACACATTTGCGAGGAAAATACTAAGTAATTTACCACACAGCAACAAATACGACAAAAACAAAATATGATAATTATGGGAAAAGGCGCGCATGTTTTTTTTGTTTTTTTTCACACGCCCAACGCAAGAATATTTTGCGAACAAAGGGGTGAGGAGCATACAGCCTACTACTAATACTTCAAAATTATAATTTTAAGTGACAAAATGCAAATATTTTAATATTTTATAACAAAATATTGTGAATTATGAATAATTTGATAATAATTATATATTTATTTGACTTAATTAAGGACTTACACATTTATTTATTCCAAAAATGTATATGAATTTTTAGCAGCATAAAACCTTTTTGTTGTCAAAAAAAAATAACTGTATTACCCGGCTAAATTGGGAATGCTCTGTTTACTCGCATAGAACTTGCAATAAGGTACTAATTTAACTTTGTAGGGTTAATTCTATTACGAACTAGTGTTTTATATATTATTGCACGCGTTTGTTATAGCTCGGTTTATGGCCCTAAAAGCGATGTATTAGGGCTCACTTTACGAGCAAGTGTGTTGAAATAGTAGATTATACAACAAGTGAAAAAAGAGGGAATTTAGTTCGAGGGACTAAATTGGATCCCGAGAGCAGCGAAGGATTCAAAAGTAGAATCCTGAGCGAAGCGAGGGATACAAAGGACCGAGATGATTTTTTTTTTTCACGAGTTGTGTACTCTACTTTTTACCATTGACTGCGAGAAAACAAATAGCAGTAGGTACTTATACCTAATTACCTATATAATTAAATAGATATCACATTTTTATTATTTAGGTAGGTAATCAGTAATAAGTATTTAAGCATTAGAAAATAGTGAAACTATTTAGAAGTTTTCCAATGACATAAAACAACCACGCTAAGAGGAAAATTACATGATCAGTTTGGCATCAGTCCATTTCATCAGTTTGTATAGACTTTGAATTTTTACAGGCTGAAGATCGTACCAGACTGATTCAAGACTGAACATCTAATCTCCCTCTAATATATAGAAAAGAATCCAAAGATGAGACACTAAAAATGACCTAATTAATTTGGCGGGATATTTTTAAGAATAGAACCCAAAGATAAGACACTAAAAAGAACCCAAATAAAATTGGCGGGATATTTTTTTTAATTTATTTGTATAACTATTTCTTTATCTATGGAATAGCTCCATACTTTCAGCACGTTTTATTTTTTTTTCTACATAATTCATACGATGCGCGCTTGTTCCAAATTCAAAATATTTTTATTCACTCGGTGAATAAAACAGCGTTTTATTCACTCTTATCGTTGAATTAAACGCACTTTTTCGAGTGGCGATGGTAACTAGTTGGGCCACTTGGAAAATCCTCAAACCCCTTGTATGGAGCGTGCGCGAAGTAGCATGTTTTTTTCCATAATATGAAAAACAAAGTTATGCTTAGGAAGCCATGTCATAGATAAGCGAGGATGTAAGCGTATCGATCCCAATCTTACATCCTGCGCTTGCGCAACTTGACCTCTGACAATGTTCCAAATCACTGTGGGATCTATTACGTTAGATATGGTTCTTGATCGATCTACACCACGACTATTAAAGGCTTTTAATTTGCATGCATAATGTGTTAAATGTGCATTGTTGCGCGATACTATCAGATAGTAAAATAGTATTACTTATTTTTAGTTACTGTCTGTCAACGACTGAAGCTAAAATAATATTATTCTCTATCTTGCATAAAGCATAGTCGAGATGAAGAATTTTATTTAAACAACCCAATGGGTGTCGAATTACAGCTGGTTGTTTCTATGACCCTAATTCAGTATAGCATTTGTATCCAAAGTAAACATCTCTCTGTGTATGCGTGGCAAATATTTTGTCGAGCGTGGAGTTTACTTGTTGGGAAATAAAGCACATATTTCGACTTTGGTGTCATTGTACACAAAGATCTTATATTTGCATAAATCGAAGATTTTTTGTAAGGTATATTTAATCCTTTGTATGCTTTGTCTTTTACGAAAATGCCTTAAAAGTTCATGGCTACCGAAAAAACTTTATTAACATTGAACGACATTTAAATGAAAGTAATCAATCATTATCATTAGGTAGGTATGTTTTAATTTCAAGAATGTCGACGGTTATTTTAATAGATTTTTGTTTCTTTTTTATGTTAGATGCATAATTTTAAATACTTATGTAACATGGTTATCCATCATTCTCTAATAATATCCTTGACTAATAACCGTCGTTTGATGGTTCAAACAACCGTAAATAAAAGGAATCCATGCACTGTGAAGGTGAACTTTTGCGTGAAACAAAACACACCCACTTGGAAAAGCAGGGGTGATTGTGATTGTCCCTGAAAGGATTATACAAAAAGGATGCTTGTCAAACAAAGGCATGTAGCGACGTTGAAATGGAGTTATTTCCTTAAGACATTGGCATTGTAGAATGCCGATCGTGATCTCCAGTTGGCAGTGTGCGTCGCGTGGATCTGATTGTCAAATGTTTGGTCGTGAAACGCTGCGAGGTTTATTGGCGAGGCGTGATGAGTTTGCAGGTTGATTCACAGATTTAGGTGTGGGACATGTGAACTTTATTTTGAGTGGAGTACTTTTTGTACAGCTCCGTTTTGCTGGCACTCTCTAAGATTAGAGACCTGTAGCACTTTTACTAATTTGCTACAACTAGGTACATTAGGTCTGTAGGTCTTTGGTACCAAAGATGCACCAGACTATAATACATTTAAGACAAAGAGACAAGCTCACCCATTCAACAAGTGATTTTTTAACAGTCGACTGTGTTGTGGCTTAGGCTGTCAAACTGAAATTCTTGGTCTATGGGACCAACTTATTCAGAGTAAAAAAATAATCAGCTGTTCCTTGGAAATATATTTACTCGACTAAAATGAATGGAATAGCAGATTTTTTTGCTCTGATTATTGGTAACTTTGTCTATACAAAGTTGTTCAGTTTGACCGTCTATGCCACACCACAATATTTCTGTTTTCGATTTACCACTGTAGATGTTCCAAACCAATGCAATCATGAGGTTATGCATGCTGTATTTCAGAACTTACTTTAATGTTCAAAACTTAAAAACAACAATTGTTTTTAATACCTACTTATGCAAAAACAAACGTGACTACATTTCAAACTACAAAATTAAATTTCAAATGAAAATTACTTAAAAACAATTTATTTACTTATCTTAAAGTTACTACCGTTTTACATCTTATCTGAGTACAATTTAGCCCAACCCATCATCCTATCTGTAAACATGTAAGTTGTAACGATCTCACGTAAATCACGAAGCAGCGAATGACTCGGTCCGACATGGCTTCCATTAAATATTGTATTATGAACAACGAGTTGAATAACAAAAGAAGTAAGTAATTAGGTATTATGTTTCCAATTCTTTTTAGTGAAACTTGCAAGATTAATCGCATTCATTTGAGGAATTATTAATAATACGTCAAGAGTTGGCGATTATAAATTTGTGGATTATAAAATTAAAAATTGTGGTCAGATTGTTGGCAGGTGAGTATGGCAAGACGAGGCCAGTTCACGTCACGATCTGATGAAAAGATTGATTTTTGAACTTCCAACGTGAAGAACTGATGTAGAATTCTACTTCACAAAAAATACTATACTTAGACTGAACAATACGGGTCAAACTGAGAACCTCCTTTTTTAAGTCGGTTAAAAAATTACACTTAAGATATCCCTCTTCCAACAAAAAAATAATTAACTTATTCAGTTCATAAACAAAGAAGTAATACGACCAATCATCGAGGTAATTCACACAAAGTCATACTATTTTCGTGCTTTTTTCAAAATTACTTGAAAAGTACTGAACATTTCCAAATTTTAAAAAATGGGACCAACTTGGGAGTGTACCTAATGTAATAACGTTTGAATCATTTCAATCGGTCCACCCGTCTTCGAGTAATCGGTGGACATACAAAAAAAAAACAACTCCTTTTTTGGAAATCGGTTAAAAAGAAACAAAGAAACGAAATAACCAAACAGAATATTGAAAAAATGCATAGTAACTCTGTAAAAATCCTGAATAACACCATAAAAACTTATAAAAATAAATTACCAATCGTCAGATTTCGTAATTTTCAACGACAGTGATATGTAAAAAAGGATAGCTTTTTTATCGATTTAACACAATAACCGAGTACATTTTTAATAAATGATCCAGTATTTCAGAAATCAATAAAAATGTACTGAATTTCGTCAAATTTCTGGCGAAGCGTCAATTAAAGCTATGCAATATTCGAACTTATTCTAAAGACATATTGAAAGAGTAAATTTCGTGAACTGCCTCGCCTTAAATACTAGCGGCCGCCCTTCTCGCGCCCTTGGCTGCGTGGTCAGTTAAGTCTTTATCCGTCGGGAACAGTATTTTTTCGGGATGAAAGATGCCCTATGTCCTTCTCTGTACACCTGACAACATGTATGCAAAATTTCATGATAATGAATGAATGAATGAATGAATGAAATGAAATGAATGAATGAATGAATAAAATTTTATTGACACACATCACACTTACATAACAAGAAACAGAAAAAAAACAAACAAACAAAGAAAATAAAAAGTGAAAAATAAAAACAAAATCAGTAAAAAAATAAAAATTAAATATTAAAAATTGTGTGATGGGCCAATCAGGACCCCGCCTCAGCATAATGCTGTTACGGTATGAGGTCGTCACACCGCAACAGCGCTGGTTTTCTGACAGGGCCTGTACGAGGAACGTTAATCGCACTTATCTACTATGTTAATAAATTACAGCTATAATGAATTAAAAAAAAAATGTATATAACTTTATATGATATTAATATATTATTTATTTATATATAGATGTAGTAAATCCTGCCATTCTATCCATACGCGCGCCGGCGCCGGCAGCCGAGAAGTACCAGTGAAGCCCCGTGCTATGGGATATCATAGAGTTGTACGCCAATCCAATGCTATCCACGAGTCGTGAAAAACCGAGTTGGAAGTAGGCAAGAATATAATAACATTATTTCGAAGAAGTTTATGTAAGCTGGAGCGAAAGTAAATATTTTTTTAAGCATCTTTTATATGTGTTGATTGTTTTAAGGTCACGCAACGGCGGCGGGAGATCATTCCAGCAATGTGTAGCTGCGAACCTGAAGGACCCACGGAAAGTTCAAGTTTCACGGATAATTGTTCAAGTAGTTAAGAAGTGAAGTCAAAACAAACAGACTTTCTCATTTATAATATTAGTAAGGACAAGGATACTGATCACAACTTTACTAAACAAGTACCTATATTTAAAAAATCATAGTAGATTTAAGATGGTTAGTTTATAAAATCTTATATTTGTTTTTGTCCAGGAAAAAGGTACCTACCTACTTAAGTTTTTATTTTTTTCGTTTGTTCGGCCTCAGAAATAGCTGAGCACAGAACAAGCATTGCAGTTGCTGCGACAAAGTACTATTCAAATGTTCTGCTAATTCAGATGCAGATTATACGCAATCGTCCCAAATTATATAAAGAAAACTCCCATTATTTTGGTGATGACTCATGAATACCGGTTATGTGACAATACTGGCTCCAACATTGTGTATCGCACTTAATTTAAAATGGAACGACTTAAGCAACTATTGTGCAAACCAACAAGTGTATGTAATGTCATAGCTTAGACAATAGATTGCCATTGCGCATCCACCGTGACAAGACCCCTGAAGACGTATAGGCAGTTTTTTAGTCCCAAACTAAGCAAAGCTTATACCATAGTGACTGAATAACGAATAGTATACATAAATAAGTGTAAACATCCATGACTCTGGAATAATCGCTTATTTTGCTCATCACACAAACATATGCCCCGACCAGATTTCGAACACCTTGGCCTTGGCTCAAGAGGCAGGGTCGCTGCATCAAACGGACGTCAAGCATTAGGTACATAAAATATATAAAATAAATAAACGATTCCGTATAATTCACACCAATATTCAACGAACAATAGCCAATATTACAGTTTCAAACAAAGCAGAGCTTGTTACCTATGGATCTAGTTAATCGAATATACTCCTATTCTATATTAGTGACTCTCAAAGATTTGGTGTCAAATAAATTTGGTGTAAAATATCGACTTTTCATACAAAACTCTATCAGCTGTTCGGACATTTGTATGGACAGTAGAATTTTGAAATTTGAATTGAAATAGATGTAATTTCGGAGAAGTCGTAAAGCAAATAGGTATTGTTGTTTATTATGTTAATAATCTCCTCCTTGGTGTTGTCAGAGTAGATAGGTTATTGAGCATTGCATATTAAAAGTAAATAATAAAGAGCCCTAATTATTTTTCCTTTTTTTTGCAAGTGTTTCTTCTTTGTTAAACACTGTTTTTTGGCGCCAACCCTTTGGCGTATTTTGATTTCCTTTTTTTGTTTGGCGTCTTGGCTGGCGTTGTCTACATCTTGTGGAAGACACATGTCTCTCGTTAAGTTGGTTGTTCCGCTCTTAGTGGTGGTGACATCTGTCGATTGTGTCGGTAACAGACTGTTTACACAATATTGGTTAGAAAACCCTTGATTTCATTGCGCAATGCAAAATACCTACTTACATAAGTTGTTGATAAAAAAACCTTTTAATATTTCTTTACCCGTTCATAATTTTGAGTGCAAAATTTCTTTTTTTCTATTGATTTTAATATCAACTGTATTTTTGCAATGCCAATTTTCGATATTTTATAAATACCTTCAAAACATTTATATCGATGTTTAGTTGTTTACACTGATATGTTTAACAAAATACGAATACATTATCGTCTAATCGTAAGACACAATAAACTGTTTAAATCTTAATTTTATGGTTCTTTGTACGTTGAACATATTATTATCACCTAATAAATCGTACGGTATAATCCCGCACTTAGGATGCAATACGCTATGCTCTCGATTCGGGATTCCCTTGTGAATAAGCTATCCCTTCAAGGAATTATTTTGCTGTGCGTGATTCGGTTACACAAATGTTTTGGTTTAACAAAAAAACCCTAAAAACATTCGTTTATTATTAACTGTACGTTTAATAGTTAAAAATACAAATTGTGTGGGGTTTTGCGTTGTTTTTATTTTTATTACCCGACTGCGGGTTATGTTTTTCGCGCGTATCTTGTAAGTATGTTTGTATGTATGCATGTATGTATGTTTGTATGTAATATTCTTTATTACCTCATATCTTTCAAACGGCTGAACGGATTTCTATGATTAAGATATCGTTAGATTTGTCTTTTCAGCCCAAGTGTTCTTTAAGAAGGTGGCGTTATAAAAAAACCACTAGAATACTGCAATATGGGTGTCAAATTAAAGGGCTTATTATAAGGATTTCAAAAATGTATATATTGACCGTAAAATATAATAACTAAAAAGAGATAAATAAAAAAATAAATTAAAAAATTAAAAAACCCGCCTGCATAAAAAGACAAGTCGACTGAAATGATGGAAACAAGATTAAATAAATATTAAAGGCAATATATCATAATAACATGCAGTCGGAGGCATATAATTCAATCATTCATAATGTCACTTTCTTTATGCATGCCTCCGACTGCATGTTATTATGACATATTGCCTTTAATATTTATTTAATCTTGTTTCCATCTTTTCAGTCGACTTGTCTTTTTATGCAGGCGGGTTTTTTAATTTTTTTTAATTTTTTTAAATCAAACTTCAATGGTTTAAGTTGAATAAAACTTTTAACTTACTTACATTTAAAAGTTTAGTTAGTTACGGTCAATTTGTCAAGTATTCTTTTCCTAAATCATTTCGAATCTAATCATCAAATAAAACGAATATCGTAACTTACAAACTTGTTTCGTTTTAAGTGTTATAAAAACACAGGTTAGTTCGTAAATTATTCACACTTAAGTTGGACTAGGAGATCATCTGATCAAATAGTGCGGAAACGGCGATCGTTTAAACATTGCTTATGTATTATTGCTCACACCTGTTCAAGCAGATTGTGTGTTCCATGACCCATGTGTGTTCGTTGCTTAATAACTGTTCTAGGCCGCTGGCGCTTTGAATCGTCGGTCGGCATTTGGACACCACATATAATAAACGAATCTATGGCGTTGAATTTTTAGATTTTAGCATTCACAATGCTATTTTTATATATTAAGTTACTTATTGACGAGTGACTCGGTAGCGTAATTGGTTAGTGCGTTGGGCCGGAATCCTAAAGCTGCGGGTTCGAGTCCCGTCTGAGCTGCTACGGGTGAGTCGATTTTTTCTAGTATTTTTCAATTATATTAAGAATCTATGGCGCTCACAACTTTTGATAAAATCAGTTCTCTAGATGATTTTGCTGATTCACAAAATATTCGTAAATCAGTAGGCGCACTACCACCAGCTATTGGCGCTTGGGTAGATGTAGAGAGCTGTCATTTTGTTGTTTGATATGTCTTTGCTATACATTTTTGGATGTTGGATGGAAGCGAATTTTCTTAAATATATTTTTTATGATTAGTTTACTGACCAACTTCCATGATCATTACATCAACTATTTTGAGACATTTAATTGAAACACGTACAAAAGGTTTCCAATAGCAGCTCCACCACGTGGGATAAATTTTCTGTCATTCTCGATAATTTATAGATCCGCTGCTTGCTTACCATTTTGTTGGTAAACGAGCTTCTTATGGCATACCTGATTGAATGATAACTGTTGTTGATCTACGAAATAAAATTTAAATTTTTTCTTAAGTCGGTTTTTTTTCTGAAATATTTACAATTCAGTTAACAAACACCCCCTAAAAACCCGAATTTACCCGATTTTTCTATAATTCCAAATAAAGTTACCAGTAGATTTTCAAAATTCAAACGTTCACACGTGTCTCGATAAATTCCTCAACTTTTGTTTCCATCTCGATCCTCCCAAAATCCTTGGAGATATGGCCAAAAATACGTTTTAGGCGATTTGCATCTGATAACCATTTTCAATGGTAAAAAAAAATCAATAAACAATAAACAGCACTACCACTTTCTGCATTTTAGTGGTTTTACACAAAAATCACTTTTATTTAGACCGAGCCAAATCAAAAGACTATTTTTAAGTACCCATTACCTTAGTTTGTCTATTAGGATCAATCTTATATTAGCTCCCTCAGTCGTGCAGTTAGCTTACTTTGCTAGTCGCAAAGTATTCAGGGCACTTCCATATTGCATTGGACAATGGGAAGAAAATTCATCGACGAGACTTCTGGACTTACTCCTTAGGCTTAAAGTCGAATATCGTCTGAGAATAGAAGTAAACACGTTGGTTGCAGTACATGGCATGGTTTCCTCCGTCCTTTGTGGTCCCACAAAGGGGACCACGGCCTTGCTTGACGTTATTGTGGTGGTCCGATTGTACTGACGGATGTGATATGAATAGTTATTTATTGATTATTTGTCTGTCATTGTTTCTGTATACTATTGCGAAATGTGTCGTCATGTTATCGAAATTGTTTAATTTCATAATTACGATGGTAGTTTAGTATCCCATCAACAGTTATAATTTATGTAGCAATATTATCCCATTTTCAACACTCGACACGATACCCTGATTTGACCATTGATTCTCTTTTTCTTTCTTCTGATAATGCTTACTTCTATAAGAAACATTATGGAGTGGCTTAAATTAGATCGAAAAACTACTACCCTTCTATCTATGATACTTATTTATACTTAAATTAGGGAATAAGGTTTACGTAAATAGATTATTGTTTGTTTGATGTTCAATCAGAAGTGTTTGACATTTTGGGCACGCTCAGCAGCATAAATCCTGCTCTTGACCCGATTCTTAGCAGCTACACACGTTCAATCTCAAATGTTTTTGACAAATAGCGCATTTCTCACGCAAGTTTCATTGACTCCGTTCTCATTAGCTAACGTTCGAATTATTTAAATAAGAATATATATAACTAATAAAAAAGATACATCATCATCACATGAAAATAATTAGTGATTTCATTAAAAATTTACTAAGTAGTAACAAAAAATTCTGAATGTTCAGTGCTTAACTTACAAACGTGAAGTGAAATTAGGTGTTGTTTACAATTTATAGACTTACAATTACAAAGGAATCCTATAGATGTTGATACAGGATATCATTAAAACATAATTTCTTAAAGACTTTTTGTAAGTAGGTACGGGAAATTATAGAGCATTTTACTACACTGTGTGTTTTCTTTCATTTCGAGATCAGCATTTACTTTTTACGGCGGCTTTACTTATCTCTTATTGCTATACACAACTTTCAATAAATCATTGTTTAGCATGGCAGATCCAGCGCTACGGTAATGATCTCATTTAAGATTGTTAATTTTTACGTCAATGCCATTAGGTATTAGAGCAATTGCTAATAGCTTCAATGGGGTTGGTAAACTTTTCCAAAACTGTTGTGAATTATATATTTTCTGGTAGCTTTTGGCTTTGGAGTCAGGAATAACAAATTGCTGAATTATATAATGCTTCATTTTAATTTAAATAAAAATTTAAATTTTTCATTTACAGCATAGTACAATAAATCACTATTACGGCTGTATGCGTAGGTAATGCCTTTGCTCCAAAGACTTTCTATGTTGTTGCTCAAAACAAAAAAAACAAAGGTATGATTACTCTTTTTCACTGTCTGTCAAATCTGTCAATCAGATTTATTAATCAGTAAATGCAAAGGAACTTTGTGTTCAGCCGTATGTTTGATATTTTATCGCGATAATAATATTAAAAAATATATTTAGTTAACAAGGTAAAATAAAAAAAATCATAATATTATTTTCTTTATTCTTCAAACTTGTGCTATCAAAAAAAAATATAAAACAATTCTTTTCGAAAAAGTTTACCAACCCCATTGCACAAATTCGCGTCAAAGAGCGTTAATTTGGGAAAAAATGACAATGGCAAATGTTCGATACCGGAGCGCTTATAAGCTTATTGAGAACACATTTGACATCGATTTCTGTTCCCGTTCGAAGGTTTAACAGATTGATATGTACTAACGCGTGTTAGCGCTTAGCGACCCGTTATGAGCGGCCGTAGCGTAAAGATCGTATTTAGAAACCGCGATTGGAACGTGCGGTTGAGGCTTTTGCGATAAGCTTGCTCGCCTAGTTTAGGTAAATGGGTTCTGTGAAAGAAAATTTGCATCCATTCTAGTTGCCGTTGATTGACATATGATTTTGCGTGCTGTGCGTTGCTGTGTGAGAATACGTTAGAATAATACTCATAGATATAAAAAAACATCATCATAATTTGCTAATAGTGTCATGTATTTAATTTGGTAACGTTACGCCATAAATAAATAAATATTTGACAACATCACATACATTGCTCCGATCCCAAAGTAAGTAGCTAAAGCACTTGTGTTATGGAAATCAGAGACAACGGTGGTATCACAAACACCCAGACCTGAGACAATATAGAAAAGTTCATTTTCTACATTGACCCAGCCGGGGATCGAACCCGGGACCTCAAGAGATGGTGACGCCTTGAAAACCGGCGTACAAACCACTCGACCACGGAGGTCGTCGAAGCCGCCATTGAAGATGAAGATCCTAAAATTCACTTGCAAGGCATTTTTAGACATTAGTCATTTAGTATTAACTAATACACATATCATTTTGATGTAACATCGTCTACTTTTCGTTACACACACACCACACACCTTTGAAGTTTTAGCAGATAGGAAATAAACCAAAAAATAATTTATAGATATTTAAGTCTTTGACAAACTTAACATCATTTTAACCAATTCCAATAAAACCGTAAGTAAGAAATACCTTGCTTGTAAATGTTTGTTTAATTTAAACCGGTTTTAAACATTTGGTTTAAAGATGAACCTAATGATAACATTTGAATGGAACACGTAGGTGGCAATGCCTGTTCAATTACGATGTCAAATTGTGCTGTTAAACTAAATTTTTGAGTGGGTAGGTAGTTGGTATGATACAAAGAATGTGTTTGTCTTAAACATTAGTGATTAATAATTGGCGATGATGAATAATATTTCAACTTTATTCGGTTGTTTGTTGTAAAAAATAGTAAATAATGTTATGATTGTAGATTCGAGATATTTGGGATTTACTATTCGAAAACGGACGAATTACTTACGAGTCATAGTGGAATAGTGCAATACTGATGTCCTTTGCTACAGGCAATTTTTTTCTCTAATTCGAGATTTGGTAGTCGTCATAGTCTTGAAAATAAACATATTACAATGCAACATTGTCTTGTTTTTTTTTTATTTCGAGCTAAATTTATGGTTTAACTCCGCGGAACCCCGAACGTAATTAACTCGTTCGCTGCGGTGGCAATTTTAGTGAGCCGTTGTAACGCAGGAAAATTAAAATGCTTACTATTTTGTTCACAATTAATAACTGTATATAATTATACAAGTTTT
Source organism: Agriphila straminella (assembly GCA_950108535.1). NCBI lineage: Eukaryota > Metazoa > Arthropoda > Insecta > Lepidoptera > Crambidae > Agriphila > Agriphila straminella. Next base: position 21,399,843 of record OX467306.1, read on the forward strand.
ATTGTCAATTATGGCGGTGGGTACGAATATGACCCAAAAAGGTTAAAGTGTTTTACAAGTTTGTGTATTTGTGATACATAACGAGACGTGTGTTTAGAGATCGATTATTGTATGTCAAAGTTCATCCTAATAATAAACAGCCACTCCCAAAAATACATCTCAATAATATTTTTTCTCAAAAAATATCTAGTGTTTTGTGTTGACTGCTAAAAAATCGACAAAATAACTCGAAAACTGTGTTTCACGTTTAAGTGATCAAATGCTTGTTGCACCTTAGTGCTTGCCAATAAAATACAAATTTGTACTTTCAAGTTCTTTAACAAAATATTGATCACGTGTAAAGAATAGTTTTTTTTTTATAGATTTTGGTAAACAGTCTCCAGTCTGTTGAACATGTTTTTTTCTCAAGATCAAAACAGAGTTAGTGATACCACGTTAATTTTGGACGCTAACCAGTCTAAAGAATGAGTTCATAATGTTCCCGCAAGTTACAGCTAAAATTGATTATATTTACACTTTTAAATTGACGTTTTAAAATTAGATTGATAAAGAAACCTTGTTATCTATAAACACTTTATGTTACTAGAATCATAAAACAGTAGCAATTTTATTTTTTTACTCCTACATTTAGCTTTTATTAATTATTGAAAAAAAACTAAAGTATATCAATGAAACGGACATCTTTGTCAGCGATTGCACAAGTGATTGCGCATTAAAAAAAAAAGAATGTCATTTGACACTATTGAATTGACAGCCATCTGTCAGTCAACTGTCAAAACCGTTTTGTTACGTGCAACATATTATGCACAGATTTTCCGTTTGATCAGGGTTCCGGCCCGTACATTGTGGTACTAATCTGTATCACTAACGCAGCTATCGAAACGTGTTGGTCGTGGTACTGGTGTTGCTATTTAGTGTCGGGGTTACCAAAAAAAAAGTTTCAAACATAAATAACTCTTAGAACATAAATCTTCGTAAAAATCTGAATATTTTCTATGGCTTACTAATTACAAGCCTACATTTTGAAAAAAACAAAAACGCTATTCATTCTTTGGTTTTTTTCTATGGGACTCTGCCCGATGTCCTTTGCGCGATGGGCCCCTGTTCCAATAAATGAATCAGACAACATTTATAAACATCTTGATTATGTTTACGTGAACTTTTCGATAGCGTTCAATAAAAATCAAACCATTAATGCTGGAATGTCGCTTACTGTTGGCGCTAATAACTTTCTCGAGTACCGTTCCAAGTTTATGTTGTAGTCATTCTAGAAAAACCTTCATCATAAAACACTTTTTTACGTTAAGGTGGTACCCTGAGCGAAAGTGGCGCCGCGGTGAATTATATTTAATATTATAATTCTAATACACAATTTTAAAAATGTTTATCGAGGAGATTTTAGGGCCCACAGTCTAGTATTTTTAGACGGTATCGTTACATTCCCTCGTAGTCACTGCTAGAAGTAGTTAGCAAAACTGCTAAAAGTGGCCGTTTTTGACACGTTTCCTATCTACTACTACGAATTACTACGAGGGCATGTGATACCTTCTAAAAATACTAGGGCCCTAAAATCTCCACGATAAACATAATTTAAATCTTTTTCTATTAATAACTTATTAAATAAAAACCTCTGAGGGCGCCACTTTCGGTCATACAACTGCCTTAATAGATACTTGGCTGACGAAACGCATATGTTTAAAATACGAAACAAAAGTCGTAACTTGATATTTTGGTGTTGAATTAATTCTCGTGACGCGATTTATCTTTTTTTACGAGTTTCGGTGGCACCTTATATTTCATCTGCTAGATGTAAAATGAAGTTTTGGGAAGCATTGTATAAATTCTGTTTGATGGTCTGATTCAGTTATTTGAAATGCTATTTCCAATGTAAGTAATTTGACATAGAAAATTAATTTAACAGAACTTGAATTTAAGGTACTTTCCCTTCGTGTGTAATATAGTTGTAAAATAGTTGGGCAAACGCCATTTTAAATTCCAAATTTCAAGTTGTTATCGTTAGTAGTACTTGAGATATCCAGCTGTGACAGACAGAGTCGCATCATGACTAAGATTCTTTTTTACCATTTTGGTAAAAAAGGAACCCTGATAAAAAAAGTTGTAAGTTTTATTTTCGGTTCCAGTCACATAATGTTTGTGCTGAATTTTCGGGCTTAAGGCCAATGATATCCTAAACTACGCAACTAAAGTTATTAAGTAAATAAACCAATTCTACATGGTGATGTAACATTCGTCAAGTTCTATTTGCATTGTATGTTGATGATCCTTACATAATCTGTGGAAAGCACGTGTCACGAGGGTATTACGTGTCACAAAAAAAAACAAAGTAGAGTCATATTTATTCTGTGCTGTGGTGTAGTGCCATACTTCATCATACGAGGTCTGTCTGTTAATTTAATTTGATACGGGTACACGAGTTAGACAAAAACGCAAGGTAAAATCCAAGAATGTATAGACGTGGTTTTATTTTAACAGAATATCCAACTATGTAGTGGTTGGCAAATAAAAATATTGTAAGAATGTTGCAATTAATATGCAAAAATAATATCGGTGTTAATAATTGGCTTTTGCACTCTTCAATGTTTATTTTTTATCGCAATATTACTTTGGGACTTTTCCATGTTTCTTGCAAAATTTTGTTTCTTGGTTAATCGGAAATACCTGTGTATTGATTTATTCTGAGCAGAAATTTTTTTTTTGGGTTTTTGATATAAGTAGGTAGATCACTCTTTCAAAAGGGAAGTAAAAAAAAGTCTTTTACAGACAGACGGACGACAAAGTGATAGGGCTTTAGTTTCTCCTTTTGAGGTACGAAACCATAAAAAAAAGATAAGATACGCAGTATAGAATCCTGTCCCGGTAATTTCTATAAAATTTATCATTTATTGATAATGGATTTAAAATAGTGTATTAAAATGCAGCTCGACTATTGCAATTCTTATTAGGGATTAGCAGTAATTAATGATCTGGTATTATGTTAATGAACCGTCGCTTCTCAGGCTTGTCTTCAAGGTGAGCATCTCGGACAAAGTAATAACAAATAAAGTATTGGTAACAAATTGCAATAAGAACCTAATGTATTATGTTAAACGGATTCATAACAGATTAGTTATAATCTGGCACTCATTAGCAGAAGCATTATTAACGCAATACCGGGGTGTATGATATAAGATCTGTGAAATCCGTCCCGTTGAATGAAATACTGGGGTGGCTATACTTCGCCAGTGCCAACTCGTATCACCGGGGTGGATAAAACTATTTTTTCCATCGGTCCGTCCCGCCACCGGCACAGAGCCGTAAAACAGAGAGTAAATGGGACTCACTCTATTAAAAGAGGAACAAAATTATTCTATTATAGCTCAAAAGGTTTACACAGCGTTTTTGATACAAGAGCAAGCTCCCATAGTCAGCTTAATTTTTGACGACATCTTCGACAATAAATGATCGTCATATTTCTACCAATTTACATAAAACCGTAATTTTTATACACTTAAACGTTCCTCAAGAATCACTCTATCATTTTGTGAATCCGAACAGACAGACAGACTGACGCGGCGGGGGACTTTGTTTTATATTTAGTGATACTAATCTTTATTGAATTTGAAAATAGGCTATTCTGCCTACTCTTTATTACTTTTGACAAAGTTTTCTTTTTCTTGTTTCTACCTATAATATTGTTTCCATCATAGACTTAGAAAAATTTTTGCTGCGCTGTTTCCATTAAAATTCTTACGTCAAAGGTCGCGTTAGAGTATATATTCTGTGTCAAAGGTGACATATTTTCACAGACTATACAACTATGTTGTGTTAAGGTTTAGAGGTTTTGTTATGATATTTTCCAGCTCGTAGCAGTATGCAACGATTGATGCATATAATATAATTAACATAATTAGGACATACAGCGTGTGACATCAGGGATGTCGAGGTCGACGAGTACATCTGTGATCGTCACCTTTACTATACCTATATGTTTTACATTATCATTGAATAAACGAAGAATAATAAATATATTATACATTAGATTTGACATCGAAACATTTCCACTTAGCTGCAGAAGATAAAGTGTTAATATTAAATAATTTATTATCTACAATACACGATTATTAGGTTAATAATAATTAAAATATTAAAATTCTAAAAAAAATATTTTAGTTCGCTGGGTACTTATACAGAGGTAGCAACATCGATTTTCTTATAAACGAGGTAACTTTGAAGTCTTGGTTCTCCGCCAGGGATTGATCGAGCTGTGATCTGATGATGGCTATCCAGGAAGTGAATGGAGGAGACTTAAATCGCTATACACATCCAACTGATCTGATCAGCATTCTATGAGATATAAACTGTATTAGAGTGTCCACCGAACAACCCAGGGTGCCCAAATGTCTAATTTCAAAATCTATCTCAATCGCTTTCAGGATGTTATACATTGATGTTTCTTTTTGGCACAAATAAAAACTTACCAAAGAAATGCAGCAATGTGTCACATCCATCTGTCAAATGAAAGCGATTGCGTTAGATTTTGAAAATAAGACAATAAGTAGGATGATCTTACTCCGATCGAGCATCTTTAGTATCACGTCAAAAAAGAAACTAAGTAAAAATATTTATAAAATTAGAATTTAAAAGAGTTTCGAATTTTAAGAACAAAATAAGATTATATAAGGCTGCGTCACGACGTTATTTATACCAACACATTCGTAACTTAATTACCTACAACCACTCCTTGGTTGACGTGTGAAAATAATTATAGAAACAACATATTCTTTCATCATCGCACGTCAGTATTATATTCGAATTATACTCAACAATCCACGTGTTTTTTCTTATGAACGGTAATAAAGATGTAACTAAATTAGTAATTAAAAACTCGGCTAGCAAATAAATCAAAATGTAATTACGTAAGAACGTTAAAGGGGATTTCAACATTTTTCAACACAGAGATGAGCACAGTTATCCGCTTAAATTAGAGACATATAAAAAATAAATAAAAAAAACCTTTTTTTTTATTTGTAAAAACTTAAAATAGTTTTATTAGTTTACTACAGTGGGAAATCGAAGTCAAACGATCCTCTAACTAAACTAAGGCCCGTATTTGAGAGCTATCTTGAGATCATACTTGCTGAGATGCTGTTCCTGTAAGAAGAATATCTCAAGATAGCTCTCAGCGTTGAGAGCGTATTATATATATTCTTTATTGCACTTGTAACATAATTACACAGGTAAATATGAAAGTTGTTTACAAAGGTTGTTTATAAATAAGGGCCTAAGAATCTATCGGAAAATCGCTAGGGCAACTTGCTATAGGTGACTTTAGTTAACTAGGGCTTTTATCGACAATCGCTTGTAAAATCAAATCGCCACCCCAATGAAATAAGGTTTGCGATTCGATTTTTCAAGCGATTGACGATAAAATGAATTTGCCGGGCGATAGTTTATCAATAATAATATCGCTTTTAGATTTAAAAGATTGCCAATGACTTCGATTTCAACAGCATATTATGCTGAGGCAGGGTCCTGATTGGCCCGCCACACAGTTTTTAATGTAGTTGGTTTTGTTTTTATTTTTTACTGGTGTTGTTTTTATTTCTTACTTTTTATTTTTTACTGGTCTGTTTTTGTTTTATTTTTCACTTTAATTTTATTTTAACAAAGAATTGTTTGTTGTTTCTTGCTGTTTCTTGATGTAAGTGTGATGTGTGTCAATAAAATTTTATTCATTCATTCATTTCATCCTGTATAATCGTAAAAACTTAATCTAAGAGTTGTAAAAATATATCTTACTCAACCACAATAAAAAGTATGTAACTTACTTTTACTTATGTAAATCAGTGCGCATCATTATTCAAAGATAATTAATAGAATAATAAAAGTTACGTGACTTGCAAGCACGTTCACTTGCGACTAATTAACTAACAAAATGACAATGTGCTTGGGAAATTGTTGAAGAAGGGCTTCAGGAAGCGTTAGATTGGACATATATATAATATTGTATAATGAGAAGTGTGACAATATGTTTATAAACTATAGATAGTCTGTTTTGGGCTACATAACATACGAGTAGTAATGCATATACAAAACAATATACAGTATTATATTAGCTTATTATATCCATCAAGATAAAACCAATTTAAAGCAGTAGGACCTAAACCCGATGAAGTTTATAGAAAAAATAAGTTATCATACATTTCGTTGTGGAAGTAAGACTTTCGAAAAAAATAAGATTTGTAATATTTTCCAAAGACATGCATTTAAAATATTGTTAGTAAAATTACACATAAGTACTAACTTTTTGCAATAAATTACTACGTGATAAGTGAACCTTAACGTATACATTAAAGTTTGAGTATTTCTAAAATGAACGTTTTTGCGAATTAACATAATTAATTAACAATTTCATAGTTTGTGATACCTTCCACAGAACCGTGTCAGGTTATACAAAATATTATTGAATATCGGATATCACCTTTTATAGAAAACAGAAGTACTTACTTATAGAAAATTAATAAATTAAATGACAATTGAATGATAACATTATAAACATGATTAATAATAATATTATCCTCATTACATTGCCATATCATAAAGATTATAAAAGTGCATAACAAAAGCAATAAAAACAGATAAAATGCAAGTTCGAAACCGGCAATTAGCATCAAACATGTTTTGTTTACTGCTAAATTATGTTAATATGTTTTCAAAATGAAACACTTTAGGAACAAGAACAATGGTTAATTAAGACGTAAATAAGATGAAATATGATACATAATATGCTAATAAAAAAAATATCACCCGGAATTGAATGGTTTCGATATTAAAATCCTACTGTTTACCATAGATAAACAGTTGTTTACGTAAGTATTTAAAAATTCCGCCTTTTAAATACATGTTAATTAAATACCCAAAAAACTAAATTGCGGAATAAGTGTGAATTAATAAAAAGCATCATCAGTTCACCTTTGCTGACAAAAACTAGATAAAACGTCATAAATTATGATTCATAATGAAAAAAAAAACAAAATAAAAAACTATTACTAACCGGCTAATCGATGAGAATATCACTGAATCACACAGTTCTAAAATATTTAACAATATTTCTTTTAATTTAATTTTCACGTCATGCGAGTGAACGCGCGCGCCTCGAGCACGTGCGCGCGTGCGTATGCGCAGCCGCGCAGCGCAAGCGGCCGGCCCGGCTGTGTCACCACTGAGTCGCGGAAAACGGGCAGTTTTTCTCGCGGAAAACGTTTAGCTTTTTGTGGATGCGTCAATTTGTCGTTCGGTTCGTTTTCTTTGTTTACAAGTAAACGTAAATTTGTTTCAATTAAGTACTTTTTCTAGAGTGGGAACTAGTTAAGTAATTGTCGAGGGGTCTTGAAGCGTAATTTTTACATTTGTAAATTATAACGCTCAAAAGAAAAAAGGGGCCACCATAAAAAGAACTAAGTATGTCATTGTTCTAAATATGATATAGTTTTTTATTACAAAAAACAAAATGTTGGCGATAAAACATTCGTTTCTTTATTACGTGTTCTATCTTTTCCAATACTGCCATTAAAATTTTAACAAATTAACCCATAGACTAAACTATCTAAATATTGCGCTTTAGCCATTCACACATAAAATATATTTATGACACCAACTTCAAAGCCGCTATATAATTTAAGATTAAAATTCCGGAGCCCTTTAGGGCTCATCAATAAAACATGAGGTTACCAACCATTTGTCAAGTTGGAAGGATTTTAAGTAGAATACTTTAGAGTGAAGCGTCGTTTTGTGCATTTCTATTGTTGTTTTTAGAGTTACCTAAGTTACTTTATTATAAAGAACAACTGAACTGAGTCTGCGCCATACGCAAATAAACAGAATAATTTTATTATTTATTTTTATTTACCGATTTTAAAACTATGTTATATGTTTATGTTTTCCCAGGGTTTAAGATAACGCGATCCCCGCAAATTGCTGAAAGACCTGGCGGCCATTTTTTTACCTTAAAAACGAAAAACAATAATTATTGTGAATTTTATATATACCTAGACATGCTATGTAAAATAAATTAAATAATTAATATATTAATGTCTTATAAGAATTTTATTGTAATAATGTAATTTTTAGTTGCGGATGACGTCAACACGGATGTTAATGTGACAAGGTTCCATCGTATTAGCAATTTGCGGGGATAGTAGAGGAATTGGCAGTAGGAAATAAAAAATAAACTAAACGATTCACGCGGTACGGAATTCTCAGCTAGTAAATACTCGCACCTGCCACTGTTGTTTTAGTAAGCTAATGTAATTTACTTGTTCGACAAAGTTTCAACTGGTTACAAAAGTGCTGTTCGCAGTTAGACTATGTGGAGCGTAGAGCCGACTGAATGCGCAAGCTATCTCGAAAGTAGGCGTCTGCGAATCATCTCGATTACGCTATATTTGCGTTTCACTTTTGTTTTTGAATATCATCGCTGTTAAGGCTCCATTTCCACTGGTCCTTTATTTATTTATTTTGGATATCCGTGCTATGAAAGAATGAAGACAAATATAACTTTTAACGTCGTTGTGTATTTTAGTAAGCGAAGTTATTAAGCTTGGGATTTGGATAAGGATAGGTCTTAATAAGGATAGGTCTTGTAAAAGAATGTAGCAAGTAGGGTTAAGAACTTGAAACCGTTTCTGTAAATAGTTTCTTTGATTGATTGGGCTTTTTCGAAATCATTAAAAGATTCAATAAGAAACAATTAACATTTTATTACCTGGGAGAAACGGAGCAACATTTTTAAATCTGATAATATGTTGTTAAAACATTCAGTTGAGTAATAACAAAAAACGTTAAAGGCTGTATGTGGGCAACATTAAAAAACCGATAACTAATCTCTAAAATAAAAATCGTGTTGACATTTCGTTCATTCTGCCGTTGAAATACCCGTTGTACAACGAAAGCATAATATTTATTTTCATAAACAGCTTGTCATAAAATAATCTCGCTATTATTTGCCAATTTACTATCTTCAAAGAGCAATGTCATGTAGACAAATAAAAAAAATGACCTTAAGCAAATAATGGAAGTGAAAATGATCGATGATCGACGATCGTGCGCCGGAGCATGCAAATAGTTAGGGGTCTTTAGCCAACACAGAGTGAGGTCACCGCGCGGCGCTTACTGCGCAAACAAAACTAAGCCACGTTGGGGCTACGGCAATATTCTAGGGCTGTTAACATAATTATGTGTATCTTAAAACGTGAGCTACATGGTCTCCAACCATAAAATAGAGAGAAAACAGAAGCACAACCCGGGCACTTCATACAAGCGCCGCGTTTCAACTACCTATTACACAGACGCTACACAGATGACAGGTGAAGTCTAGGGCTATTCAATGAGCACACGATTCGGCACACGAACTCGTGCGGTGGGGTGAGGTAATTGATTGTGGGGCGGGGCGGAGAGTTTCCTTTCTGTACGGTAGTACTTATATCTGTTCTGTGTCTCTAGCTAACATAGAGTGAGGTCACCGCGCGGCGCTTACTGCGCAAGCAAAACTAAGCCATGTTGGGGCTACGGTATATATTCTGTGTGATACAGGGCTGTCAACATATTATGTGTATCTTAAAACGTGAGCTACATCGTTTCCAACCATAAAATAGAGAGAAAACAGAAGTCAAGCTTAGTACTACGCGCGCTATAACTGGAATCTCAGACAAATCTCAAACGAGCGTCGTCGATCGGTGAGCTATCTATGTGCGTTGCTCGAGCGCACGTAGTATAAGCTTAAGAGGATTTATAGCTTCACTAGCGCCGCCAATGGAAAAAAATCATAGTTCTTAAATAAAGACGAAATTGTGAATTGTGTTCTAGTGTTCTTTTTATCACTTAAACTATATTTTCTAGTCTGTCGTTTGGTTTAATGGAGTTTTATTGTTAAAAGTGGCCACTTTTAGCAATAAACTAAACGACAACTAATCGACAGGTTATAAAATATTGTTTAAACGATATAATTTAATTTAATTAAAAATAAAAACTAAACAACAAAACCTTAAAAACTAAACATATATAATTTATAAAACAATGTTGTTAGTAAATAACTTAAAACATATGTTAGTAAAAAAATCAAGTAAACTTTGTGTGTCGTGATATAAGGTACAACAAAGCTTCTTCGGAGTACACTAGAAGAACACAATTCACAATTTCGTCTTTATTTAAGCACTACGATTTTTTTCCATTGGCGGCGCTAGTGTAGCGCAGTTACCCTCTTAACTTCTGTCCTCTCTCTATTTTTTGGTTGGATACCGTGTAGCTTACGTTTTAAGATACACATAAATTATGTTGACAGCCCTGAATCACACAGAATATAATTACCGTAGCCCCAACATGGCTTAGTTTTGTTTGCGCAGTAAGCGCCGCGCGGTGAGCTCACTCTATGTTGGCTAAAGGCCCCTATGTGATCCAACCGTGAGGACAATTAGTAGTTTGTGATCTTTCAAAAGCGACGTGGTTGGCAATTAAAACTTTGTTGGGGGTTGGTTGGCAACTATGTAACCCAAGTGTATGTCTTAAATTATAAAAGTTATTAATGAAACTTAGAAAAATGTACTTCTCCAATAAGAATTCGCAGAATAACCTACGTCTAAGTACACAAAACAGTATATTCTATAACCGATACGTAACTATATATTTTTTGAAGAAAAACCACTTTATGACTATATTGCTAAAAAGTCGTGTTATGTTTAGTGACAGCCCTAGCGATCGTATAATTCGTATGGGATGACTAGTGGCATGTAAACGACAGACAATCAAACCATTATGGCATACTAATACACTCATTTGGTTTGGCGCTAGATCGTGATCTATAGATCAAATGTTCGCGCGATCGAGTTCAGCATTGATTAAAGGAACTGTTCTGATATGTGTGTTTATGAAATTGCAAAACTACTCATAAAAGTCATAAATCCTCAAAACAATAAGTTTTTAAGGTAAATTAAGTAGATATCCGTAAAATTTTATTAACCCAGAATGTGATATAAGCGTTTTTGTTAGTACTTACTTAATAAATATGCTTTAAAATGTTTTTTTTAAACTTTGTCGACAACTAGAAAGTACTTTGTCGTAGGTACTCTAATATTCTGAAGTAATAATAAGGTCCTATGTACATATGTACATATCTACAAACATACGTACGGATACGGATACAAAATATACAAAAATAATGATGACCATATACTTTCGCAACATACTCATATTACACATGGCTAAGGCAGCTTAAATTTTTCATACTATCCTACATGAAGCAAGGCGGAAGGCTTTTAAAAGTTCTATAAAAGGACATAGACTTTTTGTAGGTAACAATTTATCAATCTTTCAGTTCCAAAATATCAGTCCCATTTCAAAGAGACGCGGAAATCACTTAGTGGCTATAAACCTATTGTGAATCAGGCGTGGGAATGAGCTTAATATGATGCTTAGTGACACAATGGACGAAACAATAAAGTACCTTGACGAATACAACTTTATTCCTTTTCGGTAAGAATTATTTTACAAAATCAAAATTTATGACTAATGTGTTGTAAATTGTACTTTATTGAGGGCGAATCTTCAGTTTTGTCACACGCTTGTTGATCAGAGCGATTATGTGCGAAGAGACAATGTTTCAATTAGCGAAAATTTGAGACCAACATCATTTTTATGAAGAATATTACTTTAACGTTTTGAAAAGAACAATGGTAGGAAATCGACGAATGAGTGGGCATGTGAAAATAATTTACTACTTTTGGCTGAGTTTTGAATGCATTTGGCCACCTTGCACGTGTGATTATTTAAGAAACATAAAATTTGTGTAGTTGTACATACACATGAACATCATAATAATATACGTAATCCTTAAGATCTTGGGATTACGCTATTATCTATTATTACTCAAAATAATAATTATCCAAATAAGTACTTAAGTGTATTTTTAAATCGGCCAGTAATTTACCCTACCATTTTTACCTTGCATTTATTTTATTAGTAGTATTTTTAAGTATGATATAGTCGTCTTGTATGGACAATTTTAAAGAAGTTGCATTTCTATTCAAAAAAAATCATTTTCTTAATTTATTTACCAACATTGACCACTAATGTTTTAAAATTGAACAATAAGCTAAATAATGCCACATGGGTTAAAATTTGTATCGACCAAGTTACAATTTCTACTAACAAAAAAAAGGAGTCACTCTTATGATACAGAAAATCAAAAATATTTGTATTCCTGATAGTTGGCCGTCATGACATTTTTTTTAAGTAATAATAAGCAACTGAAGCATATTCTGTAACATCATAGAAGATAATGACGTTCTTTATGAGTGAGAAAAATCGGCAAATTGTAACAAAAGCACGCAAAAGCTTATTTCTACCCTAGCAATATAATGAGTCTATGTTTCTACCGGTTTAATGAGATGAAAACGAATACTAACCTCACTTTGATATCTGAATTCAGTAATAATACACATGCAAGCAATCATTTTCTTTCATGTTTTTGAATGGGAAACACGAATATTATTATAAAATAAAACGTCAATGATACAATCATTTCTTACACTATAATTACTGTACATTTAAATTCTATGCTTGAATATCTTGAAAGATTAGAACTGACGATCCATCCGCTAATCGTATGTTATGTCTCAAACTTAAGCGAATCTGCATTATAACGGGTGTAACAAGACACTCAACGAAGCCGAAGTCCACGCATTCCGCCCATCATCTGGATCATTTTTGTCTTTTAGACTATACCTGGGAAATCAATAGCTACGAAGTTATTGAAGGTCAAAGTCAAATTTTTTTTTTCAATTTTTTTATGAAATCTTATTTTATTCGTTATTTCCTAATTGTTGTCTACATAAACATTATGAAAATTTAATGTATTTCGTAACAAACAATGACTTCAAAACGTCAATACTCAATGTATTTCATGAGCACGCACATAAACGTTTCCTTTCAACTCGTCTGCACGCAGCTGTGTAGCATTCACTCGCAGGCGCGGTCATTTGTACGCGTTACATTGCGTGGTAATGTATGCAATGCTTTTTTTATACCAAAAATTAAAATCGTTTCCCAGCAATAATTTTGAACAGAAATGGTCCTGATGATGGGCAGAATACGTAGACCTCGGCTTCGTTGAGTGTCTTGTTACACCCGGTATATTTTTTGCATTCATATTTTAAGTCTTCTGGTGGACAGTCGGAACTCGAGAAGGCAATTTAATCTAACCTTGAAAAAGTAAACTTGATTCGAAACGACGCATTGTACCTAATAAATGTCAAGAAAAATAATTGCAAGTCTACTGATGCTTAGGTACTCAACAATAGTAAGAGGTGGCGCCCTCACCTTAAATAAATTGATCGCTAAGTACCTAATGTATCGAAAATTCAAACGTTGAGATTGAAGCTACAGTTCTATAGTTTTTTTTACAACAATAACCTCTGTCAAATATATTTCGTTGTAGTAGTAGTAGGCAAGTGCCAAAAATTCCTCTTTTGCCTACTACTACTACAAACTATATTATACAGGGGTTATTGTTTGTAAAAAAACTATAGAACCTTGACTTTGAATTTTTGATACATTATGTACTTAGCGAGCAATAAATTTAATTAAGATGAGGGCGCCACTTAACGGTGCCAATTACCTTAACACATAATAATTGTAGTCTAAAATCAAAAGAACATTGTAGAATGATTTCAACTGTAATTTCTATTCCTTGATCAAATTTAAATTCAGACCCATCGTGTTAATCCTACAACCAGTAACTAAGATTCGAAAAAAAAAATGTTTTACCAAATTTTTTGCATCATGCTAAATGCTAAATATTCTGATAATCAGGTAGAATAGAAACAGTCTATAGCAGGGAAATCAATGTGATTATAATGCTTTTAAAAATAAAATAAAATATAAATCATTACATTATGTAAGCTTACTTATCTATAGTTAGTTAAACCGGTCATGATCATGATCCAACGAAATATTATTGCGAATTAATATTGATATCGTATTATTGTGTTTAGAAATCTAAAAAGAATTGAAAATTAGGTACCTAATAAATTGGGTGAATCAACTTTTTCATGTCAGGAAAAAATCGACCCTTGTGTAAATTTTCATAAATTAAAACAAAACTAGATAACTTATTAAAAAAAATCAATATTTTACGATATATAGATTCTTAGCCAATAAAACATACGTAGTTTTGTACAAATATAATCAATAGTTTATTGAAAAACATGGGTGACCCAGGGGACAATGTTGTCCCCAGCTTCTATATAAAAAATAGGAGTTGTCTCCTGGGTCACCTAAGTTTTTCTTTAAAATCACTTTACAATTTTCATGTCTTTTAAGTTTTCTTATAAGATAATTAGCTGAGAGTATTTGCAACTACAGATTAACTTCAGATAAAAATAGTTCACGTAGATATTTTAACAAATGCCACAAAACAACAAAAAGTTGATTCACCCATTTAGTCACTAATTTATTACGAAATGGAAAAAAATATTCGGCCTTTAGTAGTAATAGAACGTTGCGGTCACACTTTTAAGTTATTATTGGCAATCTAATAATGTGTCCAATATGCCGCCCGAATATAACGAAAAACACTGCTCTATCCCCTTGATGCATAAGTAATCTACTATTATTACTAGATTGGTTTCCTTAAATTTACTAACCTACTATGAACCGTACGATTGCGGCTGTAAGCAATCTTCGCAAGCGCTGATCATGGATGGGTGGCCAAAAACACGAGCCAGACAGACAGTAATAGGGTCTCATTTTTACCCTTTGGGTACGGAATCCTAAAAATGGCTAATGAGGACAGACGAGTATGACACTTACCTTGTGCACGGGCTCGACGCGCGCCGGCAGCGCTCGCGCCAGCTCGGGCGAGGCGGATCGCTCGCGCTCGCGCATCTCGCTCGCAAGCGCTGCTCGAGCCGCCCTCGCTGCTGCTTCTAGGCAACCGCTCGATTTGCTCCTAGAGATATTGATGAGTATATTAGTTTTTCTAATCGACTGACACAAGTTTGTGTGGCTTATGTTTAACAAATTAGATGCTTATTTGATTAACAAAGGATAAAAAATATAAAGTCGTCACTGTACTTCGGTGATAAGAAGCATGTTAGCACCAAACACGCAATAAAAGACAAAAATATTGAGAAAACTATTTTATAATATTGTAAATTCGTGATTAGCGTCATCTAAACAAGTGAGTATTAATATTATTTTCAACACACTTGCTCGTAAAGTGAGCTCTAATACATCGCTTTTAGGGCCATAAACTGAGCTATAACAAACGCGTGCAATAATATATAAAACACTAGTTCGTAATAGAATTAACCCTACAAAGTTAAATTAGTACCTTACTGCAAGTTCTATGCGAGTTAACAGAGCATTCCCAATTTAGCCGGGTAATACAGTTATTTTTTTTGACAACAAAGAGGTTTTATGCTGCTGAAAATTCATATACATTTTTGGAATAAATAAATGTGTAAGTCCTCAATTAAGTCAAATAAATAAATAATTATTATCAAATTATTCATAATTCACAATATTTTGTTATAAAATATTAAAATATTTGCATTTTGTCACTTAAAATTATAATTTTGAAGTATTAGTAGTAGGCTGTATGCTCCTCACCCCTTTGTTCGCAAAATATTCTTGCGTTGGGCGTGTGAAAAAAAAACAAAAAAAAACATGCGCGCCTTTTCCCATAATTATCATATTTTGTTTTTGCCATATTTGTTGCTGTGTGATAAATTACTTTGTTTTTTCCTCGCAAATGTGTTGAAAAACGTCGTATGAAACTCGTGAGCTCTTGCTTATTGCACACAAGGCTGAGTTACGCCCTCGCCTGCGGCTCGGGCTGCAACCCACAGCCTTGTGTGCAATGAGCAACCTAAGGTAACTTGTCTAATAATGTACTATTATGGTAAAAAGAAATAATATAAAGAGGTTGCATACTTGCGTTGCGTTGGTTTGGTAGCCTACCTAGTATGCGACTTGCGTTGCTTTTTGATACTTTTTGGACAACAGAATTTGACATTGGACAATATCAATCATCCATGACCATGATCGAAGCAATAAAGGGAAGGTTTATTTCTAGAACCGGTCGAACGTGAAGAAAGCGTTGTATTTGACACCAATCAACAATCAAATGATCTCTGCTAAAAAGATCTTCTCGATCTCAACTCCAGTGCAGTGGGTCGAACGGGAAATGCAATTTCTGGTTCGACCCACCACTGGGTAATGCCAGTAAGTCCACGACGAATTGACAAGTAATTTTATAATTTACAGCTTATTAGCGTTAAAACGCATAGAATGTTGGCCATTTGAGTAGGGGGGATGAGGACTATGTGAGGTGATAATCTTAAAAATTCCTATTCCGTACCTGACTGGCCTGTCGATGGGCCCCGGCATGGAGAGGGGCTGATCAGTGGCGGCTGGCGCGGGGGGCAGGTACATTACGTGCCCTCCCCATGACAAGTAAGAGTTGCTAGCTCGCCACGCACCGCTCTCCTCCTGCACGAGAGGAATTGCCAAACGCAAAATGCATTAGGTGTAAAGCGTTATTTGGTAAAACACCAACAACCTAACTAAACAACGTTTGTTCTACGAGTTTCCGAAAAAAAACTAATTTTCATATAGTTAAAACTCGATCATCTGGACATAGACAGCAGGCTTACGCAACAACACAATTTGACGACCGTCGTGATCGTGATCGTAAAACAGTGTAAGATATAGTCAGCGAGTCAAGCTTTCTATCGGCGTTTTTCGTTGCTCTATCTAGCAACTAAGATCTTATACCGCGAATTTTTATTTCACTATGAATAACTGACACCGCCTGTCAAATTGGTACGCAAAGGCACATTCGCAAAGTAAAGATAAAGACGAACAACCACATAGACTTTTTGTCTTTGCATCGCAAAAGTGACAATTTGGTGTCAACCAGGTGCAAATGTCAGCTTCAAACAAGTTTTGAAAATTATTATTTAGGTAAAGTTTTAATTATATGTTTGTTGTTTCAGCTCGAAAATTTATGAGAATGATTTGTGATTAAAGCGCTTACAAATGCAGAGACAGGAAAAAACTATATATTAATATAAAAAGTATCAATTAATATAGATACAAAAGATTTATGCTCCAAAGCGGCATACCTACGTATAATTTATCAATTAAATCGCATAATCCTACGAAAAAGTGAGTTTAATAGCGCCGAAGAAGAAACTCTTGAAAAATGTATACCAAAAATCTTGTATAAGTACAATACAAGGTATTGAAGAGGTACATTGTGAAATTTTTTGAAAGAAAGTAGTTTATATCAATTAAATTTTGTATTACATGAATAAAACGTTTCATTACAAATCTGTGTGGTATAATTTGCTGGGATAGTACTTAGGTATGTTTTTTAGTATTGTATAAAAACATTGAGAATCCTAAATCTCAAATTTATAATAAAAAAGGTATGACAGCTCGGCTGCCCTAAACCAAATTATCTTAGATACTTGTATCTTATTCCAGACATATTTTACAGGAGAGCTTGAGATATTCTGAACACTAAAATGTTAAAATAATTGATATCATTGGTAAAAGGGCGAACGGTGACAAAATATGCCTATTATAGTATTTTAATATTATCTGTGCTTTTATAGAGGTAATAAAGTTCTCTAGCTATCTATTATGTAGGTACCTATAATGTTGATATTCCTGTTTGTCAAAATTCAAAATTCCCTATTGTATAAAAACCCCCAAGTTATTAATGAATACCATACATTAAGGTGGCACCCTGAGCGAAAGTGGCGCCGCCGTGGTGAATTTTATTTCATATTATAATTCTAATACACGATTATAAAAATGTTTTACGTGGAATTTTTAGGGCCCACAGTCTAGTAATTTTAGAGGGTATAATTAACTGCTAAAAGTGGCCGTTTTTTACATATTTGCTATCTATTTCTGCGAATGACTATGAGGGAATGTAGTGATACCTTCTAAAAATACTAGAATATGGGCCCTAAAGCTTTCACGTTAAACATTATTTAAATCTTTTTCTACTAATAACTTAATAAATAAAAACTTCTGAGGGCGCCATTTTCGGTGGGGTAGCCACCTTAAGGGAAAAGTACGAAATGAACTGCAAAATTCCCTAATTAATTAATAAAACCCCCAAGTCATGAATGAATACCATACATTGAGGGAAAAATACGCAATAAGGGTAACATTTTGACGATAACTACAAGGTTTTGGATAGTGGTATTTATTATCTGTGGAATTCGTGATCTTTTACGAAATCGTTGTCAAAATTGTGCATTTGCGTAAGCACTTGCGACTGACCACTCCCACATGTTGTCTATGACGGAGGAGGCCACGAAGATTTAAGTAGACATACACGCTACGACATTTTTCAGAATCTTATAAATGTCTCTATATTTAATGTAATATGGTTCCTTTGATTTAAAACAATATTTGCATTGTTTCGGCTTAAAGATTAAAGTTTACGACAATCCATTTGGTTGTAGCTCTTTATGTCGTTGCGTGAATGGTGTGTTTTGTCTTGGCTATGTCATTTTACCATAGAGTTAGAGTAATCTTGTAAGTCAAAAATATAGGGTGACTATGAAAAATACGATACTTTAAATTTTAAGCGAGTATAATTTTTTTATAAGAAGTATCGAATGGAAAGTTTTCCTACACGTTTTAATTAAAATGTGTAAAACGACTTATATACCTATATCACTTATTTTTTCAGATTATATAGAGTATTTCGTAATTTGTTAGCTCAAAAACACTTTATAGGTATTGCGATATCGCAAATATTTATAAAATAAATATTTATTATTATTATTATTATTATTATAAATATTTATTTCTCACTAAGTATATACTTAGTGAGAAATAAATATTTGAACGCAAAGAGGAGAACATTTTTGATCTTTATGCAAATTATTCGAAAAGAAAAATAGCCGAGGACCTATTTTCAAAGACTAATAAATATAGGTACTCTGAGTGCCACTTACGTGGTTACCCTACATGAACCATAAACGAAACTATGATATTTTTTAGAACCACGCACACGGGCACTAGCATGTGAAATAACGATAGAAATAAAGAAATAACGACACTCATGTATTGTAAAGCCGTGGTCGTCGTTAACGTTGTAATGTCAAATTGACGATCACGAAACGATCGCGATGGTGCTGTTGCGTAAGCCTGCAGGATAGTTGGTAATTGTAAATTTGTATGGAAAGTCTATTTTGTTTGTCTGTTTTTGGAGTAGTCGTTGTTGTGTATAATGTTAGTAGTCTACTCCTGCGAGGTTCTTGGTGTTTTACAATACAAATAACCCTGTATAAATTGGGAAACGAGAAAAAAATATTTTCCTTTAATGCAACTCCATGCAACCTATTAGCAACTTGTCAACTTTGCTACATAAAATATTGATTTAAAAATAAAAATAAAAAATTTGCATCAAAATACATGTAATTTACTTGGTTTGATTTTTTAAACCTTCAATGAGAGTGTTGACTGACAGACCTTATCAGAGGGCGGCGCTTCTTCCTTGATGTCATCCTCAACAGGTTTTCTCTGGAACAGCAGCGGGTTACTCAAGGAGTTCGGCGCTGACTTGGTCAGGAACCAGTTCTGCTCGGGCTCCTGTAACATCGGCTCATGTTCCAGATCAAATCTCCTGGATCCGAGCGCTGCACCCAAAGCTCCCGACACTGACTTCCGCAGCTTCTGCAGACTGTTGAAACCCTGCTGCAGCGGTTTGCCCTGAAAGCATTCGTAGAAGCACGACATCCCTTTAAACTATGCGGGGCTCGGGCTGTTCTAAGGGCTGATGAGGAATAAAGGTCAAACATCTATAAGAGCTTCAACAGTAGTATTGAGAATTAAGTTGAAGTAAGATAAATGAAGATCTCAGCAGCAGAGAGATATAATGCTAGGGTTGGCAAATACAAGGTTACTGAAGTAACATCAGTGATGTTAAGCCTGATAAAGAAGCTTCAAGTTTGGAGAAAGTTGATATCGAAAGCTCGCGCAAAACGTTTGGGATTCTATTGGCAAAGGGATTATAAAATTAATATAAATAATATTGCAAGTTTAGGAAAAGAATGCTTAAAGATTTAATGTTGAATAGAAGAAAGAGGATAGGGAAGAACAGCCCGTAATTCAATGATGTACAATGAAATGTTAAAGAATGTGGTAATGAGTTTGCAAGCAAGACAAAGTGCAAGAACACAGTTAGCAAGAACAGCGTTAGTTACACTTTGTGTCCTTTACT
Organism: Agriphila straminella; assembly: GCA_950108535.1. Classification (NCBI taxonomy): domain Eukaryota; kingdom Metazoa; phylum Arthropoda; class Insecta; order Lepidoptera; family Crambidae; genus Agriphila; species Agriphila straminella. The sequence continues at coordinate 21,420,148 of OX467306.1, forward strand.
CCTCCTCAGCGTTACCACGGGAGGTTAGGTGAGTAGTTTTAACCTGATGTTCTTTGTTATGTTAGTCACATTTGTTAATATCTTTAGTTACTTTGATCACTCCTCAAGGTTTCGGATAGTTTCGGTAGCTTTTGGAATGTATTGACCACATTGTATGTTGGTCTGTGGTATTGACCACAGTACTTGTTGTATGGCCTGTGGTATTGACTGATATGGACACCAGCCTCCTGCTCATTAAATGACATAAATTGAAAATATTTTGGTTCGTTCGGTTTGGCTGTAGATTTTTAAAATTTAATTTAGTTAGAAATATAATGAAACGCTTCTGGTTTTTTTAATTGTCCTATGTTCCCAAAACAAACTATCCGAAACCACCCAAACCAACTAGTCCCCTAACTTCCCGGCTGTCTCGATGGGCAGTCTCACCCTGTCCTGGCCGTCCCGCGGCAGGGAGAGGCTGAAGGGCTGCGCGCCCGGGCTGTAGGTGGCGACGCGCGCGCCCGCGAGCGCGCCCACGTGCACGGCCGCGCCCGCGCCGTCAGAGCTGCTGTCGCCCAGGTCTTGCTGCGGGGTCCAGGCAGCTGGCGTTGCTTCTTGAATCTGATTACGATGAAGTTGGTATAAAACTTCGAAAGGTATAAAACCATTTATAATATTTGGACGTCTGAGATAAGAATAAACTATTTAAAATTTTGAAGATTTTGGGATTTTGAAGTTTATTTTTACTTCTATAAATTTGAGATTTTAGCAATCACAATGCTATTTTTATAGAGCATTGGACCGGACTTCCAAAGGTCGCGGGTTCGATTCCCGTCCGAGAACATGATCTGGTTCGAGTCTTATTCTTTCTAGAACTATAATTATTAAGTATTCTATGTATTTTACTAAATTGTGATGTTTATCTACATTCATTGAACAATTTGTAATTATTGTTCTTCGTTGTTTAGAAATAGAACGTACCTGATTTATTTAAATTCTTTTAGTGCTGGTTTATACGAAGTCAGTGACTGGACCCAGTGACTCAGAATTTCGGACCCAGTAACTGGGTACATGTAGACGGGATTGGCAGTAAGTCGTACTGTGCCCGAAAATGGAACGGGTGGCTAGTCAGCTGGACTAACTTGCGAGCGAAAAGACAGCACTAGACTGGGTTGAAACTAGTGTCTACACGAGCCCAGTAGCAAGTCAGCGCCGGACTGGGTTACTGTACTGCCATGTTACTGACCCCGTATAAACCAGGCATTAGGGCTCAAATAATGGTGATGAGTCGAATTGCCAAAGATGATTGGGGAAAAGGCGAGAATCTAACAAGAAATATGACAATGATAAAAATAACGGACATTATTTTCCCTTACATTGTGTCTAGAGGGAGAGTCGACCCTATGGTCGCTGTGAGCATGGTCGCCGGAGATGCCCGAGTCGCCCGACTTGTCCACCGACTGCTCCGACCGAGGCGACGACTCGGCCGATATGTCCGCTGACATCTTCGTCTCCACGGCCAATGGTTGAGTTTCTGGATGAAAGAAAAGTATAATTATCAGATAATCCAGTCCATCTGGCTATGTCCCAAGACCCGTAGTAGAATTTAAATTTAAATTGGCTGATGGTTTAATAATAATAAAGAAAAAGTAAGAAAAATCTTAATTTATATAAAATGAGCAAAAGTGTGATACGATAGTCTTTTATCTTCATTTAGTTAACAGTTTTCATAGTTTATTCATTTTTGTTTCATTATTTAATACGTCTTATCTAAAAATATTCCCAATAAAACAGATAAGAACCCATGTAACGTTGGAAATCCCAGATAATTGAAAATAAATTATGTTCTGTGCAGGGGCCGTACTCCAAGCTGTTAAAGTAATGATCCACAGAATACACAACGTGTTACAAAATAAAAAGTACTTAATAATTAAGTTTATTTGAATAAAGCTTATTTCACTTTCACTTTCACTTTCACTTTCAACCCCTAATGCCGAATATGGTAGGTAGGGACCATCAAACTGAACAAATTTTACTATGGAACCAACAATGGCATATTTTGATATTTTCGTTATAAAGTTTTCTATGAAACAGCTGTTTTTTTTGTGATTTCAGAGTTGGTTCTATTGTAAAAGTTGTTCTGTTTGTCCATCAGCCATTTTTGATGTTCTGTTTGATGGTCCCATATTCAGCATTAGAGGTAAATTTGTTTTGTAACTAAACGTACAGAACTAAACATTGCGTTGTGTAAAGCACCATCTCACTTACAATGTTACTTTAATGTTACTGTGACAGCTCAGAGACAAGATAATATAACATTTACCTATCGCTAGGTGAGAGTCCAAAACAGCAAGCTGTCTCCAGGCTGCGGCGGGAGAGAAGCGAGGTATGGACGGCTTTTTCTTGGGCAGTGTGGGTCTCAGCCGCAGGGCAATGCCCAGAGAGCCATCTGAACCCTCGCCTTCAGAACCCTCAGATGACAGAGCTGACTCCGAAGATACTATCGATGAAGAAATAAAGAATGATTTTGTAATTCCATAAACTTGACAGTCTCATGCCTTATAGGACTTTCCTTTAAATGAAAAGTAATGACATTTTATTGAAATTGTTACAAATAGAAATTACATCTTATTATGCCTCTTCATAATCTTTTTGGTTTTCAGAAATTAAACGTCTGAAAAAAATATTCAAAATGAAATAATATTTGTAAGTACGTTATTTTCAACAAATTATCTTCTCCTTTTGCAATATGAAGCGATAGTGCGAATTACAGGAGACTAAGAAACTTACAATTTTTGATTTTACAATCTTCTTTAAGTTTCGCATTAAATTTTTCAAACTCTGCCTCTTCATCGTCATCGTTACGTTCATTGTAGCCCAGTAGCTTCTTCTCGATGAGGTGGAAATTGCTGATCTCCTCGATAATGGGGCTGCCCAATCCTGGAAAGTCTTTTAAGTGATCCCGTTGTTCCGTTTGTTTGTTCTCAATCATGCCAAAATAGAAATGCTTGGATGGGGCTGTCTTTGATTGTCTGTAAAAATATTGAAAAGCCTTTTTTAGTAACGTTGATGACACCAATATTTTTAATGGTTATTTTTAAATAAACAGATCAAAATCGTTCTTATAATTATGATAAAAGCTATATAATGTTATTTTTTTGTTTTTCTATCTGTTAAAAGTATATGTTCAATAATTATTTTGAAATTGTATATTCGTACCCAACACACAATACGCACTCGAATTTTAAGATGTATTTAACTTACTTTTCTGGTGTTGCTTGAGGTTTTGTAATTTCTTTGTTTCTAGTCGGTGAATGCTCAGGGGTGGATTCCTTGCCAGAAGCTTGCCCTCTGTCAGGAATGGATCGGCCGCTTTCTTTGCTGTTATACTTATATTTGCTGACTATTGCATTGTTTTTGACAGTAATGTTATTTTGAGGAGTAGTTACTTTAGTTTTGGTTTCATTCAATCTATTCAGAGGACGCCTATTGTTATTTACTACTGCTTTTGTTTCCTGTTTGCTTACGTTGTTTTTTGTTTCTTGTTTATTGACATTATTCGTTTTAAGACTAGACTCTTTGACTTTACTCTGGACTGTGGATTTCGTTGGGTTTGGTTTCTGCGCGCTCGATTTATCATTCTGACTAGTTTTATTTTCACTTACATTATTAATTTTACTGCCTAATTCGTTTCTAATTCTATTTGTAGCCTTTTTGAGTTCAACTTGGAATTCATCTTTTTCTTCATTATTTTTGACTAATAGTGAAGGAAGAGATTTTCTCAAAGGCTTACTGCTATCTGCTAAAGGGCTTATTTGACTGCCTTTTAATTGTGTACCTAATGCTTTCATTTTATTTTCATGTATGGCTCTGGGAGATTCACTTTCTTTTTCACTCGCTATAAGAGTATTGTCGAAAGTCTTTTCTCTCCTCAGGGATGGTTGTTCAATTTCTTCTCGCTTAAATCTTTCAGAATATCTGAAATTCCTATTGAGCAGTGGAGTCTTCCACGCTTCACTTTGTTCATTAGTTTTGGATGTTTTCGCTCTACATCCACTTACTCGGTCTATTCTCGTCTTCTTGTAATCCTGTTTCGTTTGTAATATTCGTTCTTCTTTTTTTAATGACGCATTGGTTTGTAACATATCTTTGCTGTCAGGATATTTGTAATGTTGGTCTTTATCTTTGCAAGGGGATCTATACCTTCTCTCAAAAGCTTGATTTTCGTTATAATCTAAGGATCTATACTCTGTGACATTTTTACTTCTGTAGACTGGTAATTTATTATCTACTTGACCATTCATCTTTTTGGTTTCGTTTCTAGTTTTAAAAAGCCTCAGTTTTCTTTGGGGTTCTAATCTCGCGTTTCCTTCGCTGGAATCAGGTGATGAACCCTCTATAATCTGTAAAAGATACGATTGCATTTGACACTAAAGTAAAAACTGATTTTGATATAATGATCAACATTATTATAATTATAAATACTTTAACTGTTGAGCTTCCTATAAATAAAGATAATAAATAAATAACACTTACTTCATTTGTCGGAGGTGGTGGTGCTCTGTATTTTTTCCTAAAATGTTTGTTACATTTTGGTTTTTGTTTTTCTTCTTCTATTCTTAGGTCAGGCTCTGATCCAAATCTTTTATTTAAACTGCTATCTGCAACGTGACAAACAAGACATTTTGTTATTAAACTATTCTTCAGTCAATCTAATTATTGGAAATTTAAAAAAAAAATATCCTTACTGTCATTTTGTCTAAGGTCGAAGTTCGTATGTGATCTGTGCAAGGGATCCCGCTCTCTCGCACGGATCTCTACATTATCTCCGGATGCTCCCGCGGAACGAGACCGGTACATGTTTGTATGCTGGAAAGTTTAAATAATCCTTATTTACAGGGTTTTCTTGCAGTGAACATACCTTATGTTACATACTGAGTTTACTATCTGTATTATTCAGACTGTTATCTTCTGCTGCTCTATGAGTTTCTCTCTAACATTTAACAGGTCTCATCGTAAAACCAGATATTGTCTGGGGTCCTATTTTTGAATCACTCGTCTGGCGTCGAGCCAGGGGGGTATAACTCGGCGCTTAAACTTTTATATTAGCCTACTGCTCGCGGCCCACTCCAAGAGGGCCATTGTCGAGGGATATCACCGCGCCGACCGAAACGTGCGGCGTGTGCAAGCGAAGAGAGCGCAGCGCGTGAACGTCACGAACGAAACGAGTCAGTCAAGCGCCGAATGCGAAACTGCATGCACTTCGTTTTTGATACTTAATTACTAACGTACCTACCTACCTACCAAAGTTTATTGTATTTTTTGTATACATATTTACATACTTAGTTGTATCGAAGTTCGAAATATGGCACCAGTAAAGAAAAAAGCTAAAAAATACTATTTTTTTTCACCCATCCCATAACTGACCCTTGCAAAAGTTGCTTAACCTCCGCAATCGTTGGGCCAGGCGCTATACCACTGCGCCATCGAGCTTTTCTAACTACTTAGAAATACTTATTATTTATGCTCTTTAAATATGCTCAGCTCACCTATTAGGTAGATTTATTTTATTTTATAAGTAGGTACCTATTATAGTAATTTCATTGTTTATTCATGGGCATAACGAATGTTTTCTATGATATCAGTAACTAGCGAGTAGCAACCCCGAAATGTGTCGGTTGAGACAGAGCTATGCGACAGAAAGAGACGCCTCTCTTTCTTCTTCGTAGGTGCATATAATTTTATCCACGCAGCGTTGTGCAGTTTGAAATTGTACTTTATTGCCGTGCAGCGAGAGTAGCTTATTATTTGATGGTCCTCGCGGGGTCCGACTTCTGTACGTTAGTACTATTATATATTCTGTGGTCGAGCGCTCTTTTCTACAGATTTTCGTTCGACATTTGACTCAATCTCATACATTTGAGTCAAATGTCGAACGAAAATCAGTAGAAAAGAGCGCTCGACGCCAGACGAGTGATTCGAAAATAGGGCCCCTGGCCAGCGAGTCGTGTCATCACAATCCGCCGCGAAATTTAGGAATGTCGATGCTTGATGCTTTATACACTCTAAATACTGCGAAATATCAATTTTATCACAAGTACATACACCTTGACAAAAGTCAAAGCTAAAGAAATATAATTAAAGTATAAAATTGATATTTCGCAGTATTTTGAGTGTATGAAGCTTCAACGTTTTCAAATTTAACAATGGTTGGAGACCACACGACTTGCTGGCCAGACTCTAGTAACAACACTTATCAATTATCAGGTATCAATGGTACCTACAATGTTTCTTTGTTAACAGAGTACCTATTACACTAAATAAATGAGTAAAAGTCCCAACATAGGATAGCTTACCACATGGCCATGAGGCACTCTAGAGCCATCCTGCAGTGTGGCAGTGGGCCGGCGCCCACTGATGGTACCACCAGACTGCAAGATGGCGCCGTTGTCGGTGCTGCGTAGGTGCGGTGACTCCGGCAGAGAGGGCAGCACCTGGAAACGAGTACGATGAAGAATATTATTACTGCTAAACAGACAGGTGAAACAATTGATGATTAACCTAGGCCAATGCAGATCAACGTTTAATAACGTGATATGATTATAATTTCAACAAAACCTTTAAAAATCTACATAACATAAATGTGAAATAACATTTGAGTTATCTAATGCCAACGATTAAAAAGTTACCATATCACGCCAATTAATGCGGTTCTAGAAATGTTGTAACCGTTGAAGTTGAATTTTATAAAAATCTTAAACATCCATGTTTTAAATCCTCTAACAAAAGGTTATGAAACAGTTATCTTATTGCCAAAATTAAAACACACCAGTGTAACTAACATCCTGCCGTGTGGCTGGGGGCGTCGCCCAACCATTATACAACAGTGCATAAATAACTATTATGAGTAAGTAGGTATAGATAGAGTTAATAAGGAGACTCACAGGGCCAACCGGCGGCACATCAGGGCAAGTACCGGGTTTTTAGTGGGAACTAGCTTCCGCCCGCGACTTCGTCCGCGTGGACATTCGATAAAATCCTCATGTTTTAATTTCATTAAATTCTGATCAGTCGTTTTTACGTGATTAGGCGGGTCCCCACCAAGCGAGCAGCCTCGTGCGAGGCCCGTGCGGCAAACGTCCTGCCTCGCGAGGCAGCGCGCTTGGTGGGAACCCGCCTAATCACGTAAAAACGGCTGATCAGAATTTAATGAAATTAAAACATGAGTCACCCTGAAGGGGTGAAAATGGGGTACAAATTTTGTATGGAAAAAGAATATAAAATAGACATTACAACTTTAAAATTCGTAGGAGCATGTCTAAAAATAAATAGGCAAACACATATTTTGTTATTATGAAAATCATCCCTTAAGGTGTAAATGGGGTGAGTAAACATGAAAATCGATGTGGATGTCGTTCTTGAGGTTTCATGGGATGGTGATTGCGAAAATGACATTTATTTTGAAGTCCAACACGGTGGTCATGATTGGACCTGGACATGCACATCCAGGGGACGGGGACAAAGACGGGAACGGGAACGGGATACTAATATCTCTGGATACAATTCTGAATATTATAAACTAGCTTCCGCCCGCGACTTCGTCCGCGTGGACATTCGATAAAATCCTCATGTTTTAATTTCATTAAATTCTCATCAGCCGTTTTTACGTGATTAGGCGGGTCCCCACCAAGCGAGCAGCCTCGTGCGAGGCCCGTGCGGCAAACGTCCTGCCTCGCGAGGCAGCGCGCTTGGTGGGAACCCGCCTAATCACGTAAAAACGGCTGATCAGAATTTAATGAAATTAAAACATGAGGATTTTATCGAATGTCCACGCGGACGAAGTCGCGGGCGGAAGCTAGTTTATCATATTCAGAATTGTATCCAGAGATATTAGTATCCCGTTCCCGTTCCCGTCTTTGTCCCCGTCTCCTGGATGTGCATGTCCAGGTCCAATCATGTCCACCGTGTTGGACTTCAAAATAAATGTCATTTTCGCAATCACCATCCCATGAAACCTCAAGAACGACATCCACATCGATTTTCATGTTTACTCACCCCATTTACACCTTAAGGGATGATTTTCATAATAACAAAATATGTGTTTGCCTATTTATTTTTAGACATGCTCCTACGAATTTTAAAGTTGTAATGTCTATTTTATATTCTTTTTCCATACAAAATTTGTACCCCATTTTCACCCCTTCAGGGGTTAAATCATGTCCACCGTGTTGGACTTCAAAATAAATCTCATTTTCGCAATCACTATCCCATAAAACCTCAAGAACGACATCCATATCGATTTTTATGTTTACTTACCCCATTTACCCGTAAGTGGTTGATTTTCAAAATTACAAAATATATGTTTGCCTATTTATTTTTAGATGTGCTCCTACCAAGTTTAAAGTTGTAATGTCTATTTTATATTATTTTTCCATAAAAAAATTTGAACCCCATTTTCACCCCTTTAGGGGTTAAATCATGTACACCGTGTTGGACTTCAAAATAAATGTAATTTTTGCATTCGTCATCCCAGAAAACCCCAATAACGACATCCATATCTATTTTTGGGTTTTTTTTACCCCTTTTCATCCCCATTTCATCTCCATAGGGGTTGAAATGCTAACAATAACAATATAAGTTGCGTTAGATTTCCATCCATAAGCCTAAATTATAAATTTAGCGATTTTTACTTTGAAAATAAAGGATTTTCTTCAATACAAAACTTCATCCCCCTTTTGACCCCTTCGGGTGTAGAATTTTGAAAAACGCTGAGACCCGTATTTATTAATTTTCAATGGTTAGCCTAATCACAAAATTTGAAGATCCTAGCTTCAAAACTGAGGGACTTTCATACAAACTTTGGACCCCCGTTTCACCCCTTTGGGGGGTGAGTTTTGAAAAATCCTTTCTTAGTGCACACCTGGACCTCATAAGGAACCTATGTGCAAAATTTCAAGTCTCTAGGTTCAGCGGTTTGGTCTGTGCGTTGATATCTCACTCAGTCAGTCAGTCAGTCAGGACTTTGAATTTTATATTAGTGGGAATTCCCCCCTCCCGTGGTCCCATTGAGCCACAGGCTGGGTGAGACCACGGGAGGCGGTCGTGGTCGTCGTCGTCGGAGGGAGCCGCAACGTTGAATGTTGCGGTTCCCTCCTGGCGAGTCCCACATACGAACCCCCTGCTCACCTGCAGGGGATGCGTAAATGCATTTTTTCTCGGTATAAAAAGGTATAGATAGAGAGATAGAGGTATAGATACCTTGGGTGCATGCCGCGGGGGTTCGTGCGGCAGCGTGTGCGCCCGGCGGGCGCGCTGCGGCACGGCCGGCGATGGCTGGCTGCCCGCCTGACCCATGCTGGCTACACCCAACGGCTCATCTGAGAAAAAAAGAAACAGGGATATTTAGTCATTTGTTCTCGTCACTTCGATTCGAAAATTGTGCACGTAAAGTGAAAACAAAAGACGGAGAAAACTATTAACCAAATCTCTGTTTTGTTTTAGGTATGACGAGGATATAACAGCAGAGGTTTACTAGCAATAAAACTTGCAGCAGTTGGCTTTCGCAAGCTGTCACCTCTGTGTAAATAGGTGTGGCAAGCTTAATTCTCAAAGTGTTGCAGCTTGCAGAACTTGCTCGCTCAAGAGTCAATCCTATTTCTCCACCGATACAGATGGCAGAGTATATGAATAAACTTTTGTAATGAAAAAGTTTTAAAGGATTAGATAAGTTTAATTTCGAAAAGTCATAATTAGTTAGCTAATGCGAAGAAGGCAGCAAAGACTTTTATGACCAAAGTAGTAAATTATGTTAATTTCGTCATAATAACGAGAGCCGAAACCGGTGAAATTAATTTTAACAGCCGCTCAAAAGACATATTTCATTATTATGTACTGAAATCCTCGGATTACCATAAAGATTGTGGCCTGCAGTTGAGTCATTACTTTCTTCGATTTAATGAGGCTATTAGAAAATATTATAAATTATCAATTTCAAAAAGATTAAGTTGACATAGAAATCTTCACAGGGAACGCTAGGTTTTATGTAATTTTTTCTCGGTATGAAAAAAAAAATTAATATAAGATAAAGTTTGGAATCCGAATTCTCAAACACTGTATTTCTGAATCATTAAAAATAACGAAAAAGCAATAAATTTAGTACTTATTTTCTACATTTTGAAGTAAATAATAGGATTATGTAAAATTTTCTTAAACAAAACTTTTATTTACTGTGGAACAGCTTTTTTCTGAGCTTTAAAATTACATTTTCCAAATTGCAAGCTCGGACACGTAAGTTTTCTAATGAAAGTTAAATGTATGTCTAATAAAAACTTAACTTTATTGAAAGATGGACTGTATAAATAAAAAATATATGGACCAATTACGCATTACTAAATGAAAATGAATATCGAAAGCATAGCTTTGAGCATAGGCAAGTCCAATAACATTAATCTATTTTTCTTCGTGTGGGGTTTGAGTCTATAATTTGTATAATTTAAGCTTCTAATAGTATTTGAGATTTATGTGAAGGGAAAGCGGCGCATGCGCTACCTAATGAGGGATTAAAAATAACCATCAATTTGTTTCGAGGCGACATGGGCTCAAGGATTTTGGTTGAAAGTTTACGCTATTTTACGAGCTTGGGAATGTTTTAGTAACAATTAAGTTTTTATGATGATGGTATACGAGGATTTTCCACAGCAAGATAGTAAAAAAAAATTTTTATTTTTATTTAAGTACACAAAATATTACTGCACTAAAGAGGTTAAAACTGTAAGTGTGTTTTATTTATAAATTAGATGTACTTAAGTAGTATAATATAATTATGTTGTAGTTTTTTAAGTTAAGAGTAGAAATAAATATGATGAATAAGTAAGTTACCTACAACCTTATAAACACAGACGAACTCTGGATTCAGAAAACTAAACTCTGGAGTACCTAGTAAAATCTACTTTTTTTTCAATAATTCTCAACAATAAACATTTTGTCTATTATATATAACCTAGAAAATATTATAGACAGTAGTCATTATCATGACTTTTATCTCATTGAGAGAATACATAAGTCACGATACGACATGACTTACTGACGTCAAAAGGCGGGTAGAGTTTCTAAACAATGAGTTGTATGTACTATTCAACGAGTAGTTAGATCATCGTAGCCGGTGGTGGTTTGTTTACATGCGTTGCAACACTGCGCCGGCGCCGGCGCGGCCTTGACACCGCCGCCAGCGCCTCTAGCGGTGTTTGGCGCAAACTGAGCAAAGTTCGCGCGCGGTATAGATCTATGTTCGTCCTAGAAGAATAAAACCGGACAAGTGTAAGTTGGACTCGCCCACCGGGGGTTCCGTACAGTTGGTAGGTACTTAAATAAAGGCTATATTATTTTTAATGATTTAATTACAAATGTATAGTTTTCAGATTTTACCCTGTAGTTTTAGAATAAGATAATATTACTTGCCAAATTTCATAGTTCTAGGTCAACGGGAAAATATGCGTTTTTTGCGACATACTTAAACGGTCGTATCTTTTTTACGTAAACTTAGAAGTTTGATATTTTCATAGCTTCAAAAAACCGTAAACTTGAGTAAATATTTTCAATTTCAACTAGACCTTCTCGCGTTCCTGAGATAAAGGGTCTTGACTTGACAGACAGACAGACGGACAAACAAAACAATTTTATAAGGGTTCCGTTTTTACCTTTTGAGGTACGGAACCCTAAAAATTATAGAGAAAATCTATCAAATTCCGAAGATATTTTCATACACTCAGTCGTGCGTAACAAATGGATACATAACTAACTTTTGCGGTTACAGGTGTATAATACTTATGATAATGATTTATGCTCATCACATTTTAAACATAATGTCCTTCCACGGTGCGAACCTGGTGCTCTCTTTAGCTAAATTACATTAAATGATGGACCCTGACCCGCATACTGCATGCATTAAAGTGTACCTAGTTTAGTTAACTTTACATTTATTCAGAAACGGTTTAAAACAATACCTACCTAAAATAATTTCATATGTAAGTTATAAATATTATCCTAATAATATAATTAAAATAATAATAAAAATAGAATTAGGTAGTCTACATTTTCGAATTGTTAGTATATGCATGCTGTGCTTACTTCGAGTAGGGTAAATCCTAGTAAGTTAGTTTTTAATAAGTTATTGTTAGCATAGACAAAATAGATTATACCCAGTTTAGTAAGCGAAATAAAAAAAAAATATAAATGTGAAAGTTTGTTCCTTAATCACGCAAAAATGGCTGAACGGTTAGTATGAAAGGCACACATATAGTTTATAACCTAAAACATATTTAGGTAACATATTAAGGTTCTCTAGCATTTTTCCGGAAGTCCACGCGGACGAAGCCGCGGGCGAGGGTTATTTTTTTTTTTTTTTGTTAATTTTTATCATTATTTCAACTCTATGAAACGTTCATGTGCACAGATACCCTTGGTCATATCAAGCAGGTGAATTATTCAAGAAAGTAGTCATTGAGTTACTGGAAAGAGTATTATTAAAATATTCTATGAGTTTAATTAGGTATGTGTGTGCGCACGCGAATGTTAATTGATTGGTTGGGAATATGATTGGGAAAGTAAAAAAAATGTAATTAAACTAGGTACCTATAACCTTTTCGGTTCTCTTTGTCCAAGTTATTAAATCGTACCATAACACTAACGTAGTAAACCCACTGCTTGAGCTAAATGGAAAACTCTAGAATATCTATACTTGAAAATATATTGTAACGGAGAGTTATAGAGAGAAAAAAAATTGTCAAAGAAAAGTGCACGGACAAAATATACCTAACTCCACACATTACTTTTATTGAAATGTTTACTTAGGACCAAAACAGCGCTGTAGTAGACAACAATATTTGACACGTTTAGTTTTATCCTGATGTAGAAGTAGGCACTAAGTAATGTTTTATTCTGTGCAATAAGTAGCTATGCTAAGTGCATTTTCATAGCGTACATTTAACAGATGTTTAAAAAGTGAAATTGTGAGGATGAAAGCTTTGCATTATTGTCGAGCTATTAACCGTGAATTGCAGTCGGAGAAAATGTACGTAAATGTACGTAAACGAAAATTCAGACAGATGTCCGCAGGTTGCGATTTCGTAGGGTTGTCGATAACACAACCTATTTATCTTTTAAAATTATAATTTTGTATGTCCCTATCTGAGTCTTATCCAAAAAAAAATGGTTGTTTGGTTCATTAAAAAAAATGTTTAACATTGTTTTTAAAGCATTTTGTTTTTTTAAGGCCACCGGGCCTTAAATGATGGTGAGTCTTCTAACAGATAAACGGAGATAGGAATTGCAATCCGGAAAATCTGGTGGATACGAATATCGTACTTTTTTCAACAAAGATAAAAATAAACTAAAAATGTAAAATAGTTAGAGTTTAATCCACGTTTAAAATATTTATGAAATATAGAAGGTTTTAAACATAAACATTTTTACTATGGCAGAATGTGGTAAGTGCAGATGGAATTCTAAATTCTAAAAAGATATTGCGCAAGACACATTCACCCACTTTTGGGCATGCAAAATACATTTTAACCTATAGCTAATCCAGGAAACTCATATTTATTATATTAACCTTAATTATTAGTTCATTAATTTATATAATTCATTAAGTTATTTAGCCGGTACTTGCTTTAATCAATCAAATTGTAAGCTTATTTTTAATGTAAAATTTACATGACGTATCAATTTTAGCATAGCAACAGGCGCTGAAACCGAAACTAAGACAGAATCTCATTAATTGCACATGACATGATGCGTCACGCTCGACGTCCCTGGACGTCCGCGGAGGCGATGCGCCCGCGCCGCGCCCGCGCCGCGCCGCGCCGCGCCGCGCCGCGCCGACGCCGCCCGGCGCCCACCCACTTTCTTTATGGTAATCCGCGGCGCGAGCGAGATGAATGGACACAGTGGCCACAATGTGTTTTAATGGTGAGAGCAGTGATGAAAAGATGTTCTCAACTTAAAATAGGTAAAAAAATGCGTGATTTGGATGAAAATCCATTTAATCTGCTTGTTTTTATGAATAATGTTTATAAATCAATTTAAACCCACTAACTTATAATTAGTACAATTTATTTCGTTCGCTTTGTAATAACTTTTAGATTTTATAAAGTTTTGGTACTATTAACTACTTACATTTTTTTGTATACTATAATGGAAATAAATGTCTTTTTTGGATCCAATTAACATTTGTGTCCTTAATAAATAAAGAAAAAGAGAATCATCAAAATCGGTCTATAAATGTCGAAGATACGCGCGAACAACGATAAAAAAAATATACAATCGAATTGAGAACCTCCTCCTTTTTTGATGTCGGTTAAAAATAAGTAGAGAGCAAAGACCCAAAATCTACCCCAGATGTCGACATATAAATGAAAAAAAAACAGTAGATAATAAGTAAGTTATTCAGTCCACTTGCCACAAGTAACCGAGTAAGTCGTGGTAACTCAACCGAGTAAGCAAATTGTTAATACAATTTCCACTTCACTAGAAATAACGGAACCAGCTAACACTACTTAGAAGAAAACTCAATACTTTGTGTAACCTTATACTAGAAACTATTGCAGATAATCGATGTTATGAAATAAGCACACCGTCCATTACCAAGGTAAAGGTACAGTAAAATGCTGGACAATTATTGTCTATGATTTATGGTGGTAGGGGGAATGCAATAAATAAGGATTAATGGGGAATATCGGCCTTTGTGTAATTTATAGAAGGCTGGTGAGTCAGCCGGACGAGCGGCCTGATGAGATATTATGCCCTGTCCGGGTGAGCGTTAGTGCCGTAAGGAGGTTCTACTAACTAGACTAGTGGCTGTGTGAGCAGTAGACGCGTTTTTGACATATTTGAAAATTTTTAGAAATGCGAGAAATAAGTTTTTTTTAATTATCGAACCTGCTCACAAAATTTCATGAAAATCGGTTGAGAAACGCGACCAGGTAGAGGAGACCAGACGGACCAACATACGAAATCATGTTTGTCCAAACTGAAACGAAGACGCTTCGCGATCGTCCGGTCAATAAATACATACTGACATATAAGTATCTAGCGATCTTTTTCCAAAATTGGTCAGTTTCAATTGGTGCTGCGTTTATTTTTTAGTTTCCAGCTTTTTTCAAAGTTTTTCTAGATTCCGAATGAAGTCAATTGGGCAATTAAAAGCCAAATATTGCAGATTCAGAAGAGCGCGAGCTTTCGATCTGTAGGTACCTATTCATTAATCTGGTGATATTTAAAATTATTTTGCTATCAGTTTATGTTTACCGGTACGTCTGTGGCTTTTCTTTCGTGATGACAATTTTTCTTTCAATTCTTGGTAACAATATCATTGTGTTTATTTGTGTGTTTAACTTCCTCTGATATTATTATGACTTACCTGTGTCATTAATTTAGAATGATGGTAAATCGATTAACTGTTTCACTGATTATAGAGCATCCAACCAGCAATTTCCAGTATCAAGACCATGCCACAATTTTAACAATATGTTACACATTAAGGTACTCAAAAAGCACTATTCACACAAATTATTTCTTTGTTCTGAGATTCACACTTAGCTACATTAAAGTTATCGGCGGCATAGAGAATATAGATTCTCATAAAGAGCGCGATCATTCTCGGCGCGCGCCCGCGGCCATTATTAAGCGGCAACAGTAACTGTGCGCGCGCGCGCACGGACGCGGAAAATTATTCGCGCGGGATGCGCTTCCGCGAGGCGAGGCGTGGCGGGAACATCTTAGAGTCCCGCGGTTTCTAACAGTGTTAATAAAATCTCTTGACTTATTTAAATATAGTACTGTGTCGGCTTTACTATGTTTTCCGGTGAATTACTAGATGGATTTCCTTTTTTTTATCTCAGCTACATCCAGCAGTGGCCGACATTATGATGACGTGATGGTTCTATATAAACTATTAGAAATAGGTACTACAACATTCTTGTGAAAAGTGTGAAAAAGTAATGACATAGATTTCAGCACATTTTTTTCCGCAAAAGAAATCTGTTACCAATTCGAAGATAAAGTAGTTTAAGTATATAATTCGAGCTCTTTCGATGATCTGAAAGCAAAAATTATAATGAATCAGCTGCTTTCATCCCACGCATCTAAGTAAGGTGTCTAAAATGTCAGGTCTTTTAGTGTCATAAGTGGTAGGCGTTATATATGGTGTACTCAGTGGCATAATGCTCTTTAGTTAACTGCATTTTTGGTGGCGTCACTTTAGGAAATAAACAAATAAAAGATTTGTCTTTTCATTTAATTTAAAAACGTTCTGGTATCACTATCAATACTAATGATCTAGTAACAATAGATTTTCAGTCCGTGAAAATCTTTGAGTTTAGTGTGCAATTTTGTGCAGTGTCTGCTGAGAAGTCGATCTTAAGCACAGATTAGGAGATCGTGTGGAGTAAAATTGCAAATTACGTGGAGGCACGCGAGACTTTGCTGCACGACTAAATGATAGAACAGAGAAAAAAGATTATACATACTTACCTGTAATAAAAGTTTCATCCTTCAAATTTTTTTTATAAAGTATACCTAGTTTTGTATAAAATCTATTAAGCCATATACGAACTGAAGTAAAAGTTACGAGAAAACTGTAGACCGTTCTTCTGCGTTTTTATAGAAGTTGCAATAGTGATAGGATTTTAGAGTTAATACCAAAATTTAACTTAATTTTACTATAAAGATAAATATAAATTGGCTGACAAATTATATGTCGTTCTCATAGCTACAAGGTCGGCTGCATAATTTAACTTGGATTTCTGTTCGGTCGTACACTTTCTGCGCACGCGCTGCGCACATTCCGCGGTAGCACACCAATGTGATTGCTAAACGAATTCTGACGAAATCCACGAAAACAATTTCGGAATTCGTATTGTAATGATGGTTTGTATACACAATCGTATGATAAAGACAACGAAACGCAATCCAACCTACATTGATTATGATAGTATATAATTTACTATTCGACTGAGTTCTGGTACTACATAGAAATTAATGATAGCAATCATTTGTCTCGGTCTTTTTCTTTACGTGTAAAGAGTATGGAAAATAACCTCACTTCTGCACTTTTTCGATGTTTTTCGTTGTTTTTTCATCATTATCTTTAGCACAATTTATCTTTCTTGAAAAAAAGTTATTGGAGCAACTGCACAGTACGTTAAAGTGTATTTTGATGTAGAATTCAATACGTTCCCGCTATTATTTACACCAAAAATATGGCCCGCGACAAGCTCTTTTGATGATATTCTATTTTTTTTGTACAATATCTGTGAGGTTTATACGCAATTTAATACTTGTAGCTACCAGATAATCTCTTTAGCCTGTCGTATGTTTTTTTTGTGGCTACAACTTTACGTTTTCTATATAAAAATATGGCCCGTGCAAACCATGTTTTCCTATTATGGCCCCTTGAAGTATGGCTGGATTTCAATCTAGGCAGCTAAAACGTTTTTTTCAGGTATTAGAATTCGAAAAAAAAAATTGAATTTGAGATTTTTGCATTCACAATGCATTTAGTATTGTCGAAAAAAATATTTCGTAGTTTTTCGAAAATGGTAGTGAAATGAATGACATATTTTTAGGGTGCACCCTAATTATTCATTCATTACACAATTTCAGATAGGTGTCTGATTTGATGCGTCTTATCCTACTAATACTACTAATATTATTAATGTGTAAGTTTGTGGGTTTGGATGTTTTTGTTACTCTATCACAAAAAACGGCTCAACGGATTTGGTTGAGAAAGTTTATATTTGATTAAAACATTGGATACTTTTATCCCGGTCAACGGTTTCCTAGGGATTTTCCAAATGTCCACGTGGATGAAGTCGCGGGCAGAAGCTAGTCGCAATATTTTTTTAATTTTATTTTCTTTTGTTATCTTTGCCTTGCTAACAGACATACATAAATTATCAAACAGTTTTAGTAAAAGACGCACGTCTACGGAAGCTTACAATTCATTTGTTTTATGTACTCCACCGGCTTGAGCCAGGTAATAATTAGCACCAACTCGGAAACGGTTGACAGTCCGTCGATGGACATGGCTCATCCAGCGGCAGATCGCTAATCGGCCGCGGCAAACATCCTGCGCGCTTCCGTGTCCCGCCTCCGCAAACAGACCTGAGGTGTGGCACAGTATACAGAAGGAAGAGTATGACCTCCATTTATAATCCTCATAAGATGGTAAACTGCAGGATCTGAACTGAAGCATCATGAGTTCCGAAACACCTTTGTTGTAGAAGAGGTGTTTGATACTATTACTAAAAAAACCACGTAAAACTACGTTTAAAGTTAAGAGTTCCAACGTTACAGAATAGGCCAATGCTAGGATTGTAATCAGCAGCGTCGTGGCAAGGGGGGTGGCTGCCAGGGGCGCAACCCTCAGGGAAAGACTACCCTCTAGAAAATAATTCTATTGATCTAGGGGCGAAAAATTAAAATTTGGCTAGGGGCGCTCTTGACCGTAGCTCCGACAACGATAATCAGCATCTACAGTTAATCAGCATACTGTCGTAAGACATACTGCTGCATCTCACGTCCGATACCAACGTCACGGCCGAGTGGTCGGCAGTGGGTTCAAAGTCGTTTGCCGCCGATGAACCGTGCCGACAGTCGCGCTCCGCCACGCGTCGCGCCGTCTCAACATGATTGTCGTTCGCGGAAACACTATTTACTTTTATCTTTATCTTTGAAAACCTTGGCACCTTCGAACTTCGGCCTCCCAGTTGCATTTCAGTAAAAAATAAAAAAAACTACAAGATCCTAGAGCCGCCAAGCATTGTCTGGAAATCTGAATGGTTTATTATTCAGCGAATGTGAAATGAATTAATATCTCTACACAATGAGGTTTAAACCGTGAAGAAAAAACATGGCTCGAAGGGTTGCTCAGCTGTAAAGACAGTGGGCGGGACACATAGCGAGAAGAACCGATAGCGAGAAGAACCGATGGGCGGAAAGGTTCTAGAATGGCGACCGCGCACCGGACGACGCTCTGTGGGTAGACCGATGATCTGCAGAAGGTCGCGGGAAGCCGCTGGATGCGATCGTCGTGGAGATCCTTGGGGGAGGTCTTTACCCAGCAGTGGCTGTAGTGTGGCTGATATGATGATGATAATGAAACTTTACTGAAACCAATCATTGAATTTGGTAAGAAAAGACATCAACGTAATTTGGGTGATTTTCCAATATCACAACTCATGTAGATATTATACGACAATATTAGATACTAAACTATAAACACTAAAGCCATTCCAATTGCTCGGTAAAGGCAATGCAATGAAGGTTTGATATCCCCTTGATGAGGAGTTTCTGCAGGAAACGAATCTGAGTAAAAGCGAAGCGGAAACGAAGGCGTGCATTAAATGAAGCGTCGCCCCTGGCTGTGGCCACCTGCTCTGACGCATGTTGCGGTTAGACTTAGAAAAAGGCATTTTATGAATATTATGTGATATTCACAATAGTATAAAATCGAAAAGTCACTAATTAGGTATTATTAAGGAACATTAACATTGGTGTCGATTCAGTTAGCACGACTAAACTAAATTGACAGGACTAAACTTAATTAAAGCATTCTGTTCTTGTCTTTTCGATATAGAAAGAAAAGCATGGAAAACCAAATTTAGTTTAGTCCTGTCAATTTAGTTAAGTCGTTGCTAACCGAAGTCTCTTTTGATGTAACAAATCATAAAATTACAAAAGTATGGGGTTTAAGTATGAAGAAATAATAACAAGTAACCGAATCATCTTTAACATCACAGAAAATATGAGAGCCTCGGTGTGCGAGCAATTTCATACTTTAACCTCTATTTTTTTCTAATAAAAAATATAAGTAACAAAAATTTATTGATTATCTTTTACACACATCTATAATAAAGGTATTATTGATTGGTTAATTAATATCAATTTGTTAATGATTGAGGTGTGGACTGTTCATATTTTAACGTAGTTTCCATTTCATTTTCTCAAACAATATTTGATTTCTAATATTAAGCTCCGATCTTCTCTCGTGTTTAATGTAGTAAGTTTGAAAAGTAGAACTATTGCAAATATTAAAGATCGCTCATGTTTCTACAACAAACAGGCGTTCACATAGACCTGCCGGCGCGGGCGCGGTTCGCACAGCAATCAGACCGTGCCCGCACACAAAACTGTGTTTTGCGTTTTAATTATGTTAGGCGGTGCGCAAATGTAGAGTTTTAACTCGCATCTGATAGAAGCTACTTAACTAATATTAGGTAGTTGAAAAAGTTCGCAACTTTTTAACCGACTTCCGAGGAGGTTCTATGTTCGTCTGTATATTTGTTTTTTTTTGTGTATGTCCACCGATTACTCGAAGATGGCTGGACCGATTGAAATGATTCAAACGTTATTACATTAGGTACACTCCCAAGTCGGTCCCATTTTTTAAAATTTGGAAATCGGTTCAGTATTTTTCAAGTAATTTTGAAAAAAGCACGAAAATAGTATGACTTTGTGTGAATTACCTCGATGATTGGTCGTATTACTTCTTTGTTTATGAACTAAATAAGATAATTATTTTTTTGTTGGAAGAGGGATATCTTAAGTGTAGTTTTTTAACCGACTTAAAAAAGGAGGTTCTCAGTTTGACCCGTATTTAAGTATGTTACTCCGCGATTATCTTACGTTTGGCTGAGCCGATTTTTCTACATTATAATATACCTTACCTACAAGGTACCTACACTAAAAATAAAAATTGTTTAAAAAAAATCAATTTTAACAATTTTTCGACTAAAAATAATAAAGATAACAAAGTGAGGAACATTTTTATCACCAAAATTACCGGACCTGAAGCTGCTGAACCATTTTTTGCAGTAGTTTTCGACAAAGCATCTTCTTCATTAACATTAGAAATATTTCTTTGAGCACTAGCAGCAATAGTTTTATTTATTAATGAACCTTTATTGAAAAAAAATCCAAAACGTATCTATAAAAAATATTAAAATATGAAAAAGTAAGACAATTATCAATTTGTTTAAATTTTACCGCTATTACCAGAAAGTCAGCTGTCAAATAACATAAATTATTACATTCCCGCCTAACTTTTCCGACTAAAAGGCTACCTATTATTTTGTTTTCATACATAAACCGCTACCTTAACAAAAGTCCTAGATAGAGTTTGTGTCCATTTGATTCATTCCTTCATTCATTCCACTTGCCATAAAAAAAAGTGTTATTTCCGCAATTTTCGTCTACGTTTGTGCAGAGCCTTAATTGACGCGCAAACGGGCAGACAATACGCAATTTATCTCGTTAGTAGTTCACCAGGTTAATTATAACCCGGTCGCATTATTATTATTTTAAAAGCTTAATCACAGCTGTGGTAAATTTGGGAAATTTCCGTAGTTTTGTTCTAAAGCCGTTTGGTAAGCTACGGTCGTGAAATAATAATTTGCAGACTTGAATTTTAACGATTTTAACGGTTAATGTAATATGATTTAGTCTATGGGTTAAATATTGAAGCCGGACAGGGAAAAAAGGCGTACTGAGAAATACATTTTCTTTAGTCTCTGATATTGTGAATAAAATAATATTTTCTTTAACTTATACTGTATAGTACATTAATTGACGTACGAAAAGTCAAGTCAAAGTATTATTTTAATCAAATAAACTTAATAATTAAGTATTTTTGAATTGTCTATATTTTCCTACCACCCGTTCCAGAGAAAAACGGGCGCAAGGAACTTTACAGAAATAAATAAGTAACGACATTTTACAAATTAAATGTCTCATTTTCAACCAGCTGCTAGTCTCATCTAGTAAGTGTTGGTACAGTCAGCAACGAAAGTCGCTTAACACTTTAGTACTTTGTCATAGCAACTTATTTGACAGATGTCTTACAGTTTGGAACATATTATATCAAAAATATTGGTATGAGAAGGTACTAAAGTGCTAAGCAACATTCTTTGTTGACCGTACTATCAATCATACCAACTATACCAACTTGGTAGATGATATCAGGTAGTATCATTGGGATGATGCAAGCAAATGATACACTTTACCGATAGGTACCACGTATTTACTATAATATTTAACTAAACATTATAAACATAGGGCCGGATACGTGGGGATACTTTACCTGACAGATAATTTTATCTAAAATCTATCTATGGAACCTGATACAGACACTAAATATTGCAAGAGCACATTCTTCGAATTCAAACCTATATCGGCCCTTTGAGCCCTTAAAATTACATTTTACCGTATCTAGAATTAAAGTGTGACTTATCAGTTGGGCACGGAATTATTTATTCTTCCAAAGGCCCGTTACACTGCGGTCAACTCTAATGACAGCTAACAGTCGGTTTGTGGGCCACAGCCCACAGGGCCGCGCTAATGGAACCGAAATGTTTACTGTGGCCTAGCCCTTTTTAATCTAAGCGGTAAGTAAAGCTGCTTAATCTACTTTTACTTTGTGTGATCGATATTTACACCTACAAAGTGGTCGTAAAGTATTAAATCGTGATGAGAAATGCACCTATATCGTTACTATCACAACAACGCTCGCTGAGATTTGAAATTTAATTAAAGTCAATAAAAAGTGGTAGTAATAATAATAAATGGCATGAGATACAATTACTTTAAAGTTATCTTACCTATACTTGGTGCAGATTTTAAGTGCGCGTGATATAATAATATACCTAATACCCTTAGGACAGAAGTCTGGCATCTACCTACCTAAACATTTGTTTTAGAAGTGTTTTACATCAAAAATAAAATATTGATCTATTATTTGGCACTTGCAGAACTGTAACTTGATATGATTCTTTCTCCATTTGATTCACAGAAAATCTTTCCCTATTCTTCGACAGCTGATAGCTAAAGCCAGCCGTCATCTTAGGAAACCCTAGCTTAAGGCCCCTGACACACTGCCTCTCGCAAATAGCAACGACTAGTTAGCATATTTGCTCGACTAGTTTCTCTGTTTGAGGACAAACATGGACCGATCAGCTTTGCAGCATGATTTCACATGGCACGGATGGTAATTTTAATACCAGTTTTCTTAGCAAATGTTTGCTGATTCAATTCGAGCATAGAGAATGTAAATTGATTAGCTGATATGTTATACTTGTATCTTGAAGGATTTATCTATGTACATTTACGGATACTTCAGTTCAGCAACATGTGTAAAGATTAAGTCTAATACAAACCTTAAAGTACCTTTGAAATAATATTTCATTGAATCTATTGTATGTATGAATTGTCAGTACCTAAGTTCCTATACATTTTATTCCAGGTACTTATTTATTATTTTTGCTGCGTTTTCAACTGTCAGTAGACAATTGTGAAAGCCCATAGTTATTCGATTCTCCAAGCCGTCACCACATCATTTGTGTGAGTGAAAAGGAAACAATCATTTACGAACCAAATATGGGTAAACGAGGGAAAAAGCGACGCACGCGCATTTCATTTCCGAACAATAGGGATGTTGACTAATGAATAAAATAACGAAATACTAATAAAAATCGTAAACATATTAAACTTTTAGAGTAGCTTGTATACCTCTTGGTTTTATATATATTGCATATTATTTGTTTTATGACCCTTCAAAGTTGGGTGGACAAATCCATTTAAAAAGTATAAAATTTATTAAAATAAATAATACCTTTAATTAGTCCGTAAAATGTATAGCAAATTTGTCTAAGAAACTATTTTGATAAACACAATATTTAATATAGCTGCCGAACAAATTTCCTATGCGTTGCATACAAACTAGCACGGCGCGACGTCATACCGTGCAAGCCATTAGTATGGAGCGTTTTTGATCGAGTCCATTTGTGTGCATTTCACACTGTGATATCTCGGGCAGTTTTCATGCTAGCGAATTAATTCTTTTACCAATGTTTCTTTTTTTGAGAGGTAATTTATGTAACATTAAATAAAAAAAATAGTCAACATCCCTATTTTCTTTTCTTTAAGTAGGAAACCACTATGCAATTATGATTTGATTAGTTGTTTTTCTCGCACATTGTCGTTGTTGATCTAACTGTTGGTATACTAAAAAATAAATATGAAATTTATTTCAATCATATTTCTATCATATAATATATTATTATCATATATATTTTCATTATATTTAATCATTTATGATTTAAAAAAATAAGTTAGGATTAGGTACTTTCACAAAAAAAGGAAAACAGAAACAATGAGTATACCTAGGTAGGTATTTTACCAAAAATCTGACTTTTTATGGTAAAGGTGCGTGTAGTATATTTATTTAAAAAGTCTGGAACAGGTGGTAAGAAATTATAGACGATTCAAAAGTGCTTAATCATTAAGTTTATTCGAATAAAGCCATTTTGACTTTGACTTTGACGAGATACTACTAACCCTTTTAAATAATGTTAAGCTGTAGGCTTTGATTATTAAATTCAAAGGCTGTAGGTTATGAAATGCAAAAAGCTCATAATGAGATATTACTCGTAATACGATAACACATCTAAGTAACGGTAAAATTGTACACATTCGTAATCATTTGAACATAGTTAAAACCCATACATTAGATGGCCAGAGGCGTGTGTTAAGTGTTGCAATGAGTAACAATCGAGATATACAACAAATTGGTTCACCGCCCGCAGTCAGCTGTGACGGGCCTAAGCACCGACTACCAACTATTACCCAATGCGATTTGCGCACGGCTGTAGTTTTATGATTGATTGGACGACTACATAATTGGACCTAGTTATCTTTATGACAAGTGAAATTAGTTTTTTAACTCAATAGGTATGTTAATTTTTTATAATTACTTTACCGATAGTGACCGTGACTTTAGCGTCGAAAGGTTAGATATATTAGCTTTTTACAATTCATGGACATTGAAATAGAAAGCATGGACGCAGAGCTACAAAATGACTTATCTCTTACTTAGTATGAAGTCGCTTACTTTCGCATTCTCATATCGAACTGATTAAAGAAATAATATGTCAGAGCGTTCGATCGAGCAGAATCATTTTGTATCTCTCTTGAATACCTATATTGTCTTGGATTCACACAGGGAAATGTTCTGCGGGCGTATACGCATCGACCATCGACCATATTGTAGTTTCTTTATGTCAGTATTTTGGTAATTGTCGTGTAAAAATTCGCTTGCTTTTTATTTTATATTCATCAAAGCATTTATTGCATCCACAGTGTTACAGTAGTTCTTAAATTATAATATTTTAGATCACTATGGACCCTGTCGGGCACAACAACAATAATAGATAGCAAACACTTATTTAATATTACTTAAAATTTAAATAAATCATACTTAATGTGGTTAATTAAAAACCATTTTTTTACCTCTATTTATTCATTCGCAAGACGCTTTACTTTGTGTCGTATGATGTCTGTTTTTATCATTGATAATCAGTTTTATTTTCATACAATTAGGCATGTGAAACTTACATTCTATTCAGTGTATTCTATTGTATTTTCTTAGAATAATAACACCTAGAACGATAGTTCTCTACAAAGCGCACTGTCAAAAATGAAGAAACTAAAACAGCCAAAATGGCCCCGTTTTCAGATTTTTATTCTCCATTATTACCCGACTGCGGGTTATGTTTTTCGCGCGTATCTTGTAAGTATGTTTGTATGTAATATTCTTTATTACCTCATATCTTTCAAACGGCTGAACGGATTTCTATGATAAAGATATCGTTAGATTTGTCTTTTCAGCCCAAGTGTTCTTAAGAAGGTGGCGTTATAAAAAAAACCAACATGGCTGCTGTATGGTGCTATTATACGTAGTGAAAAAAAAAATTTTTTTTAGAATACTGCAATATGGGTGTCAAATTAAAGGGCTTATTATAAGGATTTCAAAAAGGTATATCATGACCGTAATATACAATAACTAAAAAGAGATAAATAATAAAATAAATTAAAAAAAATAAAAACCCGCCTGCATAAAAAGACAAGTCGACTGAAAAGATGGAAACAAGATTAAATAAATATTAAAGGCAACATGTCATAATAACATGCAGTCGGAGGCATATAATTCAATCATTCATAATGTCACTTTCTTTATGCATGCCTCCGATACGACTGCATGTTATTATGACATGTTGCCTTTAATATTTATTTAATCTTGTTTCCATCTTTTCAGTCGACTTGTCTTTTTATGCAGGCGGGTTTTTACCTAATCAAACCGAATAAGTACAAAACAGTTTCAATTTTCTTTAATTTATTAGATTAGTTACTATATTATTGCATTTTAGTTACGATTAGTGTAGCGTTGTTTTTTGGTGTATTGGACTGAATGAATGATAGTTTAGTTGATTTCCCTTGAAAGAGTAGTTTTTCGAAGTATAAAGTTACTTTTTCCTATTAATGATAAAATTTTATTGTTTGGCAGTAAGCCTCATGTCCTTTTCCTTATTTCCGTAAAAAGTTCATTTTAAATTTTCGCGTCATCGACTTATAAAAAAAAAAAAAAAAAAAAAAAGAATTAGAATCGTATTTCCCATATAACCGACTCCCCCAGGCCGCCCACTAATCGGGGCGCGTGCAGTTATGACTTCCGATGTCCAAGTCTTGATGTTGAGATCCTTTTCTGTAGTCCTCAAAAGTTGGTTAGTTCCGCGAAGTTGTTTGACCGTAGTTCCGTTGTGTTCGCTGGCGTCCATCGCTTCCTTGCGGGCTGCGCAGCGGGGTTTGAGTGGCGGCGATCAAGTCGGTCGGCGGTCAAGCCATACCCATCGCTGAGCTCTCGTTGGACCCGCCGGAATGTGTCCGAAACCTTGGAATGCATCAGAAAAAGTCGAGTCGTTGAACTTTAAAATATCAGCTGTTGATTGAATACACCTATTTAATTCTTCCTTCGAAAATAACTTCATTTTGATATATTTTATTCAGACCAGTGTCTGATTACGCTAAAAGTATTCGGCCTTTTGTAGCCTATTTATTCAGACCATCGAATTTGACCAGGTTTGTGGATTTTGTACTACAGATTTTCGTTGACTGGAATCTTGGAAATTATACAATACTAAATAATATACTAGAAAAAATACGACTCGCACCAGATCAATACTCAGACGGGAATCGAACCCGCGACCTTTGGATATCCGGTCCAATGCTCTGACCGCTGAGCTACCGAGTCACTAGTGACATCGCCGAATTTCTTCTAGTATATCCTACTCTTACGCTGCAAGCCAGCGTTATTTCACCAATGTGAGGAATTACCTCGACATTCAATTGAAATATCTTTCCAGATATTTGGCAATCGATTAAGATGAAATAGCTATATAATTTTTAAATTTTTTTTTCGCGGGTTCGATTCCCGTCTGAGTATTGATCTGGTGCGAGTCGTATTTTTTTCTAGTATATTATTTAGTATTGTATAAAAATAGCATTGTGAATGCAAAAATCTCAAATTTAAAAATCTTGGAAATTGTTTTATCACGGTATTCGTTGTTTCCAGGGATTTCTGGGCTTATTTCGCTACTAAGAGAAGCTGCTGAGTGCTTGTACCGATTTGGTGGATTTAAAACCATATTTATCGTTTCACAAGGAGCCGGAGGTGTTGTGATGCAATCTGTACTTTATTGTTGTTTCCTATTAGGTACCTGGTTTTGAATGCCTGGAATTGGTCTAATTGCTGCTCTCAATTTCAGATCTTTGCGAGTGTAAAAGATCCTTGCAAATTGAGAGAATTATTAATCTAACTTAAAATGGACCGTTCCTCGGCCATCAGCCAAAATATTTTGACCTCTCATCTCTTTTTTTAGTCAAGTGAAACCTAATTTTGGCTGCAGGTAGAATCGTCAAACAGAAAATGCTTTCATGGATAATATTTATTGTCAAAACCAACACTTTAAACAGCAGGAATATTTAGCTTTCTTGTAATAATTATGTTCTTTAAAATTATGAGCTATTAGTAAAATCTATGGGTTGATCTGGGTCGCCGTTGTTAACCACAGTACTGTTCCCCGAATACAGGTGAAGAAGCTTATACGGGGCCACGTTCCCAGCCCACTGCTCCGTTCGTCCAAGTAGTCTGAAGGCTAGACGGCGAGAGAAAGAAGTCGAGTTATATCCTGACACTCGTCACTCGCTAACGGCTCCTAGGAATCAATAATCAGCAGCCGTCGAATCTGTTCAAATAGGTACTATTTAACTGTAAAATCTACCTAACATTTAAACTAACCGAAGCGGCAAGTAATCCTCGGCAACAAATAGTCTCCGGACTCTAATATTTAGGCATTCTAGTTAAGTCTCGAGCTAGATTTCTACAAGAAACTATTCTTCCTGATATCCTTCGGGCAGGCATTCCTTACCCACATTATCTTTGAGTTAGTTTTAAGAGTTAACCACTTTTCTTATATAACCACTGGGGAGGCAGGCGATATTTTTATTGTTTTATTTACATTTGTACCTCAGTGAAAATCCAGCGGTTAACAGTCAATGATTGCAAAGATATTTATCATTTATTATTATATAGAATCAAAAGGAAGTTTCAATAAAACTGTATTTTGGTATTTACTTTACATGTAGTTGTGTTCTTTATTTTCCATGAATATGTCATTATGGTAAGTACCGCATGATTTGTATTTACTTACTTTTTCTTGAATAGAGGGCAAGAGAAAAACTACATTACATTAGGTGACGTATGAAGGATATAAATCTGAAATTAAGTCATTCTGGCTTAGTATTAGTTGCCTTACTTTCACGGCTTCTAGGTGTTATTATTGTAAGTGTATTTTATTCTAAATACGGTAATTATCTCAAGTTATTTAAAAAACGTATTAGAAGATTAGATTTAAGAGCGTGCATTGTTCATGATCAAATTTCAAAACTACATGCGACTAGGCGTGGTGCTCCGACAGCCAATCCGCCGGCGGCTACACAAAGGTGAATAGGCGCGATAATTCAGTGTAGCCCATTGGTATAACCATAGGATTAGGCAACTTGGCCCATGGTGATCACTGATTATTACACCACGGGGTGATCATTATAGATCCCGTGTGAAATCTGGGAGGGGCAAGTTCGTGATGGGATAGAAAGTGATGACATGACAAGGTCGTGGGCAACAGATTTAGGAGCGAGGTTTATGATACGGGAGCACCTGAGGGCACTTTATGGTGTTGTGTTTTTGGACTCTGTCCTAGTGTTGAATTATTATGGTGATCTTATCTGTAGTGATACAGTGTTATTACATGAGGAGTGGAGTTTTGAAAAGATTAAGAGATATCGTTCTCATTTTTATGACAGATGAAGGCATTAAAATGTTAAAATAATAGGTTCTATTTCATAAAACCTCTTATCCTTTTTTTACAAAACATGATACTGTTATGATGTTCCTTGATTTTCACCGTCAACTCCACATTGTCCACATTTTCTAACCAAATGTTAGTAAATATTGTTAAATTGTTCTATGTGCAAAATTGTGTATTGTAAAATCTGCGCGGCGGTCGTGCGCGCGGCGGCCTTGCGTTCGCCGTTCGCCGGTCGCCGGCCGCCGGCCGCCACCCACCGGCGCCGGCGCAAACGACAGGTTGGCCGCTCGCCTTTCCACCGGCACTTTACCAAATTCAGAAATGTAAACCGAAGTCAGCAATTGAGTTGATTCTGATTTAAGCAACGGCGTCGGTTTGTAAATCCGTGGCGGGAAACATTTTACTCAGAAGTTTCCATCTCAAACTTATTTAGTTCTTAAATTTAATTAAAGCCACAGAGTATCTTATATTTAATATCTAAGTAATAATAAAAATAAAAATTGTTATACTTTTGTAATCATTGTTTTACAATGTCAACGAATACACCCCTCAGCAGAGTATTAGAACCAAGAAGAACCTTTCAAAGCCTTTTACTCCAAAATCAACGCAATTGGGACGCCTAATACATAATACTACTATAATACACCACAAGAAACGAAAATTAAATATTTTCAATTTAAGAAAAAACTCAGAATTTTTACAAAATCATTCGGACAGCTAGTCGCGCCCACATGCAGTGACCTGGTTTCGCCCTTTTCCTGTTTCTAATAGAATCCTTTTACATTACACACACATAAATAACTAGCAACAACTAAAACTAACATTTATTGCTCAATGGTGCAAACAATCCATCGATCAATAAATAAACATCTTAATACTTATGTACTGAAACTGCATTTTCTAAGAATTTCGTTCACTTGAACTTTCAATTTGAGCTTTAAGAAGTATCACTTGTCGCTTCCCGCTGTCTGCCCCTATGTCACAGAATACATAATAGTACAAGTCCTATGTATGCTTAACTAGATCTTTAAAACTACGCAACGGATTTTGATGCTGTTTTTAATAGATAGAAATGATTCAAGAGGTTTTGATGGTGTCAAATTCCACACTACACCGAAGTGAAGCGAAGGCGGGTCGCTAGTTTTATCATAAAATTTATAAATTAACAAATAGTCCAATTTAATTGAAATCACTCAATTAGAAAAGTAGCGTACTTACTTCATTAAGATATAACTATATTAATCAAGATTTGCACAAGTTCACTTAATTGTTTTACGAGATACCATCGCGATTACTCATGCGAGAGAAAAGCGAATTACACAACAATTATTGAAGATTATTGCGAAAGCGGCGGTCAAGGTGGCAATCAGCATAACTCATTGTTTTTTGTTTGTTTCAGGTGAGCGGAGATCTGTTGGCGAATAAGATTATCCCATAGTAAGTAGTAACATAGAACAATTTAACAATATTTACTAACATTTGGTTAGAAAATGTGGACAATGTGGAGTTGACGGTGAAAATCAAGGAACATCATAACAGTATCATGTTTTGTAAAAAAAGGATAAGAGGTTCTATTTCATAAAACCTCTTATCCTTAATAATTGTTGTGTAATTCGCTTTTCTCTCGCATGAGTAATCGCGATGGTATCTCGTAAAACAATTAAGTGAACTTGTGCAAATCTTGATTAATATAGTTATATCTTAATGAAGTAAGTACGCTACTTTTCTAATTGAGTGATTTCAATTAAATTGGACTATTTGTTAATTTATAAATTTTATGATAAAACTAGCGACCCGCCTTCGCTTCACTTCGGTGTAGTGTGGAATTTGACACCATCAAAACCTCTTGAATCATTTCTATCTATTAAAAACAGCATCAAAATCCGTTGCGTAGTTTTAAAGATCTAGTTAAGCATACATAGGACTTGTACTATTATGTATTCTGTGACATAGGGGCAGACAGCGGGAAGCGACAAGTGATACTTCTTAAAGCTCAAATTGAAAGTTCAAGTGAACGAAATTCTTAGAAAATGCAGTTTCAGTACATAAGTATTAAGATGTTTATTTATTGATCGATGGATTGTTTGCACCATTGAGCAATAAATGTTAGTTTTAGTTGTTGCTAGTTATTTATGTGTGTGTAATGTAAAAGGATTCTATTAGAAACAGGAAAAGGGCGAAACCAGGTCACTGCATGTGGGCGCGACTAGCTGTCCGAATGATTTTGTAAAAATTCTGAGTTTTTTCTTAAATTGAAAATATTTAATTTTCGTTTCTTGTGGTGTATTATAGTAGTATTATGTATTAGGCGTCCCAATTGCGTTGATTTTGGAGTAAAAGGCTTTGAAAGGTTCTTCTTGGTTCTAATACTCTGCTGAGGGGTGTATTCGTTGACATTGTAAAACAATGATTACAAAAGTATAACAATTTTTATTTTTATTATTACTTAGATATTAAATATAAGATACTCTGTGGCTTTAATTAAATTTAAGAACTAAATAAGTTTGAGATGGAAACTTCTGAGTAAAATGTTTCCCGCCACGGATTTACAAACCGACGCCGTTGCTTAAATCAGAATCAACTCAATTGCTGACTTCGGTTTACATTTCTGAATTTGGTAAAGTGCCGGTGGAAAGGCGAGCGGCCAACCTGTCGTTTGCGCCGGCGCCGGTGGGTGGCGGCCGGCGGCCGGCGACCGGCGAACGGCGAACGCAAGGCCGCCGCGCGCACGACCGCCGCGCAGATTTTCCCACACCTTTGAAGATAGAAATCGTTTGGCTACTTTGGAAGGCAAACTTTGAAAGGAAACTATTTTGATAGAAAATAATCTTTTGGCGATCTTTTCCTGGATTGATGGGACGATAAAAGCGATTAAGATTTTAGTTGTACCTACGTTTTTTTCTGTAAATATTCGAGTTGTGCACTTATTTATGCAAGATATAATATTTTATAGATATGATAATAAGTACTTACATGTTTTTATTCTTTAGCATAAACAATGTTTGAAGAAAAATTGCTAATAATACCTACATCGTTATCATGATATTGTGGGTTTATCATTGATAGACAAAATCACACTATTTAAACATTCAAACATTTAACTGTCTTTAACTCTTCAACGCCCGGAAAAAATTGATAAATCGTTTTTACAAAAAATATTATAATGAGTAGAGTAGAGTCTCTCTATCGAAAATGCCGATAATTTCAATCTCACTTTGTTTAAATATTTATTAACTTGTATTTTAAGTTTTAATTGTGCTGTCACATGAGGCAGAGACTGGACTCAGTTAATTCTTGTTAAGGTGCGGTGCTACAGATTCCACAGACCACTGCAACGTTTAATTTTCTGTGCCAGGAGAAGCTTTGTTGAGAACTTTATTAGGACAAGTCTAGCACAAGCTTGGTGCATACTTAGTGCTTTTGTTTATAGCTTTAATAGCGAAATGAAGTCAAGATTATTTTAATTATTTATTTGCATTCGTTTCTACTTAATTTTCATGCTCATTTCTGGGTACAATCAGCAGAAACTAAAAATCCTGTTCAAAAATAAATCTTCGAAATATTACGGTCGGCTAAAAAGTAGCTCATATTTTTTGTGTCAGAACAAAGGTGTATTAGGTGTATACCTAGAATGCTACTTATTATTATAAATGCGAAAGATTATGTGTGAGTGTGTTTATTACCTCTGCACGCCTTAACAGCTGGACGGATTTGTATGAATTTTGGCACACAGATAGTTTAAAGCCTGAATTAAAAACATAGGATACTTTTATCCCGGTCAAAGGTTCCCTAGGGTCCATAATCATAATCATTTATTCGCTCAAAACATGGTATAAAAGTTGTTACATTTTTGAATACTCACATGTTTTGCCAAGGTTGTGGCATGCAAATTATTTATATAAAATATTTAAATATTACTTAATTAATTGATTAATTACTATTTATAAACTTTTTTGTCAAAAATTCGTTAATAGAATAAAAATTGTTGTCACAGAGCCAATTATAAAACTTTTTTTTTAAATAGGTTAGTATTAAGTTTTTTTATGTCAGCAGGAATTTTATTATAAATGTTAATGCACAAGCGGATGAAGTCGCGGGCAGCCACGAGTTACACAAAAATCAAACAGCCAATGGCATTACAACACACATAGTAGAGCTATTTAAATCATGTATACTGACATAAGATTTCTGCACAATGCTAAAACACCTGTTCCCCAGAGGTCGCGATCGCAGCATAATTACTACCTGACTGTCTGTCTGTCTGTCTGTCACGAGCGACACGCCCACAGATCTCAATCGCGTGGGATATAGCTGATTCATACAATAACACTGAAATATAATATCTTACTTGTCGCTGTAATGCGGTGGAGCCAATCTTAATACCCTAGGAATAGATAGCGATGGGTGCTTAATGTGTTATAACAAAGTTGTAATATTCTACAGGATGAAATAAAAAACAGTTGGCAAATTTTGTGGTGTGGCTTAGACCGCCAAACTGTACAACTTTATCTATGAGACCAACTGAATCAGAGCAAAAAAATAACCAGCTGTTCCATACATTTTGGTCGAATAAATATTGACGTTTTCTATCGAACTGATGATTGTTTTGTTTTTATTTTTTTATTTTTCGACTGTCAAAAAATCACCCTGTAGTTTGTACCACCAGGTGAAATAACAGTATTTTAGAACAATAACAAAGCATCTTGTATCTTCCATGCACAGTGCATGATGTAAAAAAATCATACACTGTGCCTGGAAGGACCACCTGGAAGGACGTATTTCCTGATGAAAAACTAAATCAAAGATTGAGTTCGTCGATCAACATCATCAGCTTAATGTCCTTAGATTATTTGTAATATCCCTACTGCTGGGGCACAGGCCTTCTTTATGTGTGGATAAGGAAGAAGGGACATAAAGCCCATAACCCACTACGCGGGTCCAAAGGGGAACTGTCTAAAAAAATCAAATTAACTGAATATTTTTACCGTATTGCAAGCAGGTAGCAAAACTACGTCTTTATAACGTCCCAATACAGTCATTATCGACGTAAAAGACGTCATATTTTGACGTCTGTAGGTCCAGCATAGTACGTATATTTGTCACAGCCTAATGACGTCATATCAGGACGTCATGATAACGTCAAGGTAAGTCTGCTTGTGGCTGTTTTGTGGTCTGACCAGCTGCCAGATGTCATTTTAAGACGCAAAATTAAGACAATGGGCAGCGCCGCGAAGCCCTATCTAAACCTGCCCTCTATAGGGATAAATAGTAATTAAACCCAGCGCTAGAATTATACTATTTATTGAGGTACAACAGAGTAAAACCATACTGCGATGTAGCTCAGTACAGTGACATCTATTGAGAGTTTAGAACACTAAATAAAAATGACATGGTTCTAAACTGACCACAGAATGACGTCATTCTGACGTAATCTTCCGACCAATAATTACTGGTCCCAAGCTGACCAAAGAAAGACGTCATTTTGACGATACTTCCGACCAATATGATAATTGTCCTAAACTGACCAAATTATGACGTAATTTCGACGTACGTTTTCGGCCAACACAGTACTGACCCTGTATTGACCTTAAAATGACGTACTTTTTTCGTACTCGACGTCATTTTGCTACCTGGTTGCTTGTTGTGTTTTTATAGGTAGAAATAAGCTCCCTTATTAATAGAAAGATGTTTCTGAACTTTGGGTCACGTGGAAAATAAAAAAAAATACTTACTTTGTTTTCGAAAACTTACAGAAATTATGCCCTTGCTATTCCCTAATGACCAGATATAAAAATGTCACCAAAAATTCTGCAACTTTTTCCAATAAGGGAGCTAATTCCTACACTTAATAACATAACCATTTCCTTGCAGTCGGGTAAAAAATATTCAGCCACTTTGATTTTTTTTCAGACAATTCCCCAGTGGTGGATGGGGTAATTTGGCTATAAATTTATTATTTAAAACCAAGTTGAATACATAGTAGATTATATAAAAAATAGTTCATACCCCTTCGATCTGATCGAATGATTACCCCCAAAGGAACAACCAACCCACACATGAAATGCCTTTAACATTACGATATAATCTGCAAAGCTTTCAGAGATTGCAGCGATAAAACTTCACGTATTAGAAATATGTCATGTAACATTAAAGTCGAAGTAACATGTCAAGCAAATGTTCTCGAAACAATAAAATGACTTCCACCCAGTGTAGCGCAGCACAAAGCGGCGGCGGATCAAAGAAATGTCACGAGTAGGGCTGCCAACCTTACTTAATACTACTTAATTCTACTATATTTCTTCTATTAGGAAAATTTTTTTCAAACCAAAAAATTAAACTAGTTTTTGCATAAGTAGAAAAGCAGCAAAATCCTACTTCCTACTATCCTACTATTTAGTATTATAAATGTGAAAGTTTGTGGGTTTGGATGTTTGGATATTTGTTCCTCAATCACGCTAAAACTACTGAACGGATTTGGTTGAAATTTGACACACAGATAGTAGACAGCCTAGATTAAAACATAGGATACTTTTTATCCCGATATTCCCACGGGAACGGGAACCACGCGGGTGAAACCGCGGGCGGGCCGCTAGTATCAAATAAGCCTACTAATTGTGTTTTAATGTTTCCGCATCTACTAAAGCTTGTCCTACTAAAGCCATAGTGACATGCCATTAAGTGAAAGTGAAAGTGAAAGTGAAAGTTCATCTAATTTTAATCTGAATTTACATCATTTGATGGCCAGATTTCTCAGTGTAGACAGCCCTAGTCACGAGCCTTCGACACGCCCGCGCTAAGGCTTTACGCACAGTTACGCCTGTTTACACTATATTTGCAAAAAGCGGTAAGTTCCGAGAAATATGGACTGTGAATAGATTTTTCATACAAAAAAATAGTTTGTTTAAAAGCTCCTTGCGTAGGGTCAAGATTTGGTTCAAATATAATGAATTCGAATACTTTATTTTTTTTGTTATGGTTATGTTTGCTTGCTAAATTGCATTTTTTACATTTTTATATTTATATTAGTGATGAGAACAGCGTCTGCAAGAATAGTAGATTGTTATACAAGACGCTAAAAGTACCCATTGCATACGAGGTATTTTTATTCCCGAGCTTTAGCGAGGGAATAAATAGAAACCGAGTTACAATGGGTTTTAGCGTCGTGTGTTACACTATACTTTTCACTACGATTGCGAGAAAATAAAATACAATATTAAATAGTTTATACCTACTTACTTACTTCCGTAAACGAATCCACTCGTTTTTCTTTCCTCCACTTCATAAACTTTTTGTACAATATTTAAATAAATGATTTGTGCTTGACGGCAGAAGATTAAAATTATTTCTTTCCAATTACAGTCACACAATTCAATCAGTTTAAATTATAAAAAAAATCTAAAGATTTCGCGCCATGGTACCTTTTTTTAATTTCTGCTGTAGCAGCTAAGCAACACAATCACGCATTCTACGATTCACTCTGTACACAGAGTTTAAACAAGTCTATGATTTTACCGAAGAGATGCTTTTAGTTCCATTTTCAAAAATAAGACTGAGAAACTGGGGGCCTATTACGAAACTTGGTCACGATAGTCGTCTGCAGTTCGTCGGTTATAGTTATTACAAATATTTTTAATGTAGCTATCGTAGTCCATAGTCTATTGAACGAATAATGACGGATCCACTAGAGAGAAACTGTCAAATTTACGCAATCACTTTGCAATATCGCATACGCAAGTGCTTTGTAATAGGAATCAATCAGAACGAAGCACGGACGCAGCCGCGTGTATCGCATTAAACTTTTTGTAATAGACCCCCAGTATTAAGTCGAGCGAGTTTTTATTCGTGATTATGAATAAAGACTTTTTCGTTTTAGTACGCTCATTGGTAATAGACAAACATTAAAAAAGAAAAAACTTTATCCCCTAGGGCTTATTATGCTATTTTATCTCGACTCTTGTACGTTACAATGACGCACTTTTTGAGCAAGAGGAGTGAAAATATACTATGACATCGATTATGATTTGACATTTTATTGCATTTTACATTACTTACTAAAGTTTGACATTTTTTGTAGCATTATTGAGTGAATTATTGAATGAATTTATGACATGATTATTTAAATATTAGATGACATTGGAGATTTATAATGATGGTTAATGAAAAGTTATTGTAATAATATTAGTGATTAATGCTTTAAATATTGATTTCTAAGTTTAAATTTTTGTAATTAGGTACTAACAGATTTCCACGCCTAACGGAGGCAGAATATGCAGAACTTTATCTTCATATGTCATCAATGTATACTAACTATACCATATTCTGGAAAATAAATTATTTTGAATTATGGATACTTAGTATTTCATGATTTTCATGTTTGTGAGCAGTGATTTAAGTTTTGGAATAAGTAATTTATAATGATACATGTTGACTTGGTGCCATTTGTAATTTTTTCTTACATCCGGTAGGTATGATAGACGAGCAAATACAAAAGAAATTCTACGTGATTTTAGTCTGTATTAATTCTGACAATTTGGTTTTTGTTATAAATCAATTCGATTTAAACGCATCTTTGCAACAAACTTTAATTTAAAAACAAATTATTCCACCTCGTTTAAGTGTGCGGGCTTAAATTAATCGGTTTGCCTTACTATAATTAACACTTATCTTAACACGGGGGCCGCAAAATAAAAGCAAAAGCCCACTGCCACGGACCAAAGTGTTTATGGTACGCGTTTGAGCATTCCTCGCGAAATAGAACAACCTGGCTGCCTATCCACTAGAGATGTGCTACGTGGCTAAGCCCAGTGGGAGATCAAAGCTAAGCTACTAAACCATGTTACCGTTTCCACAAATGCTAAGTCACTACTAAGCATTGGAGCTAAGTCTTGCCCGCTATTTTTGCTCCACTACACCTAGTGACTTCTCAAGCTTACGCGCTCACTAGACATGAAATAATACACTTTTAACGGATACTAGCGCGGTTTTATTAAAAGTACTTTGGTAATTAGTTGGTATTTGGTTTGATTTTTGATTTTCCCGACGTTTCGGCACCTTTGCAGCTGCCTCAAGTAGCTTCAGTCCCCCGTGACCACGGCAGCTGCAAAGGTGCCGAAACGTCGGGAAAATCAAAAATCAAACCAAATACCAACTAATTACCAAAGTACTTTCAATAAAACCGCGCTAGTATCCGTTAAAAAATGATTTATTTCATTTACACCTAGTGAAGCAAAAGTAGCGGGTAAATTTTTGGTAAAATAAAATAAATAAATATGGCTGCGTTGAGAAGCTTAAGAGGGTTTATGCGCTATACTAGCGCCGCCAATGGAAAAAAATATAATACTTAAATAAAGACAAATTGTGAATTATTGTGTTCTTATAGTGTACTCCGAAGAAGCTTTGTGGTACTCTTTATCGCTTAAACTATATTTTCTTGTCTGTCGTTTAGTTTAATGGAGTTTTATTGCTAAAAGTGGCCACTTTTGGCAATAAACTAAACGACAGGTTATAAAATATTGTATACGCGATAAAAAGTACCAAAAGCTTCTTCGGAGTACACTAGAAGAACACAATTCAAAATTTAGTCTTTATTAAGGGGCGGTTTTTTGTTTTTTTTAAACAATTTTTTATTTTTTTATTTTTAGTGTAGGTACCTTGTAGGTAAGGTATATTATAATAGTGTAGAAAAATCGGCTCAGCCAAACGTAAGATAATCGCGGAGAAACATACATACGGGTCAAACTGAGAACCTCCTTTTTTTAAGTCGGCTAAAGAACCTACACTTAAGATATCCCTCTTCCTACAAAAAAAATATTATCTTATTCAGATCATAAACATAGAAGTAATACGACCATTATCATCGAGGTAATTCACACAAAATCATAGTATTTTCGTGCTCTTTTCAAGATTACATGAAAAGCACTGAACCGATTTCCAAATTTAAAAAAATGGGACCAACTTGGGAGTTTACCTAATGTAATAACGTTTGAATCATTTCAATCGGTCCAGCCGTCTTCGAGTAATCGGTGGACATACACAAAAAAAATAAAAAATAAAAATAAAATACAGACGAACATAGAACCTCCTCCTTTTTTGGAAGTCGGTTAAAAATAAATGTAGTGGCGGCGCTAATTTTACTACCTACAGCGCGTTAAGCACTATAATTTTTTTTTCAGTGGCGACGCTAGTTTAGCGCATAAATCCCCTTAAGCTACGTTCTGGGAAAATAAACAACTTATTGGTAGATATCATACAGAGCTTAGCACATCTCTGGTGAAAAAGCCTTGAGACATAAATTATTACTTGATATAGTTTCTAGATACAAAACGCGCGCTTTAAAAAAGCTATTTGCGTTTTGTTTTGTGCACAGTAATGTTGATAATTGTGGTAAAAAAGCGAGTAAAAGGTATTATTGTATCATTCTATGCGATTTTGTGATACGATTGTGATGAGACACAGGAATATCGTGTATATGGGGCGGTCGTTAAATGAAGACGTTGTGGACGAACGTAATCTGTTAAAGATTGCTTAGGAATACATATAATTTACTATAATAGAAACTTGAATTGAAGGAAATCGTATAACGTTGACTTCTTCACAATTATGTTCACAGCATTTGTTACCTTGTTGGTGATGGAAAACAAAAATGTAATCCTTCTAAGTGCTAGTAATTTAATAAGTCTATGCTTCTTGAGACTAAAATAATAATCGATCTGAAAGTATCAAATATTAGGTTTGTTATTAGGTAGAGATGGACATAGGAAATAAATGTACTTAAATAAACTAGGTAAGTACTAGAAAATGTATGCTGTTTCAACAAAATATCCGTATGTTTTTTGAAACTTTTAATCGGCAATTGTAAGAATAGGCACAGAGGAAGCAGCCATTGTTATGCAAATTTTCTTTGAGGCGTGAATACACTATAAGTTTGTTTAAAAACAAAGCATATTTATGAAGTGTCATGTTATAGCCAACCAACGATTGTATAGATGTAAATACTTACTAGCACTGCTTGATATAATTAACTTACAAATCATGAGAGTTTAAGGTGGGTCTAAAGACCCATTTTTCGACCCAGGATTAAAATTCTACCATTTCTTTTCATTGTCAATGAAATGAATGCAATTTTCAGTTTCTTATTAATTTATCACATCACATCACTATGGGGACAACATAACACATGACTATAATATAAATATTTCTTTAGGTAGATATTTAATTTTAAGCCAAATCCGGTTTAAAGACAATATTTGGCAAAAAGTATATTTGCCATTTGTGCCCCAAAGAGGTTTTTTCCTTAAGAGCATTGTGATTGAGAAGGCATAATTACGCCACCAGAGGCTTTATGCAAATTTTTAAACACACACTATGGACAAGATGGCCTTCTGTATAGATTGTCAAAATATTGACACATACAATAAGCGCCAGCGCACATGAGCAGCTTTTGTCTCTGCAACTATTTTGTCTCTCACATCAAGTCTACGGGTTTGTATGAAACACGTAGCGACGCGACAGTCTGCAACTTTTCATACAAACCATGTGAGAGATAAAATAGTTGCGGAGACAAAAGTTGCTCGTGGGCGCTCAACCCTTATTATGTGATGTTATATTACAGACTTATATTGGGTCCATAATAAGAATGCTTAAAGTTTTAAGTCATAATAATCTTTGTTGTTGTTGGTGGTGGCAATGAAACCATAAACCCCTCGCTCGCTACGCTCGCTGGTCGTCGCACCTAATCGTCTGTTTACCAAGGTTCTAACATAATTAGTCCATCAAATATTTTTATAATACCAATCAAATTATGACTAATGAAGCTTGTGTAATAAATTATTATGCGTGTTATGTTTATGCGTTTAACATTTTTATGCTCACAAAATCATAATGATTCGAAATTTTGCGAATAAGCCATTATGCGAAATAAATTTTAGTATTGCCGTTCCCGTTATGCCAAACCATAAATTATGTCAATAAAAATTATGCTAGTTTTTAAGTAGGTAATGAATAATGAAATGATGTAACTTAACATAACATATTAACATTTACCCAAAAAATCTACAAAAAGTCAAAATCAAAAATTTAATATTAACAAAACTTTTAAATCTTATTCCACTAAAAAATAGCCTTACAGAACTTAATAATTTTCCCGCAGAAATGAAACTCTCACCTGCCAGGTAACTGTTGCGTAAATATAAATAATCTGCTGACATTCAGAATGTTGTTTCCCATCTCCGGTCGTCAAACACATTAAAATTTAAAGCCTTGCACAGACCGTGGAATGTCCGAAATCGGCCGGACAAACTCTCTAAAATGCGATCGTAAAATCGTCGCTTTGATTTTTGCAAATGCCAAATTGCCTGCCTACTAAAATGATGTAGTATTTCAACGCTTAAGAACCAAGACCATTTATCTACAAAAAGTCGTCTTCACAGGAGACGAAAAAAATGAAAAAAAGTTTTTTTTCTTCAAACAAAAGCTTAATTACTTCTGAAATTACTGGAGATAGCTGGTATTTAGTTAAAATTAGTTACTAAGTTGGTATTGGTATTTTCTCATAACTCCTTATTTAATGCGAATTTGAGGTAACTGATAAAAGGAAGCGATGCGTAAATCAACCATAAAAATAACTGCATTAAAAAGTGAAAATCGCCAAAAGTGTAGATAGATGGTCTTGGTTCTTAAGCGTCAATTTGGAAAGAAAGTTCAGTTTAAAAAAAAACTAATTTTTTACATTGTCCAGACCCCTTTAATGTACTTAAATTGTCTTGCCACGGGTTGCACTGACGGTCTACTTCAGTATTGTGTTCTAATATCTTTTAATTAAAGCTGTAAGTATTAGATAATTATATCAAGCGAATAAAATAAAATATCTGTAAATTTTCATAGCACGTGTCTGAATACTCGCGAGTGAGTTCGAACGTCTCATATTCTGTGTGTACACGGCTTATATTATCCAGTCACCCAGTTTTGGTGTAAACTCGGGACACGTTTTACGCGCTCGCTTTCACTGCGCAGGTGCGGCGTTTAAGAGCGATGCGTATGCGCATCTCGGGCCCGCGCAGTCTGACCGTGCAGTTTATTATTTGTTCAGTCATCGATCAGTATCATGTTGACTACTGTGTTTAGTATGTACTGTACTTGATGATACCTACTTGAAACAACAACTTGCGACAAAAATATATCGTTGACAACTCTAATACATCAAAAAGAAAATGTTATGTATAAAGAAGGTTGCAGCGGTTTGGATTTTGAACAAAAGTATTTTATTGAGTGTTTATGAATAAGTTAAGTATAGGTATGATTATTTATGCAACTGTAGTATAATGAGGGGTATTAAACCACGAATGTGTGAATATTATCACATGAGTATTTTAATTTTTAATTATGTACAGTTGCAAGACTTTATCCACATCCAGCTGTGTAGCATTAGCTCAAAATTAGCACAAAGATAAATAAAAAAAACAATTTATTCATCTCATATCTTTGTAAGTACGTCTTATTGAAATACTCTATCAATGAACTGAACACCCATTACGTTCCTATAATCTCCACATCTTTGCACCTGTGTGCGTTACAACACAGCCAAGTTACCAGCGCAACGCCGAGTGTTGCGCAAGTTCGATATTGATATCGATAAATACGAACGTTACCATTCATAACCGAGATACCATCGAGCTTATCCTCATAAAGCTTGAGACTATCGTGTTGAGTACGCAAGTTAATATTCTAATAGCTTATTTGAATACCTATTATATTTTATTAGTACCTATAAGAAATTTATGTGAAGGTGACTAAAGGATTGTTGTCATTAAGCTAATAGGATTACCGTTAAAGTATTACGTAGGTATTTAAATTTGAGATTTTTGCATTCACAATGCTATTTTTACACAATACTAAATAATAGACTACTACTACTAATACTACTACTACTATTCACTTCTCAAGCTTACGCGCTCACTAGACATGAAATAAAACACTTTTAACGGATACTAGCGCGGTTTTATTGAAAGTACTTTGGTAATTAGTTGGTATTTGGTCTGATTTTTGATTTTCCCGACGTTTCGGCACCTTTGCAGCTGCCGTGGTCACGGGGGACTGAAGCTACTTGTGAGCCTACCCTCAAGCGATGAATTTTTTAGAACGTTCAGAAATTAAAATTTATCAAATTTAATTAGTTTAATTTTGGTTTGGTTTTAATTTAATTTTATATGTTAAAAAGAGAGAATCTACTGAAACTACTACCATTTCAAAAATTTCCTAGAATGCTCCGCGAGGCTATCGAAATAAATAAATATCCTAATTTCAATAGAGATGATGGTTGGAAAATTCCACCAGCTTGGGACCCCATCATTCACAAGCTAAAGCCCCAAACACACACTGTAAGATCTAATGATACGGTTAGTTCCTTTTGCAAATAAATTAATTAATATAAAAGACGGAGGTCGGCCTTCCTCTCCAAGTTTTCTTTCGCCATTTCTTTCTTGGAGGGGCCTCCCAATTTTTTGAAATGGTAGTAGTTTCAGTAGATTCTCTCTTTTTAACATATAAAATTAAATTAAAACCAAACCAAAATTAAACTAATTAAATTTGATAAATTTTAATTTCTGAACGTTCTAAAAAAATTCATCGCTTGAGGGTAGGCTCACAAGTAGCTTCAGTCCCCCGTGACCACGGCAGCTGCAAA
Organism: Agriphila straminella; assembly: GCA_950108535.1. Lineage (NCBI taxonomy): Eukaryota > Metazoa > Arthropoda > Insecta > Lepidoptera > Crambidae > Agriphila > Agriphila straminella. The sequence goes on from OX467306.1 coordinate 21,464,059, forward strand.
GGTGCCGAAACGTCGGGAAAATCAAAAATCAGACCAAATACCAACTAATTACCAAAGTACTTTCAATAAAACCGCGCTAGTATCCGTTAAAAGTGTTTTATTTCACTACTACTACTATTAGTATATTATTTAGTATTGTGTAAAAATAGCTGAAAATGCTATTTTTACACAATACTAAATAATAGACTACTACTACTAATACTACTACTACTATTAGTATATTATTTAGTATTGTGTAAAAATAGCATTGTGAATGCAAAAATCTCAAATTTAAAAATTATATAGCTATTTCATCTTAATCGATTGCCAAATATCTGGAAAGATATTTCAATTGAATGTCGAGGTAATTCCTCACATTGGTGAAATAACGCTGGCTTGCAGCGTAAGAGTAGGATATACTAGAAGAAATTCGACGATGTCACTAGTGACTCGGTAGCTCAGCGGTCAGAGCATTGGACCGGATATCCAAAGGTCGCGGGTTCGATTCCCGTCTGAGTATTGATCTGGTGCGAGTCGAATTTTTTCTAGTATATTATTTAGTATTGTATTACGTAGGTATTCGTTTCAGCTCATCCATTAGATTTCTTATTCCTTTGCAATTAAAGTATCTTAATCATAATTTTATTTTTCAATAAAGTAATAAAGTAATGTTCATTATTATGAATAAGGAGGCCGGATGGGTAATATAATCCGCCACGTAGACCATTGGGTCTACTCACTACTGTAACTGCAAATTGCAACCAATGGTACCTATCACTGAGGCACGGCGAAAGACCTCGAGAAAACATTTTTATCAAAAAAACCAGCAAAAGTTTCTTAACTGCGTTAGTCAGGCCGAAAGTGTTAGTTAAACCATCATCGAGCGCTTCAATATAATTCAATGTTATCACGATAACAAAATAGTGGCCTTAAGTTGAATTTAACATCGATATAAAATCACACAGGTTATTAGCAGCACCGTGTCAATAGATTGTAGTAATTTATCGAATCCACGCCCAGCGTAAAGGAATGTAAATATTTATGTTATTCGTGTCACCTTGGCATTTGGACGCAAGGTTTAGCCCAATACGATCCGGCTGGTTCCAAGATTGTTCTCATTTCGTCATAATTAATATCTTGCTGAATATATTTACAGTATTTGCCTCGAAGCATGCTAATCGGGTTTAATTTTAAAACTTAAAAAATGATGAGGTTGTAGTGCGGAACTTTCGAAATTTTGACAATCTCCTAACTAACCTAAAGGTATACAAACTTATCATCTTTCTAGCATGTCTCGTTTGTTTGAGAGAGATTTGTATAGTTCCAATAAGTTTTATCTTGTGTTTGTATCTGTCTTTATTTAACCGTTCTATTAATTTGTACATTGTAATTAAGATATTTATTTAATAATCATTGTTACAATCTTATCAATCGAGCCTTGAGTCTATTCAAATACTGCAGTGGAGATATCAAAATTCATCTAATAAGTGCTTACGAAGCGCGTTGACGATATACATCGAATTTTATCCAAATCTTAACGTAAACGCAATAACTTACGCTTGGTCGTTAAAAAACCTACATTCAGAAAACTGGTACAGAATTTGGCCAAGGCGACCCACTGTTCGCCATCTGCTCATTCATGAGCTTCATATACTAATATACTAAGTACCAAGGTACTTTAACACTCAAACGAAATCTTTTTTTCAACATAAAGGATAGGTCCCTCAAATGGAAAAATCATTTTCTTCTTCCAAATTAAATTTGTGAACCTTACTAAAAATGTCTAACTCAAGTATGTAACATATATAACATATGATCCGCACACCCACCAATCCGCATTGGGCCTGCGTGGTAGGTTATGGCCCATCGTCCTTACCAACCCATAAGGAAGGCCTGTGTGTGCCCTAGCAGTGGGGACATCAAAAATGGCTGATGGACAAGTATGTAAACAAAGTTTTCTAACCAAGGTTTGAATATTAGAGGATTTGAACTAACACACAAGTTGAAGTAAATGTTAACCAAGATTTCTCTTAAGCCCTTTGTTAGTCGTTTGCAATGTAGTTACTTATGCCTGGTCTGTGTTAACTTTCCAAATCTAGTCAAAAGTAATTTTTAAAGCTAGAAAATAAGGAAGAACTATTGGAAAGTATCGAGGAAACCATAAACACCCAGGGGCTTGACTCGTCGTAAATTTACACATTCTCTTGTTTATGATCGAAGGCTGGCGACCATAATGTTCAGGGGGTTACTTTCGAAACTCGTACGAGGTTCTGAGATCGAATTGGTATCGAATAAACGTCAAAAATCTGTTATTTTAGTACATTGAAAAAATTGTTTAAAAAAACAAAAAAAACCGACTTCAAAAAACCTGCCTCTAAAAAAAGCAAGAAATAATATACAAATCATTAGATACGCATTATCATTGTTATAATAAAACACGTCTATTAAAGTCGGGTGGGGCTGGAGTACATCTTCCTTTTTTATTCTAAAAGCCCCACCCGACTTTAATAAACGTGTTTTATTATAACAATGATAATGCGTATCTAATGATTTGTATATTATTTCTTGCTTTTTTTAGAGGCAGGTTTTTTGAAGTCGGTTTTTTTGTTTTTTTAAACAATTTTTTTATTTTTTATTTTTAGTGTTTCGAGTTACCTTCTGTATTAGGTAGTGTAGGTATATTATTTAGGTAGAAAAATCGGCTCAGCCAAACGTGAGATAATCGCGGAGAAACATACATACATACATACAAACTGAATACCTCCCTTTTTTGAAGTCGGTTAAAAAGACTACACAAAGGTATCCCTTCCCCAACAAAAAAAATCATCTAATTCGGTTCATAAATAACAAAATTGTCAAGTTAGTTGATTTAATATCATAGTATTTCCAGGATTACTTGTAAACTACTGAACCGATTTGAAAAAAAAATAAATGGGATCATCTCGCAAGAAAACTCAATCGAACAAAAAAAGAATTATCTAAATCGAACCATAAATGTCGAAGATACGCGCGAACAACGATAAAAAAAATAAAAAAATAAAAAAAACACAATCGAATTGAGAACCTCCTCCTTTTGATGAAGTCGGTTAAAAACGGCTGCTATTGTTTCCGTTGTACTGTTTTGACATTTATTCGATACCAGTTCGATCTCAGAACTTCGTTCATGTTCAGAAGTAACCCCCAGCCACAAAATACTACTTACTTTGTTCTGATCTAATTCTAATTAAGATAAAGACTACTGTTGGTTACTGCAGATATAATAAAATTATCCGATAAAATATTATTTAATTTAAAATAGGTATTATTATTTTTGAAGTTATTCATCAAACATAATTGGAAATAATCGTAATGTATAGGTAGTTACTTTCATCACTATTATTGGACTGAAAGTTAAATGTTACAATAACGAAAATAATTGTTTTTCATCTGGTAAAGCTAGGGTTTCCCAGGATGACTGTGCCGTCATATTACGGTTGTAATTTAGCGGCATAGAACGTTGTCTATGTAAACAATACGGCGCGGTTTGTGACGTTACGGTGTCGCCATATTGTTTACATAGACAACATTTTACGTCGCTTTATCACGGCCGTAATTTGACGGCACCGCTATCCTAGGAAACCCTAGCTTAAGGATAATACCCTCCAGAAGCAAAATGCAATAGATAGGTAATCAACCTTACGAATTAAAAGTGGACTATGATCTTTGAGATCACCGTAAACTTATAGGGATGATAATAGCCCAAAAGGTGCGTCGACTGCTGCGTTGTGCAATGACAGCCAAATATCACGTGAATGCGATGCAGTCTTCTATATGGAACGGAGTGTAATCATCGACTTCGGTCGCTTACCCGTGGGAACGTATGCTCTATTAAGGAGACGAGCTTTTGGTTTGGAAACTAAATAACCTTTCAATGTTTGGCGTTGTTAAAAGTGCTACATGAAAAAAATATACAGGAAACATAAAAAGTTAAAAGAAAAATCGCGCTTATTTTTTATCTTATAAAAGTGGTTGATTCTATGGAAAATTCTCAAATGTAAAACTTAAAATTATTTCTGTATTTTGTTAGATAAATGACTATTTTTACAAGGCTTATATTCCTTTCCTTTTGATTATAAGTTTTCTAAAGACCACCGTTTACCACTACACTTTGCCCATAGCGTCATATAGGAAGCTTTTGGAGAGACGTCGTCGCCTTAATACATTAAAATTCGGAGTCCATGACTAACTAAACTAATCACTACCATTATAGTATTCTTTTTGTCAAGGTGTAGCAACTGCGTAATACCCAGTCAGGTTAAAATAAAGAGAAGGTAAGAGTAGGTAGGTAATAAAGTATAGGTGCGTTCAGTTTAAAGTTTAAAATAGGCATCGAATTAGTACTAAATATAGCAATTTTTATGTTTTGGTAAGAATTTAAAAGTTTATGTACTTATTTATGTATTGTAATTATTACAATCATTTATCAAAATAATAGCATTGTTTTAATAATATTGTTTTGTTTTTACGAATTTGTATATGATTGTCAGTTTTCCTCCTTTCCACCGTTATTTTTATATTTATTCGTAGGCTTACTTTAACGTCACCAAACTCCCACACATTTAACCTCACAACTCTCCTAATGGCCACTCGTAACCATAGAGTATGTTACAGTCGTACCAAAGGCTATTGCGCGATGAGGTGCGTAGGCGCAGGTGATGCATTAATATGACCTTGTTATGATAATAAGCTATATACGTATATCTGTAGCTTTTTGTTTTATTTAGATGACCTATAAGATATTTACTTGCACTAATAATTATAAGAATATTTTTATTGTTATCAAAATATTTAATGCATTATTGTAAAGCTGGTTTTCAGTACAAGAACAGTACCCTTAGCACGAACAGCTATCGAAAAAAATAACGCGCGTAAAATCATTCGATAGTGCTATTTGTATTAGAAATTTGGACAACGCCATCTACCGCCGACTAGCGAAATTAAAATTTCCCTAGATAATTCTCTATCGAGTAATTTTACGCGCGTTATTTTTCTCGATAGCTGTTCGTGCTAAGGGTACTGACTGAATTGTCTGATACAATTCTGCCAGATTTTTCCTCTAAATGTTTCCAATTTAAATAACAATGAAGAGCACACAAAGGGGGTAATTATTTCAAAATGTCACATAGCTTAAGTGCCGACAAAGAATAAAAGTTTTAAATGTTGTAATACGAGAAACATGCGTAGTAGCAATATTTAAACGTTGTAAATTATGCAGTGTTTTGTTGATGATATTTAAGCGTCTTTTAGTGCAATGCCATTGGCCTTTTTAATAGAACCTATTTTGATTTAACTTTTTCGTAATTTTTCGAAAAAAAATACGCCTCTTTATTTAATTCGCCAGTGTAATGACGTAAAAAAAATGACATATTACAATTCCTGCCTATATATAATATTGTACATTATCTTTCCTATGATTTTTTTCACATTTATGTTTTGCTTTCAATTGAAGAATCAGCCTGTTGTAAGTTCATATTACCTACGATTTTTTTTTGGTTAAATTTATCCCTCGCCCTGAAAGTCGTGATTTTTTTTAAATTAAACAATAAATAATTCCAAGTTTCATACGTTAATTGTGTGTCATAATTAGGTACTTCTACAATTGTATCGTACAGAATAGGTAGGATCTTTCTGAATAGTGGAGGGTAATTATTCGTAGTCATAATTAAAATGATGGGCAATTCTTTTACACAAAAGCTTTGGAATCGATTACTCATCGGCATTGCATTATTCGATAAAAACGAAAGTCATTCTCTTCAGAAATTATATCTTTGTTTTGTTACGATTACCACGTCTTCAGTAAATATGTATTTAAATATCTTTTCAAACGAAGAATATCGGTTATTATAAATCTGTCTCAGAATCAGCAATTAAGTTAGATGTATGATTATGCTTTTTTCATATGGAAAGTTATAAGGATTCATATATCTAGATACGTGAGTTTCATCATTTTAAACAATAGGTAATGACTAATGAGTAAAGAAAGTGTGAGAACCTGTTACATGAGCGTAGGTAATATAATAAGTCGTAAAATTGATATTAATGAGGTAATTGAGTCTTAGGTATGTTTTTCTGACAATGTGAAGAACTGATTAACAAAATACGGACAGGTATGGCAATACAGTTAGGTATGGCATCCCCGCAAAAAAATATGTTACAAAACATTAACTGACATAAAAAAGGAATCATAATTGTAATCGTTAATTGATTTAACAACCTATCGAAGTAAATATTATGAAAATATAGAATATTATATTCCGTTCATTTTCATAAAAAAAATACTTCCTCTTCTTCAATTTACAAGGAAAAAAAAATGTGTGTTTACCAACTTTTGCCAGGAATTGTCTACCTACAGTGACATGTGTCTCCAAGCAAAAACATTTTGTATGCCCTTTTTGTGGTAATCATAGGGACAAAGGGTCTTTCTGACCACGTTTATTTTTTTACCGTCGTAGGTCGTGTGACAGTTGGCAGAACCAGACATAATAAATTTATAATAGTTTATGACGGCCGATAATCTTAGGATAACGAAAAAACTATACCTGATGATTCGATTGAAGATTAAAGCTAATACAGTAACGTCTCGATTGTGGTAGTAATTTTATGTATTGCAATTTTTCCAAATAAAGTGGAATCGGTAGTGGGTACTACTGCAAAAGTCTCGAGTTTGAATCTTGATAGTAGGATTGTGATGAACATAATCATAATTCCTGCTTCAATACAATATTTTTAGTCAACATACAATAGTGTGACTTTTGCGGATTTGCCATTTTTAGGGGTCCGTAACCAAAATGGCAAAAAACGGAACCCTTATAGATTCGTCATGTCTGTCTGTCTGTCCGTCCGTATGTCACAGCCATTTTATTCGGAAAGTATTAGGATTACACAGTTGAAACTTAGTAGATAGATGTATTCTGTTAACCGCTTAACGATTTTAACATAAAAATAAAAAAGATTAAGTGGGGGCTCCCCATACATGGAACTGAAACGATGAACTTTGATGAACTTTTCTTCATACCAATACGTGCAAGGTGTCTATAGATAGGTCTTCAAAAATGACATTGAGGTTCCTAAGACAATTTTTTCTCAAAGTCAACCGTTTGAAAGATAAACACTGCCAAAGTGGTAAAATGTGTGTCCCCCCCTCTAACTTTTGAAATAGGTTAGTGAAAAATCTTAAAAAAAATAAATGCTATAGATCATAATAAAATCTTTCACTGAAAGTTGGTTTGAACGAGATATAAAAATTAGTTTTTGAGATATATCATATTTTCCAAAACCGCAAATATAACTTTGTCATTCATACCAACACTGTGAAAAACAAAGTTATTTTTACAGACGAAAAATGATAGTGGTATTAAATATGGTATAAGGTAGTCTACGGCGCGTGACCCGACACGCACTTGGCCGGTTTTTATTTAGTAATTATTATCTCAATGAATTATAAGTTAGTAGGTACGAGTAATCTGCTCAATGCTGCCATGGTAAGTACCTAGGTCTGTGAGTGTGGTCCGAGGTCTTTTTGGCCGTGTCGTCAGCCGGCAGCGCTTGCCGGAAACAATGGGCGCAATCTACCATCTCGCATATTGTCTACCAAACGCTCTAATAGCTAGCCGTTTGCCCGCCGAGCTAAGAAACTCTTCATATTGTATTATGGATTGGAACAATAATAAATAACCATAAATTAATTTCAACTCTAACAGTTATTTTACAGAGTAATGTCTTCAGCTTAACTACAGGGAAGTACATCCTTAGGCCGTCTAGATTTTTTTTCTATGACCTTTAACCATTTTTTCAACACACTTGCTCGTAAAGTGAGCCCTAATACATCGCTTTTAGGGCCATAAACCGAGCTATAACAAACGCGTGCAATAATATATAAAACACTAGTACCCTACAAAGTTAAATTAGTATCTTACTGCAAGTTATATGCGAGTAAACAGAGCATCTGTTTACTCGCATATTAGCCGGGTAATACAGTTATTTTTTTTAGTAACAACAAAGAGGTTTTATGCTGCTGAAAATTCATATAAATTTTTGAAATAAATAAATGTGTAAATCCTTAATTAAGTCAACAAATATTTATTATTATCAAATTAGTCATAATTCACAATATATTGTTATAAATTATTAAAATATTTGCATTTTATCATTTAAACTTATAACTGAAGTAGGCTGTATGCTCACTCATCCCTTTGTTCGCAAAATATTCTTGCGTTGGGCGTGTGAAAAAAACAAAAAAAACCTGCGCGCCTTTTCCCATAATAATTGTCATATTTAGTTTTTGTCTTATTTGTTGCTGTGTGGTAAATAACTTTGTTTTTTCCTCGCAAATGTGTTGAAAAACGTCGTATGAAACTCGTGAGCTCTTGCTTATTGCACACTCGGCTGAGTTACGCCCTCGCCTGCGGCTCGGGCTGCAACCCACAGCCTTGTGCGCAATGAGCAACCTAAGCTAACTTGTCTTGTACTATTATGACATAGGGTGTCGGAAAACAAATAATTATTGCAATAGAATTTGGGATAAAAAAGTTATTATTCTGATGTATCACAACAATGGTCTACCTAACGTTGCATAATTATACATTTAAATAGAACATCTACTGTACAAACGAAGAATAAGTTTAGAGGTTCTCAATGCCTCATCCTCGCTTCTCGTTCGCGGGCGAGCGCCGCGCGGCGGCCGCGGGCGGCTGCGCTCGCGTATTGTCGGTGCATCCCTATTGTTCATTTTTCGCCACCTCACCACTCGCATGCACATTATGCAATTATATTTCAAGGGTGCGTTAGCGAGATTTATTGGAAAGAACGCGTGCCTGAGAGAGAGAGGTACATTTAAAGTATAGATGGGAATTAATTTAAGAGTATTTTATTGCGTATTGCATAACGGCGTTATTGAGGAAAAACAGATAAAATTTGCGGGATTTCAAAATGCTAAATTTTTAACCACAATTTTTAAGACGAGCCTAGTTAACGATCTGATGAAAAGATTGATATTTGAGCTTCTAACTTGAAGAACTGATGTAGCATTCTACTTCACAACAAATGCTGTAGACTGAAAAAGAAACAAAAATCACAATAACCGAACAGAATATTGAATACTGGTTTCGTAACTCAGTAAAAAAATCCTGAATAAACCATAAAACTGATAAAGAAAACTTCCAATCATCATATTATTTCGTATTTTTATGCAAAAAGGATAGCAAAAAGCTACTTAATATAATTGAAAAAAAAAAATTAAGTAGCTTTTTGCTATTCTTGGTGCATTGGGCCGGAATCCTAAGGGTGCGGGTTCGAGTCCTGTCTGAGCTGCTACGGGTGAGTCGATTTTTTCTAGTATTAAGTAACTTAATATAAAATAGCATTGTGAATGCTAAAAATCTAAAAAGTTCAATAGCAAAAAGCTATCCTTCATATAACACAATAGCCGAGTACATCTTTAATAAATGATCCAGAATTCCAAAAAAATATTTAATGAAAATGCATGTGCGTAAAATTTCTGGCGAAGCGACGAAAGAAGAATTAGCATAGTTGAATTGCGTTGATGTCTTCTCTATGGACTACTGCTTGACTGATGCTGGTAGTCAATAGAAATTTTAATACGTAACTATCTAACAAAAACTTTAAAATAATCATTGAATATAAATAAAAGCAAATATTCGACTCGCAACGTACATTTCAGGTGCGCAGTCGCAGCGCGGCGGCGGCGGCGGCGGGAATCACTGAGCCTCATTTTTTTACTATTTCTAACGACTTCATTCCGCAGATTTATCTGCAGTGAACGACAACGAAAACAGACAGACAGCGATATTAAATAAACAGGTACGTACTTAGGGTTTGATCGATTTGATAGATACCTGTGGTAGTCATAATACAATCACACCGCCCTAACTGAATATTACCTACCTAAATGTAATATATAATACTTTTCGCGCTGACACAACCTAAAATGTACCTATACCTCATTATTATACATGATTTTAAATATTGCTGAAAATTGAGCTAAAAGGATATTTATTTTCATAATGCTCTAAGTGATGGCGAATTTTCAGCTCAAACGTTGGGCTCCCAGCTTGTATGATTTGGCGATCTCTTTTGTGTTTAAAAGCAAAACTAGAAATAGTATTTCTTATTTATTTATTGCAGTTAACAAATGCTCTGACCAAACCTATTATAGCCCAGCATCCATAGATTTTCAATTGGTGGTGTTTCCCACAGAAACTAAGTTGGTTATAGCGATAAAACCACTCGCCACCGGTATCGTTACTAGGAGCCCACCGGTCAAATATTAGTACAGTCGCGCGTGGTACATTGTATGTACCACGCGATATGTAAAACTTGGGTTTTAGTCTAAAATGGCGTAATAAATAAGTATATCACAAAGGCAGACGACAACCTTTTTAGTGATTTAAATGTACCACGGGCGACTGTACTAATAGCTTAACCCTAAGTCGGGATAAAGTCGGTATATTTTGAACTAAAATAAATAGGTACAATGAATCATATTTGCCTAGATACGTGTCTGTGTCATCTCAGGAGATAGTGTTCCAGAGAAATGTGTCCAGATGCGGCGGTCGGCGGGCAGGTGCAAGTGATCAATTAACAGGGATCGATGCCGGAGATTAGTGCGCGTGCGCGCGGACGAACGGATAGCGCGTGGTGTGAGCTACGAGCGATGAGAGGTTGTATGTACAGTAGCGAGTTAAAACGTATACGTTTACTTATGACTCAATAAAAATATAAAAAAAATATACATATAAAATTTCATAAAAAACCTGTTCCGGATACGGATATACATTATACAGGGTTATTTGTAAAACACCAACAACCTCGCAGGAGTAGATTACCAACATCATAAACAACGTTTGTTCTACGACTTTTATCTTAACTCAATACATTCACCAAAAATGAATTTTGTACTGTTCGACACCAAAAATTGTACTGTTCGACACTTTTTACGTCTATGGATGGCGGCTGGGCGGGCGGGTGGCGCGCACCAGGCGTACCGCACGCCGCGCGTAGAGTTATGAACATACGAACGGTAAATTAAAATGATATCTTTTTTGTATGAAAGTAAAATCTAACGAATTATCAAAAGTCGTAGAACAAAGTTGTTGTTTATGATGTTGCTAATCTACTCCTGCAAGGTTGTTGATGTTTTACAAATAACCCTGAATTCTGAGATACTCTGATAAGAAGTGAAGCCTACTAACCATATCTGTGAAAATGACGCTTAGTCTGTGTAATGTGTGTTGTAGTTGAAGAATCTAACAAATAGTAATATTGCTTATAAACTGTAAACTTTGATTAACATTTTAAAATCATAACTCTACAAATAGCAATTAAAAAGAGATTTCAGATTTTGTGCTTTCATGCCAACCTCTTCCTTATTTAGAATAATTTATATTAATTGCTCATATGACTATGTAAAAATTATGTCTCTAGTGGGTACCACTTTACGTTTCTCTAGAGCTCTCTAATACTTTGCAAGGCACGTGACGTTACTATACGATATGGTTATGGTCAGCGGTTCTCCCTTCGGTTCGAAGGCATCAGCAGAGCTATCTTTCTAGTAGAGGAAAGTGCTTACAACTTGTCCCTCGCTCAGTATTGCAGATCGGTCGGTCGAGCGGTCCAATCATTCGACGCTGGAGTGGTGTGATCACCGCCGATAGCGCTGCTGTAAATACAACACCGAGACTACTGCCATCTGGCGGACGGTCTGCCTCGCTCACAGTGGGAAAGCTATTTAGCATCATTTTAAAAAAGTATTTACAATCTAGAACAGTGGTTCTCAATTGGTTATTTCTACGTACCACTCCAAGAAAGATTTCAAACTCGCCCAAATGCATAAATAATGAAATCAGATGTTTGATATTATTGTTAAGAGATTCCTGCGCGTACCACTTGATACAACCTCACGTACCCCTGGCTGCATGGGAGTACACATACCACTAATTAGTAAACACTGATCTAGAACGTACTATTCAATCTAGAACTACTCTAATGCCGTTGCTCGGATTGATATGTTTTGGTTCAAACTTATTAAGTAGTTTATTTAAGTTTATCAATAAGATCCAAAAACCTCTTTTTATGCACAACAGGATAGTGCTTGGCCTTCACCTCACCTGATGTTAAGTGACGATAAGGCCGAAAGTGCGTACTACAATCGGAATCCTCATCACTGAGGAACTGGCTATCTTACCTCTAACTGCCGGAACAATTTTTAAATTGTTGTTATGGCGTCAGACTTAGGTAAAATGGTGGTAGCGGCCAGACGAAAATGAAATAAGCCCTACCATCAACCAAACCGAGTACAAAATGTCTTACACTGGTGGTCGAACACTAGTCCACAGAGGCGCTTAAACCTCACACTCACAACCAATAGAAACACATCACCACAAAAAAAGGTAGATAAACACATGACTGCGGTACCAGCGAAAGTATCTTAAGGTCTTAAGGTGGGTCAATCCGAGCGAGTTGATCCGTGATGGAGTGTAATCGAACGTAACTCTACTCACTTTGGGTTCATATTAGTGAGCGTTCCAACGCGGCGGTTGCGTTGAGAACTTGCACCGAATTCTCAATTTTTACATGTTTTTATTACTTTTCTTCGCTTTCAAGTAAGTTAAAAAAAAATCTGTTTAATTAAGATTGAAGGTATTAACATCGCCGATTTTTATGGTTGGTTTTAACATAAACGAATGTTCTGTTTCCGATAAATTTTGCAAATAAGACCAGAAACAGGGTCCACTGAATATTTTTTTACGTCAAAGGTGGTAACATTTTTATAAATGCTTTCAATTAAATCTATTGTGTATTATTTCAAGTAAATTATATATTTTTTCAATGATAGCTTCACGCGCGTAATCTTTCAATAATTTGAATTGAATATTGGGATTTGACTAGGGGTCGCAATCCGGGATCCCGGATACCGAAAATACCGGGATACCGGACTGAAATGAAGCCTTTTCAATACCGGTATTGAATTTTTAAATACCGGGATTTACGACATTTTCGGTATTCATCACAGAACGACGCAAACCGCAAATCTCGTTTAAATTTTCGTTTTATCTGATTTGAAAAGTGATTTTCCTTAACCTCCGAAGGCCCATACATTAAATGGTGTCTCATTATTATTATTATTATTTAAAAGGGGGGACGCCAGCGAAGCCGGACGGGTGTTCAGTCACCTTGATAGGAACCATTTCACCCAGTTCCCTAAATCCCATGAAAGCTGAGAGCAGGGGGAAGTGGGTTATCGTTTACCTTACCGGCGTCGGACCCTCGAACCCACCTGTACGCATACAGTATCTGCTGAGTTGACTTATCGTTAACTGCTTTTGATCCTCTTCCTTAAGCTTGTCCGCTCCAAAGAGCTTCCAGCGCAGTGATGCGTACATTGGGCATTCTGCCACGTAGTGGTAGCTTGTTTCTTCTCTTTCTTTACATTGCGGACAGATGGGATCCTCTGTCCGTTTGATCACTGACAGGTGTCTGTCTAGTGGACAGTGTGCTGTCAGTACTCCTACAATCGTTTAAATATTTCTCCGGCTTTGTTTCTGCAGCTCTCTAGTTTTCTATTTGTCAACTGATTTGACGACAATCTTAGACTGTCTTCAGTCCTTTCTTTTCATCCATCTTTGGTTAGTTTCTTAAAGTAAGTTTCTGCAGTGGTGGCCTATTGTAAGGCCATTTTAATAGATCACATTTGACAGTGTCAGTCCTTTGTTCTATTTGTCAAAATCAATCGTAAATTGGCTTTCTTTCGTTATTATTACAATAAATATGTATTGTGCCTGCCGTTAGAAAGTAACGTTGTTGAATTTTTATGAAGTGTCAAATGTGATCTATTTAAATGGCCCTACTATAGTCATTTATCCCAAGGTCCTACTAGTGGTACTAATATTTTATAGTCATTCAGACCCAACAAGTTCAGAGTTGATGATAAAGTTATCCTAGAGTCATAAATTCAGGGCTTATGGGAAATATATTATGGTTTTGGCTTTTTTTTTGCAAAATGAATAAGTGCTATGGGGTAGGACACAGGCATTAGTGAGGTAGGAATATTTGTTTCGTCATAATTTTTAAATGAAATTAAACAACCAACTTCTTCGTATTACCTGAAGGTAGACCCTCGGGTTCTAATGACTACATGGCGTCTAAAAAGCTCGGGTCAGAACTTTTCCGTCCCAACCGCAATCGGTTCGAAGTTGAGCCTATCTAGTTAGATCTATCCAGTTGGACTGCCTATCCTAGTAAACTAATGATCAACAAGTTCTAGTGTAGTTCCCAACATGAGCTGGAGTGGGTACAACATGGGCATTCGACATGACTTTCGCCTTATCCATGTTTATCCTAAGCCCCCTTCCGGGAAGCACTACGGACATCTTCGAACATTGTCAGGCCTTCCAATCCAAGGTCTCGGCCATAAGAACTAGTATTATGATTGGCAAAACGAAGGTGTGTTAGGTACTGGCCATTAATATTGAAACCGAGTCTTTTTCAGTCCAGTCACAGTCCAAGAGCTTAAATATGTCTTCCAACGCAGCTGTGAACAGTTTCGGAGAAATAATGTCTCCCTGTCTCACACATTGCTGCAGTCGGATGGGATTTTTGCTCTAGTTTTGTACTCGGACCGACACATAGTGGCATTTTCGTATAAGTAGGTACCTACCTCAACACCTCGATATACCTGTACTCTTTTTGGCACCTCTGGAGAGACTGTAGCACCTGTAAAAAAGTCCACGAACGCCAAGCAGTGGCAGACTCTTCAATCTTCTGTATAACCTGCCGCAGCGTATGCATGTGGTCTAGGTACTAAAGTCTTTTCGGAACTCGGCTTATTCGGGAGGTTGGAACTCGTCGAACCGGCGATGGAGACGATTAGTTAATCATAAAAATGACTTTAACTGCAAGGAAAACTAAGAAATTAAATATATTTATCTAAATGTCGAAAATACCGAAAATACCGGGATCCCGGTATTCGCCTAGACTCGATACCGAGAATACCGGTTTTGCAGAGAGGTGCCGGTATTGCGACCCCTAGATTTGACCCACCTTAAGGCCTTAAATACTCTAAAACAGTTTTATTTTAACAAAATCAAAATAAAATCAAATAAGCAAAATCTTTCGGCGCCAACTATTCGCTCATAAGAACATACAATGCGGTACGTTTCTCCTCGCATTCTGTAATCCCAATGTTCTCACGAACGCCTATTTAGGTTACACTTCAATCTAGATCTAATTGTTGTTTTTTTTTCATTAGTGAGCGATGAATACAAGTTTCGTAAGTTTTCTATTTGCAAGAAATTAATTACTACAGATACACGTATTTGAGTTATTTCACTGTACCACTTTTAAAACAAATAAATGAATCTGAATCTGAATCTGAATCTAGACTCTACACCTCAACCGCCTCTGTGGACTAGTGGTTCGCCCACCCGTAGGGGTCCCTGGTTCGATTCCCATGGGGGTTGAAATTTGTAATCGGTTTGGTTGATGGTAGGGCTTATTTCAAGTCCCCCTGGCTAGCTACCACCATCTTACCTAAGTCTGACGCCATAACAACAATTTAAAAATTGTTGGGTTCCGGCTGAGGTAAGATAGCCAGTTCCTCAGTGATGAGGATTCTGGGTAAAGTGCGCTTCCTTGGGCCTTATCGTCACTTAACATCAGGTGAGGTGAAGGCCAAGCAGTATCCCGTTGTGCAGAAAAAAAAAGATAATTGGGTTCCTGAAATATGTTGTTGCAAGAATACAACCTTATATTTTTTGTGATCTTCAGGTTTAGAAATCTTACATACCTTTATCAAAATCGCTACAGGCCCTTGCTAGCGATATCTGCCAATGTTGTAATCCAATATTGCCTGTAGACAAACAATAATATTTTAAATAACTGACTTCAAAAATAATCGACCGCATAATTATTTTTAATGTTATTTTTAAGGACGATTTATTAAAAATATATTTTAAAAATAATAAAGTATTTTATATTTTATATAGCGAAGTTTTTCGATGTTGCCGCTTTCTTTTTTGAAGTTACCTGTACCAATATAATCATTTCTACTTATTTAACGCTCAGATAACGGTATATTCGCGCACATAATACACTCTTCCCAGCAATTTTCCCCACAAAATTCACTTAACTACTAACCATGACAATTTTATAATTGACATCTTCAACGTCCAACGTACTAACGTTGACAAATGACGATCGTACCAAAGATGGCGTATTAAGTCGATATTAAGGCTGTCGCTCAAAGTGGCAAATCGAAGGTATGGCGGGAAACTGTCAAATTTGGCATTTGGGGGCGTCTGAAATGCCAACAGTCTGGCGCAGGAGTGACATAACAGACTACGAATACGAAATTTAAATGTTTTTTTTTCAGCCAGTCTTTTGATGATGTTTGCATTTATTATACTTAATACTTAAGAAAAATGATCTAAAATCATTTCAGCTTTTCACAATAATACGTACAATAAATTGTCATTTTGGATGGACGTTATTATCGGGAACGGGAACTTCAAATTATTAAAGCATTTACTTAGGTTAGTTATTTACATTAAGTAAGTGTTGAGTTTCACAACCAACCATTAAAATTACTACTGAAAATATATACAAGCTACAATGATTATTAGTGAATGAATAGTAAAGGTGAATATAAATGCCTGGTAATAAATGCCCAGTAGAAAACCTATTCACATAATCGATAAAAACCATGTCTTATTAAACTTTATTTTATAAATATTCACAGTTAGCACATCATTTTGTTCGAAATCGCTTCATAAAAGCTGTTTGAATGAATTATAATGAATAATCACATTCGAACTTTCTGTTTATAACATATTAATTGATCCGCCCGCCGCCGCACTGCGCCCGCGCATCGAAAGTGAAATTTCGAACTCGGAATATGCGGCGAGGGTCATCGACCCTCATTACGAAACAGTTGAGGTCAGTGTTAATAATGCCATTTAGTTTTAGGCAACGAAATCGTATCCACGCGGAAATTTGTATCTGCTTAGCATAATATAGTATCTACTTATTATACATAGAATATTCCACTAACTGCCGTGTAAGAAAAGGTGGTTCAGTTATTTATCACAACGCCCAACCTGAGGAATTTAGTTTCACAAATATTACTCAATGATTAGTCAGATGTGAATTTAGTAGATTAGCCTATAGGAACGTGATAATTTAATTATAATATGTATGCAAAATCTGAGACATGAATACTTACTTAATAAAAAGATATTGAATTATGCAATGTATGCATAAAACTGACTTTTCAAGGTTTATGCAATTCAAATATTTTCCATATTTGAATAGCAGTAGGTTTGTATTACAGTCCAATAACTTCAAAAGGGCAGGTTTATTCGACTCGCACATAAACCTTATAAAATTTACAGTTACTCATAACTAAACCTTAACTTAATAAATAGGCTATTTGAATGCTCAAACCGGGTCTATAATGTTATCTCTGATGCTTATCTTATTTTCTATTAAACTCATCATTATCACTATTACAACTTTTCTACGAATCTTGTCGGAGATATAAAGATAGATAGTAATAAAACGCATCACCAAGCTACAGGAATGCCAGATATATCATTTTTATCCCTTAAAATTAACATGAAAGAACTCTTAAAATTATCTCATAAACTCGTCGCATTATTTATATAATTTATAGAAGTTTACGAATTTTAAAAATGACATGTCAACACTTTAGATCTCTGGATAAAACAAATCGCTAGACTTTTTTTTATCAGAATATTAATTAAAGTTTGTTTTTAACTGTACTCATTTTTTATATTTGGGACAAGTCACTACAATTACGAGTCTCAAACTAAGCAGAGCTTGTAGTATGTGTACTAAATAATGTATAGAATACATAAATAAGTATAAATATAGGTACGAGTATAAACGACCATGACTCGGGAACAAAATGCTTATGTGCTCATCACACTAACATACCAGGATTCGAACTCGGGGCCTTTGCTCAGAACGTAGGATTACAACCGTCGCACCAAGTTGTCGTGATAGTCAATTTGTGTTATTTATAACAACGTACCTATTTGTATTTAGGAAAGTGTTTTATATCATTAATACAAGGTGTGAGCGAAAAAAAGCATATTAGACGTTTTAATTTTTCATTACAAAAAAAATAACTAGATAGGATTTGAATTAACTACTGTGGGATTACGCTAAAATCTCTTTTCTTTATCTATTTATGAATATAAAATAATATAATACTAAATAATTTACTAGAAAAACCGACTTCAAAAAACCTGCCTCTAAAAAAGCAAGAAATAATATACAAATCATTAGATACGCATTATCATTGTTATAATAAAACACGTCTATTAAAGTCGGGTGGGGCTGGAGTACATCTTCCTTTTTTATTCTAAAAGCCCCACCCGACTTCAATTGACGTGTTTTATTATAACAATGATAATGCGTATCTAATGATTTGTATATTATTTCTTGCTTTTTTAGAGGCAGGTTTTTTGAAGTCGGTTTTTTTGTTTTTTAAACAATTTTTTTATTTTTTTATTTTTAGTGTAAGTACCTTCTGTATTAGGTAGTGTAGGTATATTATTTAGGTAGAAAAATCGGCTCAGCCAAACGTGAGATAATCGCGGAGAAACATACATACATACAAACTCAATACCTCCTTTTTTGAAGTCGGTTGAAAAGACTACACAAAGGTATCCCTTCCCCAACAAAAAAAATCATCTAATTCGGTTCATAAATAACAAAATTGTCAATAGTTAGTTAGTTGATTTAATATCATAGTATTTTCAGGATTACTTGTAAACTACTGAACCGATTTGAAAAAAAATTAAATGGGACCATCTCGCAAGAAAACTCAATCGAACAAAAAAAGAATTATCTAAATCGGTCCATAAATGTCGAAGATATGCGCGAACAACGATAAAAAAAAAAAAAAAAAAAAAAAAAAAAAAAACATACAATCGAATTGAGAACCTCCTCCTTTTGATGAAGTCGGTTAAAAAAATACGACTCGCACCAGATCAATATACTCAGACGGGAATCGAACCCGCGACCTTTGGATATCCGGTCCAATGCTCTGACCGCTGTGCTACCGAGTCACTAGTGACATCGTCGAATTTCTTCTAGTATATCCTACGTTTACGCTGCAAGCCAGCGTTATTTCACCAATATGAGGAATTACCTCGACATTCAATTGAAATATCTTTCCAGATATTTGGCAATCGATTAAGATGAAATATGGATTAAGATGGAAAGATATTTCAATTGAATGTCGAGGTAATTCCTCACATTGGTGAAATAACGCTGGCTTGCAGCGTAAGAGTAGGATATACTATAAGAAATTCGACGATGTCACTAGTGACTCGGTAGCTCAAATTTAAAAATAAAATAATATGTCGTGCAAAATTAAATTACTCAGCCACAGATAATATTGCATGCACACAATGTTGCGTATTCGTATTATAATGGCCGCGTTCCGAATCACGCCAACAGCACTGTTAGCGTATAATCCATTAAATGAAGTAGGTACACAAATACCCTATTTGTGTAATATTTTGTGACTATTTAATTTGGTCGGATTCGCGCTAACAGCGCTATCAGCGTGACTCGGAACGCGGCCAATGTTGTATGATTTTGATCGAATCTTTTATGACGTGACATCGCAGTAAATACGGTATTTAAT
Organism: Agriphila straminella; assembly: GCA_950108535.1. NCBI lineage: Eukaryota > Metazoa > Arthropoda > Insecta > Lepidoptera > Crambidae > Agriphila > Agriphila straminella. The sequence goes on from OX467306.1 coordinate 21,483,770, forward strand.
TCAAAGATAATGCAAAAATAGGCAAATAACCATGAATTAGTAGCGTTAACCAACAGCCGGGTGGTTCAAGCTTAATAATTATCTTTCAACTTTCAGTGCGACGACGCCATTTTTTCGACGTGTGCGCAGCTATAATTGTGAGCGGTTTGAGCACTCACTTCAGTCACGAAGAATGCGAATGTGAATGCTATTATTATAGCTACTATACGACGGCCGTTTTAGAGTGTTATCTGATTTAGAAAATAATATAAACAAGATATTGATAAATTAGTCAAAAATAAAACAATCATTAAAGCTTGGTGGTTACAGTCTTAGAATAATAACACCTAGAAGCCGTGTCCTCGTATGCAAAGTGTGGCATCTAATACTAAGCCAGAATGGTTTAGTTTTCAGATTTATATCGTTACCTAATCGTAACTAAAATCTAATAATATAGTAACTAATCTAATGAATGTAGGAAATTTAAAACTGTTTTGTACTTATTCGGAATGATTAGGTAATAATGGAGAATAAAAATCTGAATATGGTTGAGCGAAGCGATGGCTGGTCCATGCGTCATGCTCGTGAACGGGTGCTGCCAGTGGGAATGGGTCTGCTTCTGTCTGCTTGTACTAAGGGCGTCGTATATTTATATTTTTTTTTTCTCTGTTTGATGTTATCAATATGTATGGCACTTCTTACTCAAAACATAAAACTAATAGGCAAGTAAACCTTGTTTTGATTTCTCTTTTTTTTTTATTGCAATCATTTTGCTTTCTATAGTCAGTAGTTTTTGTAAGTAAAGGCCTATGAAAAGCTTTTGGATATTAGTTTTCAATTCAGTGCCTTAGGATGGGTAGCCTAAGTATGTCATGCTCTCTTTAATCATTTCTGCGGTGGTGTCGTGTGGGGCGGGTCGTTACGTTCCCTCAAATATGGTTGAGCGAAGCGATGGCTGGTCCACGCGTCATGCTTGTGAACGGGTGCTGCCAGTGGGAATTGGTCTTCTTCTGAGTTCTTCTAACGCATATTGAATTGTAAGAATTGCGTTTTTTATTGTTAATTTTTATGTCTTGTATCAAGTATTTTTTGGTAAATTTTGCCTACTTAGGTGCACTTTCGAGTAGCAGACATAGTGATTACTGATTTCTCAACTAGTTGAAAGTTATTTACTCTCACAATTAACTATCCGATATGTAGTAGGTATTTAATTTCAGCCTACCTACCCATTGTGTACAAACTTTTGTTAATTATTGTGATGGAAAATGACCTCACTTTAAATGTGGAGCTCATTTTTCAATGTTGACGACTCTGTATGAAATATACAGGGAGAAAAAAGCAGCCCTTGACGAGTTTCTTGCCGGTTCTTCTCGTTACAAGGTCTCCCGCTCAGGGTTTGCGAACCGATGGCGTAGCTTCTTTGACATTCACAAGTGCTTGTAACAGCCTAGACTGAATAAATGATTTTTTGATTTTGATTTTTTTGATTTTGAAAACGGGGCCATTTTGGCTGTTTTAATTTTTGACAGTGCGCTTTGTAGAGAACTATCATTCTAGGTGTTATTATTCTAAGGTTACAGTGTTACTTAATTTTGCATTTGAGCTATATATTCACATCAAAAGGAACAAAATATAGCTCAAATATAACTCTTAAACCGTGAAATCATCTGATTCTACATTAAAAATAAAAACAAATCATGCTAATTTCATGTAATATACATGCAAAAATCAAATGTTGCAATCACATATTATTATTGTATTTACTTTCGAAGGCGGTAATTATGATTTTAAGAACTCAACTGTTTTAAAAACAACCTAAATTATATGACGCCCTTTGTAAGGAACCTTTTTAAATAAAATAAAACTAAAAAGTATTCTAAGTTGAAAAGCATCGGAAATGGACGTTACATTGTATCTTCAAAGCATCTGTTTCAAAGAATCGATGTCTTGGAGATAATGCGAGGCGACCATTAATTCATTAACTATGAATTTTATAACCGGCGCGTACGCAGACGTGAGCTGGGTATGATGCCATCAATCATACCGTACGTCTTCAACAATGTTGTAATAGTATACTGCTACTAGTAAAACAGCTGCAAATAAATATAAAAAGTGTATAAAAAGCTCGCGTTTCTTAGACGGTAAGTATAATTAAAAAAAGGAAATTGATTTATATAAAAAAGAAGAGCAATCAAAACAAATAGACATTTCATTCGAATTTAATACACAGTTCTGTTAGTAATTGTAGACAGGCATTTTTTTTACTAAATTCACCTTAAAATTGTTCACACAAAAAAAATTAATAATTTATTAAAACGTCAATGTGTAATGTGCACCACACATTTTCAATTTAAATCTTCATTCAATCGATTGAAAAGAACCAAAAATACGGTTACAAACACATACAGTCACGTCCACTTAACTAAAGAATCTTTTCAAATTCCTCGAGTACGACAAAATGTCAATTTAAGTTTTTACCGAACGCACTGGCGTCACGTTCCGAATCGTCCACTTTCGTTTACCGAAGAACTGGCGTGTAAGGTTGTATGGGGTTGCAGCAGCCGGCAATAATCACGTACACTCTACAATAACATCACGTAACTATCGAATACAAACATCGGAAAAAATATGGAGAGAGTGAAACCCATTTGATGGTAACCGACAAAAAAATAATTAAGAGGTTTGTTACAGAAACCGCAAATTAGCAAGCGACCATGTTATTTAACCCTGGAATTTTATGACAATAAGCTGTTATATTTTTGTTTTCAATTCAGGGAGGTTTTGAATCTGATCCTTTCAAGCTGAAATCATCAGATTCCGACCCAAAACCGTGTTAATTAATTTGTGTATTGTGTAAATATTGTGGTAGTTTACAAATTAATATTATGTAGGAAAGGAAAATAGTGCAACCGTTATTCTTAAAACTGCATTTAGGTTGAAAATTATTTTAGTCATTTTAGATCGCCAGATCACAATTTTTAACGGCACAATTTTGAATTTTTTAGCGGCGTGACAAGTTTTTAAATGTATACTTTTAGAAATTTTATGACTGCAATTGGTATTTGTTTTGAAACTACTGGCAGTGACAGTCGTATGGATTTTACAATAGCGCGTATTTATTCTCTACACCTGGAAATAATTTGCCAGTTGATAACTTCATTATTAACTAACTAACAAATGCGAATATTATTTAAGTACTTACTAAATCTATCGCAATTCGCATTAAAATACACATTGTCGGTATCCGGCACGTGTGAACGGCTGCTTTTTTGTCTGACCGTCCATGGGACTGGATTGTTACAAAACAAATGCCTCACTTTATACAGCTTTGTTGAGAATTACGCTCACTGAATAATGTTATAGGCTGTTTAATGGGGACTATTCACGTAAAACCGAACTGAGTTATTTAGGTTAAGTAATACTAAAATGCAAATGATATCTTTGGAAGTCTGTGATATACAATGTATACTTCAGCATATGGATCAAACTAAGAAACATTTTAATTTTAAATTTCGCTTTTTTGTGTAAAAATTGTTAATGTTGAAAGTTTGTTCTATTCTTTATGGAAAACACGCTCTCACTTCTCGCAATAGATACGAAATTTTTTTTTCACCTTTTCATCTTTCTGCCGTTCAAAGACGTCTCAAAATTGTCTTCAAACCGTGCGCTTTTCTTTTCAACTTGCTGCCATACTATGTTGTTTTGTTGAGAAAATTGGGCTTGCGCTATTGAATCCAATGAAGCATGCCTCAGTTGAAAGCGAAAGAGGAATGGGGAAGCGACTGCGTCAACTCACAACTCACGTTATATATAATAAACTCGGTGATCAAGTGACTTGCACACTGAGTGCTGTAACGGGTCGATATGGTAAGACCTAATTCCACCAATTTATAATTTGTTTTCTTTCGATTCTGATGCAGCAGTAGCAATGTAGTTTTCTAGACAATGCAATACCTAACGAAATGAACTGCCAATGATAAAATAGTAGAGTGCTATAAATGTGACATTTTGTTGTATTTCGATATTTAATTTTAGTGGAATTGGTTCAAATAACGCAACTTATTATATTTTAAACTTATTAATAAGCCTATATGAAATTTATCTCTTTTAACCCGCCTACGGCAAAGCAAAAAGTAGGGTTATGATTCATACTTATATAATTCCTTTTTCATTGATACGAAACTTGGTATTTCAACAGCTGTTTATTTCAAAGCTTCCGTTCCAAATATTCGAGCTGTTACAGACAATTTGTTAATTGTCTAAACCAGAAGTGCTTATTAGTTGGCTTAATAAATATTTCCGCGTCTCTATTGCTTTTCAATTTAAAGGTACGCGCAACAAGTAATTTTATACGCTTTTAATATCCAATCATTTCGAATGTTCATCACCAATTATATCGATAGCCAATTATAGTCAAAGTTTCACGTGTGAACTTATTACGGTTGCATAACCAGCTGATTGGATTTTGCTCACGGTAATTGTCACGTCATCAAGTTACATTCCTATACGTTCTCGTCATTTCAGTTTACATCATTCGTGGTGATTGCTGTCCTTATTGACGACACGATGAAGTAATGATTATCAAAGGGTCGTATTTTAGTGTGATTTAGACGAGCAAATTGCTTAAATTCTACAAAACAAACAAACTTATCGTTTGATGAAATGGACAGGCAAAATAATATCACCCACTTTATTGTAGACCAATGGCTAAAGATTTTTAGATCATTAAAAACAAAGGTAATACACAAATCAAGTAACCATTGTGTCAATTTTTTTTAGTGACTTCTGTCATCGGTAGACCAAGGTTTTGTGCATAGACTTAGAAAAATTTTCGCTGCGCTCAAGAAGACCAACAAAGCGTGGAAAAGAGAAGTTAACATTATACGGACACGGTCTATGAAAAAAAGAGACAAAGGATCAAGTGACAATGTGCCAACTTTTTTTACAGTAAGAGTCCCTAGCGTCCCGCCTAGCAAAAGAACAAACACAATTTCTTTAAAATATTTGGTAATCTTGATTAGAATTTTAAATAAGTGTATCGTAGAGCCATGGTGTCTTATTCTGTTAGTGATTGTGATGTGACAAAAAGAAACAATACAAGTAATCACACTTTTCACAGGTAAATAAGATATTGCCACACATTTCTCTAAAACCAAATTTCGCTACATTTGTTAGTTTATCGACGAAGAAAACAGTATGGAACATAGTTTATTAATTTCCTTTGCTATAGTCATATTTTATGTATGTAAGTCATATTTTACGTATCTCATATAAAATGTATACATTTGTTTTTCGGATCACCTGTTTATTGACATTGTTGTTCTTTGACATTCTATTTCTATGGTTTTATGAGTAATAACTTCTGTGACTACCTACTGATAAAATCTTGGTCTACCGATGCGCAACCAGATAGGTTTGATGCTATGTTTACGCCATTTTACAGCAGCAAATAATTTAAAGGCTAACCACACGATGTCTATCTTTAATTTAAACACTTGCCACTTCCATTGGAATTTTCCAATTATCAGATTGTCATCTAAAATCGAGATCACGCATCGGTGTCTTAAAATAGCATTTTTAATACTCTGAAAAAATATTCTCTATAGAGAAACTGACCACCCAAGCAATAATTTAACTATCATCTTCACTTTATGAAGGGCTAAAACATATTGAACTTCTGTTACAAACTTGCGAGGTGATTTACAGATCAACAGTCCAGAATATTTTATTGCTGTCATGACAAAATGAACTTTAAGTCGAAAGTATAAGACTGTAAACAAGCGATACGTGTTGATGTACCATAAAGATACGCGTATCCCATTTAAGAGTGTCCTAAGGCAAAAGTCTAATGAACTATGAGTTATAATTGATATATTTGTGACTTCTTCAAAGGAATTATTACTATTTGACTTCGGGGTACAATCAATAGCGCCATTATTCATAAACTACTTAGTTTCAAAATAAAGTTTTGTTTTTAATACACTTATATTATAGGTAAGTACTATTTTATGTTTATAATGGCCAATATCTCTACACAATTACTTTATAACAGTTAAATTAATTTAAGCTTCGCCTTTAAGTTTATGAAATAAAAGTTTAATACTCAAGTCTCATTAAATCAGATTAAAAATAGCGCACTAATTGAGATGTAAGCCACATAATCCACTTTCAAGGTTTATACACCATTTATAAGAGGATAGTCGTTCGAGTATGTCGGGACGATGTTATGACAGCAATTTACTTTTACAATTCTAAGACGACTCTTTTAAGAGTTTTTACAAAACATTATTAGCAGAATTACACTAATGTCATAATTGTATACACAAATATATTTATAAAAAATACTAATGTGAAATGATTAGCCTAAGGCAAAGGTTTCCAAACATCGGGATATCCTTGACTATAGGTCGCAATCGTAACACAATATTGACAATATTGAGTAGACAATATCGAAGTTGTAGAGTTACTGGCCACCGTTTAGACATTAACGGATCGTAAGCCTGATTGGGACAAAAACTTGGCTAAAAAAACTGGCAGCTGACTAGCGACAGAAGTTGGGTTCTGTAGCCATTATTAATTTGACAAAAAATGCGGTTTGCGGGATAGATGAAATATTGAATTACCTACTGATTGTTACCGTTAAAACTTAAGTAAAAAAGAGAGCTAAAAATTTAGTTATTTTACGTTGTATTGGGTCTGTACAAAAAATTGTGCGTTTGTTTCCACGCTGATATCCTATTTGTTGGCTTTACAGCAGAAAAACACCGACCTGTGGGATGGCTTGCAAATACGGGATTTTTTACACGTTTAAACTTTCGCGTGGTCACGTGCTGACTCAGTCAGCCTGTGACCACGGCCGATGCAACTCGGTCGAAACGTCAGGAAAATAGGTAGGTCTGAAAATACCTATCGTAGTTACGCGTTTAATTCCTGTCATTTTAACTAAGTATAATATACTGCCTCTTGACTTGATGACGACGTGAAAAATTATTACCTACTAATTATTAAATTAATACTTAAAATATAATTATTAATAACCTTCTTCTTTTCAAGATTTTCCTGTATTAAATCATGTAAAAAATTGTGGATTAAAAAACTGTTGTATATTAGACTGATAATGGAACATATCGTCAACTGTGAAAACTGTTTTTAATTATTTTTTAGGGAACCCAAAAGGGTTGTATCAAGATTAATATAAAAACTTGATTGCTATAATCGGTTCAGTGGTCTGTTACAAAATAGTTTTTGTGTGATATTTACGTTGCATTTTCGACTTTGTCTGAACGAAAATAGTGATAATTGAATTTAGGTGATGAACATGTATTATAAAGCAGTTTTTCGCATGAGCGGTTAAGGTAAAGGTTAAATTGATGAGCCGTTGATAACAGATGGTTGAATGTTTGACTATGATAGTTAACTGGCTGTTGTTTTTTTCTATTGTTAGAAACTGAGCGATACACCTTTTTGTGAAGTTTTTTGTTTATAACGTGTCAATCGAGTTAATTTTTTTTTGTCTATGAGCGATACCTTTATTTATTGTCAGTTTAATTTTGTGACATTATTATTATTATTTATTAAAAAGTAATGTACACAAAGTTTGCAACTTGTCTCGCAAAACCTAACATCAGGTTTGTATGCCAGTACATAAATTAATCTAATTAAGGTAGGTCGTATGTCATCCATTAGTTGATTTAAGTTCTTTACGTACGTATAAAAAGGGCCCTCATTTCAGTTATTAGTTTTCAAGCGAATGAAAGCAAAAAATAATGGGTTAAAGAGGTAGGAACTTCATTGGACTGAATACGCAAAACTACAATAAGATTATGTAGAGAAATATAACAAAATATTCCGAAAAAAGTCTTTCTTCATTAAAAAGTCATGGACTTATCAATCCACCCTCGTAGGTATACTTAGTTACATTACGCTTAAACTTGTTTTATATTAGACAGAAGTCCAATGCAATAATTTAATAAAGGTGGTACCCTGAGCGAAAGTGGCGCCGCGGTGAATTATATTTAATATTATAATTCTAATACACAATTTTAAAAATGTTTATCGTGGAGATTTTAGGGCCCATGGTCTAGTATTTTTAGAAGGTATCACTACATGCCCTCGTAGTCATTCGTAGAAGTAGATAGCAAACGTGTCAAAAACGGCCACTTTTAGCAGTTTAGCTATCTACTTCTAGCAGTGACTACGAGGGAATGTAACGATACCGTCTAAAAATACTAGACTGTGGACCCTAAAATCTCCACGATAAACATTATCAAAATCTTTTTCTATCAATAACTTATTAAATAAAAACCTCTGAGGGCGCCACTTTCGGTCATACAACCGCCTTAAGTAAGTATGTGTAAAATATTTCAACCCAAAAACACAGGCAATTATCTAATAGTAAGAATGTATCTAAGCAAAAAAAATACAACTCAACCTGTTTAAATCTATCTATGCGTATCAAATTAAAGAAAGGCTTTTAGGTGGGCGAGGTTGTCTCATAAATCAAATGATAGCAATAACAATTTCGCTTTTCGCCTCCTGTCCCGCGAATGTTTATTTCGTAACACAGCTGATTCAATGTCAACAAGACCGAGGCGATATTACGGTGAATTTACATAACGACCGACGAACCGGCTGTTATACATTAATATACTAGTTGACCACACTTTCTCGGCCGGGATGGGCGCGCGCGGAGCGGCTTTCACGTCACCGACGACCGAATGTTGGAACGTTAATCTTTAAGTACTTATATCTAAAAAAATTGTTTAAAAAAACAAAAAACCGACTTCAAAAAACCTACCTCTAAAAAGCAAGAAATAATATTCGTAATAATAAAAACACGTCTATTGAAATCGGGTGGGGCTTTTAGAATAAAAAAAGGAATTTGTACTCCAGCCCCACCCGACTTCAATAGACCTCGATGATCAGTCGTATAACTTCTTTGTTTATGAACTGACAAAGATAATTATTTTTTTGTCCGACTTCAAAAAAATTTTCAGTGCTTCATCTCTTTTCGTCTCTCGGTAAATAACTATTATTATCATATTATCATAAACTAAAGCAGGAAAACCACTCGGCCGCTTCCGCTTCGGTGTTGACGCTTTGTCCTGAATGTTCTCACTGCTGGGACACAGGCCTTCATTATAGCTGGATAAGGACCATAGGCCATAGCCCACCACACGGGCCCAATGCGGATTGGTGGGTGTTAACGTCTGCAAATGCAGCCGGGATCAACGGCTTAGCATGTCTTCCGAAGCACGAGGAGTTTGAGATTATAAATTTTTGGTCACCCATCCCATGACCGACCCTTGCGAAAGTTGCTTAACTACTGCAATCGCCGTTTTTATTTGGTAATTAAATCCTTTTAAAGCAATAAAAAATTGTTATCTGTGTGTCTTTCATATGAAAAATATTATCTTTGAGTAAGTACTACCTAGCTATCATGTCTATATGGTTGAATCCCACATTAAACATTATTTAAAAATACAACTCATCCGATTAACCTTCCAAGTATTTAAAAAAGATCGTTCAAATAGACAAATCGATAATATTGATTCCCAAACAAATTCAATAGGTACACATATTTTTTATGTTTACAGATAAAGACAAACACACAAAGTCAATATTAGTACCTAAAGGCTTTTCTGGAACTGACCGCCCATATCGATTTATCTGCGTTTCAAAGGAAGGTATTAACTTGAAATAAGCCCTACCACCAACAAAACCGAGTTCAAATAATAATTGTACCCGAACAATACTGAACCCGCGACTCCTGTGTCTTACACGGGTGGGCAAAACCACAGAGGCGGTTTAACCTAAAATAAAAGTCAGAGGAAAGTAAATTTTATAGCTTATTAATTTATAGTTTACTATCGACCCGCTCTCGCTTAGCTTCGGGTCCTTCCTTTTTTGCCAAATGCGACCTTCCAACAACACCCATCACCCATTCGCTCCAAAGTTTGTTTCAGTCCCGTTCCGTCATCAGTGTAAGAAACGTGCTTGAATTTATTTTCGCACGCGTTATTTTTTTTACGATAATTGCTAATATATTCATTTAAATGGTATAGTGTTAAAGGGTAAAATAATGTGCATAAAATGCTTAAGGTAACAAACGTATTTAAATTGATAAGGATTAATACTGAATACTTCTTAATAGCTTTCCAAATTACCGTATTGTTAGTGACCAATTTTTTAGAAGATTAAATGGGTATAGTAAGCTATTCTTAAAAGATAGATATATGCCATCACAGACTTTTTTGTAGACCTATTAAAAATGAACAATTCCATCATAATAATATACATTATTTTGTTATAGCTCAAAAGGTTTATGCAGCATTTTTGATGCAAGCTCCCAGTCGGCTTCATTTTGCCGACTTGTTCAACAATTATCGTCATATTTCTACCAATTTACATAAAACCTGAACTTATTAACTATACACCAAAACCTTGCTCGAGAGTTGCTATAAATGATAGCATTTGGTGAAAACCGCATGAAAATCCGTTCAGTAGTTTTTGAGTTTATCGAAAACAGACAGACAGACAGACGCGGCGAGGGACTTTGTTTTATAATATGTAATAATAATTATCAGGTCACTGGCCTGGTCGTGATATGCCTCCCGAACCTTCACATTTACAGTATCTCGCTGCCCATGGTAGGCCGCACCTTTGCGACTAGAATTTCAGTACTTACATCATTTCTGTTATTTATATCCTTTTGAAATGTAAGGTTGGAAATTAGCAACGAAATTAATAAATAATGTAAAATGTAGGTAGGTATTTTGTAGCTGGGTGAACGAAATACTAGCGCTAACTCGGACAAATATTGTTTACATAATTTTAACAAGTATTTAGGTAAGTATATTTTGTTAGAAAGAGTTGTTTCACATTTTACAGATACATTGTGTTATTTCAATATAATGACAGATTTAGATCTATTTGTAAATACTATTTAATAAGTATAAAAAGGACAATCTGACTGACCAATCAGTACAGTAAGATTTGGCCATTTCGATTTGTAACAATTTTTTTTGTTTATCTTTGGTCCGCATCCATTCACTTAGATTAATATCTGCGAAATACAAAGCAAACAGTGAGAAAAAAAATGATAATCAGATATCTATATAAATGTCGCAATATTTAAAAACTTTTATTGTATTTCAGAAGCCCTTAAAGTAACAAAAACAATTTAGAAATCTAGGATTGCAAATGATTTTTCTTAATTCATAATAATAATGTTTAAAGGACAAGCATGGGTAATTAAGCGGCCATTAGTTTAACAATATGTTGTTTTTTTAAAGCAGAAATCTCCCAGTAACTTAAGTCCTGAATTGAAGGTTGACAGACCTTATATAAATTGATGGAATTGAGAGGAAAATCCACTGCGCTGCACCGTAACCCTCTTTATGTCCAATATTGTTACAAAACTCACTCGGATAGTGGACGTAACGTAATTGACATGCAAAGAAAGAGACCCTTTTCGCTTGACAATGTTGTCACTCGTCCATCGTTTAGTCAACTTAATCCCATTCTATTTGTTGGCGACATTAGCTGTTTCGTGACATAACAATCAATACACGCCCCAGCCAAAAATGACCCTTATTTGTTATTCATATTAGAATGTCAATCGTGTAATTTGAGCATGTCACTGTTAGGGAAAGCGAATTACATAGAAATATTTGTATTGGTTTGGGACGGATTATTAGCATAGAATTTCACTTTCTATCAGTTTGTATCGGCGCCGTGGGATTTAGCCCCTGGCGTCACAGAATACCTGTTTCGGACACGTGGTTTTGTCCAACGACATTGTTGTGTGCGTAATAAAATAGTGGATTTGCATAACTTATTTATGGAGCATGTTGAATAATATGATGGCAAAATATTGCTGTTATTATGTTTTTGCGTTGCGTATTTAAAGCTGTCGTATCATATTGCATTTACTTAAAAACTACACATGCTTAACATGACTGCTAACTTAATCTAACATTATAGTAAACGTGCATTATCAATTGAAATTATAACGATATGATAAATAAAATAATAAATAATAACATAATAATAATAAATAGTCAGAGAGGTGCGTCATATCAAAACAGTCCATCCATTGAAAGTCAAAGTGAAAGTGAAATAAGCTTTATTCGAATAAAGTTTATTATTAAGTATTTTTGAATCGTCTATATTTTCCTACCACCCGTTCCAGACTTTTTTAGCTGACAAGAAGAACGGGCGCAAGAAACTTATCAGCTGTAACAGCCATAAGTAACGATATTTACAAACTTGAATATATTCGTTACCAGATAATTACATTCGTCAACCCATCGTACATGTTACTACCTAATTATTATAGCAATCCATTCATCATAATATTTAGCTGCAGTTTACTTTCAGTAGCATTACGCAGTCGGATCATTATTTAATTACATTATTTAATTGCTGCTTGATTTTCATCAAACGTTACAGCTTCATTAACTATCTAATGATACCGCATAATTAGCCACAGATACATCACTCTCATGTTCCAAAATTGACAACACAATTATCAAGAGATTACGACGATTCGTAATTAACATAAGGTAGTTTTTCGAATCTAAATAATAACATATGGATATTGTCTCTCAGAAACTATTGACAGTTACAGCATAACAATAGATTAGATAATAAGACTTCCATTCATTTATAAATAAAAGCTATCACATTTTATCATCTAAGTAAGTCATTGATTTCTATGGCATCAGTTTTAGAGTTGAAATTTCTTTGCACTAATAACCTGGCTCACATACGATACGCCCATTTGATAAGGCACTTGACTACTTTCAGACCTTTCTAAAAAGTACCTACTTTGACTTTCTATGTGTATTAATGGAGGGTTCGAAATTGCTATTACTGTCATTTTATAATACTTATGCAAAAAGCTTCCCGTGTACATTTATATGTAACAATAGAAATAATTACAATGGAACATCTTTTGTTTTAACACAGACATAAGACTATAACTATAATAATACTAATAATACTAAGGCTCTGCGACCTTTAGACTCATGTTTGTGATATTTTTGATAATTTTTTGAAATGGCTGAAATATTAAAAAATTCGAAAAATTGAGCAAAAAATCCATTATTATAATTATAAAACCTGTTCACAAAATTTCACGAAATTCGGTTGTGAAATGCGACGAGGAGGACAGCCGTTCGTCCTTCGCGATCGCTCGGTCGATAATCTTCCAAAATGAAATAGATGCAGATTTTATTAATGATTCGTAGTCGAAATGTATCCTGCTGAATATCGTGTGGTGGTCATATATAATTATTTAGTGATTATGATATTGAATAAAATTTAAGGAACTGAATATTACTTAAGTAGGTACGTTTTTAATGGGAAAGGTCCGCAAAAAAACAAATTGGCTGAATTTTTTAATAGGAATAAAGTTTCAGAATTTTCGGTTGCGTGAAAAAATTAAAAATATTTAATTAAATTCTCTTCGCCTTCACAAAATGTGCAAAAGTAACAGCAGAATGGAATTTATACCTTTGCCACCAACCACAACACGTATTAAAAAAAAGTTTTGGCATTTTGTGATGAAACTTTTTTTTAATTTATAAAAGAAATAGTATTCTAATATACTCAAGTAATTAAAGCGGTTTAGGTATTAAAATCACGCACATCTATTGAAATGTTTACGCTAAGAACAAAATATTGTCGCACCAACTTTTAATCCGTATTTTATAAAACATACGGTTTATTTTACATAAATATATGTTGAAGTTTACATTTCAAGACTGGCTATTTCTATGACTTAACATAGTAATTACCGTCAGTACTGGTTGCAGGTGGAGGTGACCTTGCCAGCTTAGATTTATCTGCAGGTGACCCAGTAGGCTTAGTGCAGTCTGCATTGAACAGTGCATTTTTGTGGCGGAGTCTGCATTTTATTATACGTATTTAGAGTAAATATTTCTGATAATTCAATTAAAAACAATTGAACAAACTGTTTGGTATAGATATAACTAATTTCAGAGTAAAATGCTATTCACTCAGGTAACCGAAGTAACTTGAAAAATATAATTATGCAAAAAAACTAAATGATCTGTAGGACCCGGTACCTAGCAAGTATTATTATTATGATATAAATTGAGGCGCGTGTTCCGAAGTGTTAGTTAGTGGCGAAACGGAGATTGGTGGGGATGGGTATGTCTACGGGTCCATTGAAGGTGTGAAAAAATCAAACTTCTAAGTTTACGTAAAAAAAGATACGGCCGTTTATGCCGCAAATAACGCATATTTCTACACTCTCAAGGGAATCAAAATTGATAGGATTCTTCCCGTTGACCTAGAAATTTAGCAAGTAATATTATCTTATACTACAGAAACAGGGAAAAATCTGAAAACCATACATTTGTAATTAAATCACAAAAATATAGTCTTTATTTAAGTACCACCTTGTACGGAACCCTTGGGGGCCATCCATAAATTACATCACGCGAACTTCATGATTTTTACCCCCCTCCCCCGTCCCACACAGTTGTCACAGCTGGTCACATTAGTGAGACCCCCTCCCTAGTGTGACGTCACATATTTTATAATTTTACATCTAGAAATAATTATTTCACTCCTCTTGCTCAAAAAGTGCGTCATTGTAACGTACAAGAGTCGAGATAAAATAGCATAATAACCCCTAGGGGATAAAGTTTTTTCTTTTTTAATGTTTGTCTATTACCAATGAGCGTACTAAACAAAAAAGTCTTTATTCATAATCACGAATAAAAACTCGCTCGACTTAATACTAGGGGTCTATTACGAAAAGTTTAATGCGATACACGCAGCTGCGTCCGTGCTTCGTTCTGATTGATTCCTATTACAAAGCACTTGCGTATGCGATATTGCAAAGTGATTGCGTAAATTTGACAGTTTCTCTCTAGTGGATCCGTCATTATTCGTTCAATAGACTATGGACTACGATAGCTACATTGAAAATATTTGTAATAACTATAACCGACGAACTGCGGACGACTATCGTGACGAAGTTTCGTAATAGGCCCCCAGTTTCTCATTCTTATTTTTGAAAATGGAACTAAAAGCATCTCT
The DNA here is from genome assembly GCA_950108535.1 of Agriphila straminella. Lineage (NCBI taxonomy): Eukaryota > Metazoa > Arthropoda > Insecta > Lepidoptera > Crambidae > Agriphila > Agriphila straminella. The sequence continues at coordinate 21,498,824 of OX467306.1, forward strand.
TCGGTGAAATCATAGACTTATTTATACTCTGTGTACAGAGTGAATCGTAGAATGCGTGTTTGTGTTGTTTAGCTGCTACAGCAAAAATTAAAAAAAGGTACCATGGAAATAGAAAAATCTTTAGAATTTTTTTAAAATTACAAACTGATTGAATTGTGGGACTGTAATAGGAAAGAAATAATTTTAATCTTCTGCCGTCAAGCACAAATCATTTATTTAAATATTGTACAAAAACTTTATGAAGTGGAGGATAGAAAAACGAGTGGATTCGTTTACGGAAGTAAGTAGGTATAAACTATTTAATATTGTATTTTATTTTCTCACAATCGTAGTGAAAAGTAGAGTGTAACACACGACGCTAAAACCCATTGTAACTCGGTTTCTATTTATTCCCTCGCTAAAGCTCGGGAATAAAAATACCTCGTATGCAATGGGTCATTTTAGCGTCTTGTATAACAATCTACTATTGAATTAAAACAGCAGTTCCGAAATGTGTGAAATGTGACGTCAGGAAATTTAGGACCCCTCCCACCCCCTTGTCACACAGTGTCACACTTCGTCGACCCCTCCCTCCCCCTTAACGTGTGACGTAATTTATGGATGGCCCGGTGGGCGAGTCCGAGATGCACTTGTCTGTTTTTTATTCAAAGAAATGGTTGAGGCGACACACCACTCTTGGTACCTTTTTTCAAAACCACCACATTTAAAACTTTTTTCGTCTGACTTATGGAATATTATCTGCTATTTTCTAAGCATCTGGAAAATGATGATGATTATTGGAACAGTAAATGCGAGAAGTGAATAATAGCTTTCAACATAAACTTAGTTACGGTGCCCATTATTACCTATATAAAGAAAGCCATAAGTTTCTCTACGAAAGCATCAGCGAACAGTGACAAAACAACAGAACAGAAAACATTGTTGAGCCATAATATAAGTATTTAGGGTGGTAAACCAAAGGCTATTAATACACTTATGAAACAGTGAATTTTACTTACAAGTACTGGAAACCGCTATTAAGTGTAACGAAAGATCTCAAGTTTTTTTACCCACGAATCTTAATTTTTCCTTACCTCCTGAAGGCGCATTGTAGATCAAACATAAAAAAAAACAAATAAAAAAAAACTATTTCTACCCGTATGATTTTTCCTTCTCGTAGAAATCGACAAGTCAACCTATACTATAGAATACCGAAAGTCTGAGATGCTCCCGATATCAGAGCATAAAAGCCGTGACAAATTATACTGTGCAGTAGAAAACTGCCGCCCGCAATATGAAGTCGTTGGAAAGCTTTGTGTTTCGATGTTCGGATGTTATTAAATTGCACATTAGTAGAAATCATAAAGGCAGAGTTTTCACTTTCGTAGAGAATAAAATGAGTATTAAATAGTTATAAATAAGTCGAGAGTGTTTTTTTTAAACAAAACTAAATACTTACTAATTCATTACTGATATTTTCGTAAGAGGTCAACGAATTATAGAAAGATGTGTTGGAAAAAAGTATAAAACGCTTGTAAAAATCCAGCAAATGCGACAATAATTATTTAACCATCAATTTCGTTCATTGTGTAATCAAACAATTTTATTATATTTATTACAAAAAGTTTATCACACTAATATAAAGCTAAAGCTAAAAAAATATTATTGTCTTCCACTGCACAGGATGTTTGCATATACTGTAATAAAAATTAAAGAGCGCAAACCACAGCAATTAAAATCTCTAATGCGACTCTCACTCGTAAGGTTTTCCTTTCGCGCGTCTAATAGAAAACCTAACGAGCCTTTCAATCAAAGCTGTTGTAACTCAAGTTACGGCCTGAAAGTGAAAAGTTCCGGACAGGTTGATCAGAAACTGGTTTTATGGGACCAAGAATGGAATCTAAATGGAATATTTTGTTATTTGATATCATAGAAATCTGAAGCTGATAAACAAATTTGTAGATCGGTAGATGCAACCTATTTCTTAATTACTTTTCTATTTTTTTAAACAGACCTGTGTAAAGATAAATTAAAAGATTTTTATGTGTTCCGAAATATTAGAAACAACTTTAAAAATGTCTGCAATGGGGAAGATGAGTGTAATTATTTTATAATATAGAAAAATCAAACGTAAAATCTAAAAAATATTGGTGAAAGAATTTTTTAGATATCTCAAAAACTGAATTTTTTATTAATTTTCAAAGTTGAATGTTTTTAAAATCAGCGCGGTCTTGACCGTTTAAGGCGTGACGTCACATCGCCGGCTACGTCCGCCGAGATGTTTTAAAACAAAGTTCTGTTCGCGATAAACTCAAAAACTACTAAACGGATTTTCATGCGGTTTTTACCAAATGATAGAATGATCCTTGAGGAAGGTTTAAGTGTATAATAAGTTAAGGTTTTATCTAAATTGGTAGATATATGACGATAATGGTTAAAGTTTTGCCAAAAATTAAGCCGACTGGGAGCTTGCATCGAAAACGCTGCATAAAAATTTTGTGCTATAACAAAATAATGTATGATGGAATTGTTTCTCTTTTATAGATCTACAAAAAAGTCCGCGATGGCATATATCTATATTTTAAGAATAGCTCACTTTACCCATTATAATCGTCTAAAAAATCGGTCACATACAATGCGGTAATTTGGAAAGCTATTTAGAAGGATACAGTATTAATCCTTATCAACTTAAATACGTCTCTTACCTGAAGCATTTCATGCACATTATTTTAATCTCTAACACTATACTATTTAAATGAATATCTTAGGAGTTGTCGCAAAAAATAACGCGAGCGAAAATAAATTCATGCGCGTCTTCTGGAGCAAAGGTAACGACTGTACGATATTTGTTTTATTTTTGGGTGTGCAAAAAAAGAAAGAAGCGAAGCGAGGGCGGGTCGCTAGTACACTTAAAATACTTGTTTAAAACAGTGTATTTTTCATGACAATATGAGACTATGATGGAGCCAGAAGGTGGCCATGGGAACTCTGTAATAAAATGAAGAAACCCTATCGAGTTTATGCTCGTTTGATTCGTCTTGACATGGACTCTGGTACAAGATGATATCCAAGTTCTGATGATGGAGCCAGAAGGTGGCTATGGCAACTCTGTAATAAAATGACGAAACACCGTCGAATTTAGGCTCGTTTGGTTTGGCTTGACAAGAACTCTGGTCCTAAAAGATATCTAGGGTGATGATGGAGCCAGAAAGTAGCCATGGTATCTCTATAATAAAACGACACAAACCAGTGAGTTTGGGCTCGTATAATTTGTCTTGACAAGGACTCTGGTTCTAGATGATATCCAAGGTTTATGATGGAGCCAGAAGGTGGCCGTGGGAACTTTGTAATAAAACCCTGATAAAACGACGAAACACCATTGAGTTTGGATTCGTATGATTGGTCTTGACAAAAACTTTAGACAAAATCCAAGGATGATGGAGCCAGAAAGAGGCCATGGGAACTCTGTTATAAAATGACGCAATACCCTAGAATTTAGGCTGGTTTGTTTGAAACGATCCCAAATTCAATGGTGTTGTGTCGTTTTATTACAGATCTCTCATTACCACTTTCTAGCTCCATCATGAGACCCTGGGAACCATCTAGAAATAGGGTCTAAGGTCTTAGTCAAGACAAATCAAACAAAACCAAACTCGATGAAGTTGTATGGTTTTATTGCTGTGAACTTGTTCTGGCTCCATTTTGAGACCCTGGAAACCATCTCCCATCATACATAGTACTTGTCAAGGCAAATCAAACCATTCTAAACTAGAGCATGGTGTTGCATGGTTTTATTACAGAGTTCCTGTGACCTTCTTCCGGCTCCATCATCAGAACCTGGAAACCATCTCCCACCATAGTACTTGTCAAGGCGAATCAAACGATTTCAAACTAGAATATGGGGTTGCATGGTTTTATTTCAGAATTCTTGTGGCCTTCTTCTGGCTCCATCATCAGACCCTGAACACTTTTTCCCAACAGTTTTCTCGTCAAGACGAATCAAACGAGCTCAAACTTGACGGGGTTGCATGGTTTTATTACAGAGTTTCTGTAGTCTATTGCAGGTCCATCGTCAGACCCTGGACACTGTTTCCCAACAGATTACTCGTCAAAATGAATCAAACGAGCCCAAAGTCGATAGGGTTTCATGGTTTTGATACAAAGTTCCTGTGGCTTTCTTCCGGCTTCATTAACAGACCCTAGAAACTATTTCTCAATAGAGTACTCGTAAAGACGAATCAAACGAGCCCAAACTGGATGGAGTTGCTTTTTAATTACAGAGATCCTGTGACCTTATTTCAGCTCCATCATCAGACCCTGGATTCTATTTTCCAACAGTACTCGTCAAGCTCAAGACGAATCAAATGAGCCCAAACTCGATGGGGTTGCATGGTTTGAATACAGAGTTTCTGTGGCCTTATTCTGATTCCATCATCAGACTCTGGAAATCATCTCCCATCATAGTACTTGTCAAGGCAAATCAAACGATTCCAAATGATATCAGACCCTAGAAACTTATTCTCAGCAGAGAACTCGTCAAGATGAATCAAATGAGCTAAAACTCGATGGGATTGCATGGTTTTATTACAGAGTTCCTGTAGCCTTTTTCAGGTCCATCATCAGACCCTGGACACTGTTTCCCAACATAATACTCGTCAAAATGAATCAAACGATCCCAAACTGGATGGAGTTGCTGTTTTATTACAGAGTTCCTGTGACCTTCTCTCGGCTCCATCATCAGACCCCGGATTCTATTTCCCAACAGAGTACTCGTCAAGACGAATCAAATGAGCCCAAACTCGATGGGGTTGCATGGTTTGAATACAGAGTTCCTGTGGCCTTCTTCCGACTCCATCATCAGGCTCTGGAAACTATCTCCCATCATAGTACTTGTCAAGGCAAATCCAACGATTCCAAATGATATCAGACCCTTGAAACTACGAGTATTACTCAACAGAGAACTCGTAAAGACGAATTAAATGAGCCTAAACTCGATGGGGTTGCATGGTTTGAACACAGAGTTCCTGTAGCCTTCTTCCGGCTCCATCATCAGACCTTGGACCTCATCTCCCATTCCTATCAGAGTACTTGTCAAGACGAATTAAACTAGCACAAAAGTCGATGTGATTGTATAGTTTTATTATAGAGTTCCTGTGGCCTTCTTCCAGCTCCGTCATCAGATCAGCTCAATGATGATCAGCGCTGTCTTACAGTTCTGACCTATATTCAAAGTTTCAAGTCTAGCTCATTATAAAATCATTCCCAGTAATTAAACAAAGAAACAAATAAACGAGATAACGACCTAAGAAAATAAAAAATACCTCAAAAATACCTGTAAAAAACGTCAACTTGCAAAAGATACGTATCCGAGGAACTCTATGAAACTTTCTGTACCTACCTAATTTTATTGAAAAATACAGTGGTTGTATGAAAAATGTAAAATAACAAAACAAAAGTATCGAAATTAACAAAAGTAAGTTTACAGAGCCTGTCAATCACATAGTGTCGCTAAGCTTCCATACGCCCGCCGCCGCTGTCCAACGTACAACCGGCGACGTGACGTCATAGCCATTACTCGAACGACGCAATCAGATTCCGCGCGTCCCCAAATTGATTTGCTTATAAAAAATTCAATTTTCGTGATATCAACATATTTTTTTCACAGTTAGTCTTATAATTGCTTATACTTTTAATTAGGGCTAAAAAAATTGAATATTTTTTTATTTACATCTTCCCCATTGTACATGGATTCGGGAAACCTGAGTCAGTAACTCAGCACAATTTGTATCATTATACTTATACCAAAGTAAATTTGGAATTCAGAAATCAGAAGTCTTTATAATTGACTGAGCGAGCGCGAAACGCGAGCGAAGCGTCTCTGTTTCCAACTTTACGCATATTGACCCATTTTGATTACGCAAAATGACACATACGCGAAATGACATACGCAAAATGACACATACGCGAAATAAAGACGTAAAATTGATACTAAATAATATACTAGAAAAAATACGACTCGCACCAGATCAATATATCCGGTCCAATGCTCTGACCGCTGAGCTACCGAGTCACTCGGTGACTCGGTAGCTCAGCGGTCAGAGCATTGGACCGGATATCCAAAGGTCGCGGGTTCGATTCCCGTCTGAGTATTGATCTGGTGCGAGTCGTATTTTTTCTAGTATATTATTTAGTATTGTATAAAAATAGCATTGTGAATGCAAAAATCTCAAAATTAAAAACGTAAAATTGAGTTGCGCGTAGATTTGTAATAAATACCTAAGTGTCAGTGTCATTGCAACCGTCTGTTCTCGTCTACAGGTGGGGTATTACAACCTCTTAAAACTTGCCAGGTTTATGAATTGCTATAGTTACATCTCTTTCTCGCTGTATAGCAAATAAAAGAGATAGATTGATAGCCAGTCAGAAAACTGCCAGGAAATAAGAGGTCATAATACGGCCCCTGGTCGCATTTCACAACCGATTCTGATAAAATTTTGTGAGCAAGTTATAAATTAAGTAAGTAAGTAAGTAAATAAGTAAGCAATTATATAGATTTTTTTGTCGATTCAGATTTTCGTTTCAAAATCATATTTTTAAAAATGTTCCAAAATATCACAAACGTGAGTATACAGATCGGCTAATAAAAAAATATTATTATTATTGTTATAAAATCTATCGAGATGGGTTGAAAGTGGCATAATTCGAATGGTATCCTTATCAATTGATATTCATTCGTTGAATATAATGAGACGGGAAAATGTTTCATGAATCTGTGTTAGACAATCTTCAGAAGTTGTCATCGAGGCTGTCCCGCTGCGGCAGATGTGGAGCTGCGTCTGCGCATAGGAAGCGATAAATTCTCGCCTACCGCCATCTAGCAATGCGACAAGCGACGCATGCGATTATTATGAATAAACACACGACTGCCGCAGATGAAGATTTCTAACTGCTATTAATTTTATTACAACTTCCTCTAACCTGCTACAGTGTTTATTTTAAATCATATATTAATCACTGAAGTTCTCGCGACAGTGTCTCAAGGAAGCCCTGTAAAGTATCAATGTCACATTATTCCTGATTCGCATCTTTTTGTCGGCTATAGTATTTTGCATCCCGTTTATGGAATATCGCTAGGGAATATATTCAGAACAGTTTTAGATTTTATAATCATATATTCTCCTCCATGTGGAATTCATGTGATCATTTTAAAGATAATGATACTCGAAACAACTTACAATCAAGAAAATCTTATTTCCAGATTTTTCTAAACTTCTAGGGGACATAATTGAATAGGTAATGAAAATTGTTGATGTATGAAATTTGTTTTTTTGGCTGAAACTGGCCGAAACAGAAACCGAAACTTCAAAACGTCGGTAAACTTCAAACTATATTACAATGTGTTTGCGGTCGTAGTAATAAAATAACTCCAGATTTTTTCCAAATTTCTAGGGGACATAATTGAATAATGAAAATTGTTGATGTAATTTCAATGACGAAGAAACTGTCAATTATACAGCTTGTTTAGGGCAAATAGACGCAACGATCGAATGAAAATAGTGTATCATTTGCCACGTTCGGCCATCGCTAATTTTCGTCAAATTATGTTTGGCGAACAAAGAAAACGTGCTCACTGTCGCAGAACAGAACCAACTAAATGCCCAATAGTGAGTGTTTCTGGCACTTCTAATTCAGGGTTGTCAACATCACTTTCTGTAATTTGTTGCTTGTTCATAATCACAAAAAATTTACTATGTATTTTCGACACTCAAATTGCATCAGGAGTTAGGGCACAATTTGCCGATAGATCAAAAAGCATTTAATTTTATTACTTATGATCGAATTTTACGGTGTTTTTTGTTCAAAAGCCAATCGGAAGGTAAAAAGGAATTTAGTTAGCTTTGCAGTTTTAGAAACAAAAATATTCCTATCACTGCTAATCTATACTTGACGAAGAAAAATTAGGTATGAAGGATTTGACTCTGTTCTTATTTAGCCGGTTCAACATGTTCTCCAGATATGGCTGATTAATAGGTATGCTATTTTCGATCAGCCTAGACTAAAACTACATTGATTGTTCTTGCCAGTTTTGTTTCTCAGTGATACGTGGCAGCCATATTGTTCAGCACATGCTGGAGAGAAATGGAGCGCGACGCAGCATCAGTCGCGCGCCGCTACCCGCGCACAGAGGCGGAGAATGCGCGCGAGAAAGGAGGCCAGCCTCAAGGAAACCTGGCTGAAGAGTATGTGTGAGGTGATCTATTGATTCCATGATATAGTAGCTAACTGTAGAGCTCCTTGCGTAACAGTAAAGACTCAAGAGCTTGAGGAACAGTATGAAACAGATTCAGATCCTCAGTGTTGAGGATTCCGGGTGTAGTGCGCTTTGTACCTTCGGCCTTACCGTCACTTAACATCAAGTGAAGTGAAGGCCAAACACTGTCCCGTTGTGCATAAAAAAAGATTTAGTTAAAGAACATTTAAGATAATAAACTCAAAAAAGTAACTTAAAACCAAACTTTAAATGTTTAAACAAACTCCGCTATTGTTATCTCAATTTTTACGTTTGTTATTCGATAAAAATAGGATTCCAAATTTGAATCGAAAGTCGTTTCAGTATTCGAGACAGTTACTGCAAATTTTGGACCTCCCTCAAAGATAATAATTCTTTTTATCATAAATAAATGTACGGCATCAGCCGTTGGCACAGCTCGTGGGAACGTCTCCATAGAGGAATGCGTACGTGATGGCTGTCGCCGATCTCATCAAATGCCTCGGCTAGACTAGATGCTAGCCGTTATTAGAGCTGTATAGCTTACGAGTAGGCCATGGAATGCTGCTCCAAATGCTTAAAAATGCAATGTACGCTGCAGATTTGTCAAAATGACATTGTAATTCAACATTCATTGAAGATTGGGGTGCACTTCGGAGTTCCGTTATCTTTGGAGGACAAAGCTGGAAGTTTAAGGTAAATAAAGGACCTACATAGATTTTAATGTTATTATCTCACTACTCTATTGGCTTTGCTTTCTGAATATACTCGTATAATGTATTGACTACCTGAAGAGTAGGTACCAATTCCACTTGTCCACATAATAATATAATAATTTGGATTGCTCGATTTCGATGCAGTGGATAACGATGATGTTCACGTGACAATGTATGGATATGAAATGTGGAAATTAGTGTCTAGTTATTTTTTTTTCGACTGAAAATTCGTTTACTTTTGTTAAAAAAAATATTAGTAGAATTTAGGTTCCTGAAAGTTAAGAAGATTTCTGTGAACACTGCTTCTACATTGTGTTTGCGATCGTAGTAATAATTGTATAATCGGTATCACGAAGGAAGACGAAGATAAAAATAACTAGATTTTTTTATTCCAGAGGGCATTCGTCTACAATTAAACCCTCAGCTTGATGACTCTATGCCCGCAATATTGTTGCCGCAAATTAAGTTGTGAAATGTGAGCCGTTGGACGCGCAGGTAAAAAAAGACCGATCTTTTTAACTTCGATTATAGATCATTGCTTTTAACTCATGATACGACAGAAACTTTATATACAAACAACATACAGTCATACTTTTATTTTCCTTACTTTACTGACATTGATTCTATTTGTTGTTATCAACACATAAAATCAATGTCAGTATTATGAGTTTGCACAAGCGACTGTAAGCAATTTTGTATGCAATTTGGCACAGCGCCTCTGGCGGTAACTACAATAAACTAAAAGTTGTCATACAAATGTCAACTACAGTCAACAGCGAGTATAGTAAGCGTAAACTCATAATACGCTTAATACTTTTCTCAAGCACATAAACTGTTTTTATATTTGACAGTAAACAGGCATTCTGCGACTTCATAGTTCAAAAAAAATCGACGTTCGTTTGTTTGGTGTACATAATAATAATTATGTAGGTATACCAAAGGATACCAAAGCATTTTGCCCAGTGATCTAGTTCATGGCTCTCAAGCTCAGTAATTGAGCTGACGTGGAGACACGCCAGTCAACGCGTAATGAAGGGATACGTCCGCGCAGCTTCCGCTGCCTGCTGAGATGCATTCCTCACGTATTATAGGGAAAATAAAAGGGAATCACTTCGAATATGTACGAGCCTAATTAAGAAAGAACAAGACCTAAACTATTGATACAATAATTATATCGCATATTATACCGATTGTCATCTGATGTAATTTTACGATACTTAAATTATAGACAGACACACATCATTGTGCTTGCTTCATCTTATAATTTATTCGCAAGCATGTAACATAGATAGAGCTCCAAACTCATTTACTGCCCCTTGATTACGTAACTATGTTGGTAACAATTCTCGATTGAAATCGATTGAAACCACAGTTACATTGCTGCTTTAAGTAAGATAGTTGTCACATTGGTTCTTTCTGTCAGAGTTGATTGCAAAAAAGTTACTAAATCAGAGGGCTGGTCTTCCTATCAGCCAGCAAAAGTGCTGACGGCATCAGTTTTAAACCACGTTTTACTTAAGCCCTCATTTCAGCAAGAGGGAGAAACTTTTATACTAAATGAGTTTTAAAACAATTGATTGTGGCAACACCTCTTTTTATTTTTATGCAAATGTAACATTGTATCTATGCCAGTGTGGCACAAAAACCGTATAAACTCGGCTCGCCACTCGTAATCATACACGCATCGTGCCATTTAGCTAGTGACATGAAAACGGTGTAGTTAGAAACACAGTCAATAAAAAATACAAAAAAATAACATTGAACACGGAACAGTGTTTAAGGAATAAAAATTCAACTGAAATAGAGCTGGATTATCAACAAAGAAAATTAAATATCTAAGAAAGTTAGTACATAAACATACACTTTTATAGTATGAAATGGAAGTAATAGTACAAAAACCGACTTCAAAAAACCTAACTCTAAAAAGCAAGAAATAATATTCGTAATAATAAAAAAACGTCTATTGAAGTCAGGTGGGGGTGGTACAAATTCCTTTTTTTTATTCTTAAAAATAAAAATTCCACCCGACTTCAATAGACGTTTTTTTATTATTACGAATATTATTTCTTGCTTTTTAGAGTTAGGTTTTTTGAAGTCGGTTTTTTGTTTTATTTAAACAATTTTTTATTTTTTTATTTTTAGTGTAGGTACCTTGTAGGTAAGGTATATTATACATGTAGAAAAATCGGCTCAGCCAAACGTAAGATAATCACGAAGAAACATACTTAAATACGGGTCAAACTAAGAACCTTCTTTTTTAAGTCGGTTAAAAAACTACACTTAAGATATCCCTCTTCCAACAAAAAAATAATTATCTTATTCAGTTCATAAACAAAGAAGTAATACGACCAATCATCGAGGTAATTCACACAAAATCATACTATTTTCGTGCTTTTTTTCAAAATTTCTTGAAAAGTACTGAACCGATTTCCAAATTTAAAAAAATGGGACCAACTTGGAAGTGTACCTAATGTAATAACGTTTGAATCATTTCAATCGGTCCAGCCGTCTTTGAGTAATCGGTGGACATACACAAAAAAAAAACAAATATACAGACGAACATAGAACCTCCTCCTTTTTTGGAAGTCGGTTAAAAAATACTTGTCTTTTTCGTTTCTCAATTTAGCAATCTTAACAAAGTGACAACAAATTACAAACAACTACTTACGAGTAGCTAGTTTTAATTGTCTTCAGGATCTGTAGGTACACCGGCACCGACCTGAAATAAAAAAAAAACATATTAACATACAATTCTTTAAAAAAAAACATCTATACCATTTTTCTCTACCTACTTGTTTCTTAATTTTAAACCAAGTATAGACATGACATCATTAGTTAAACAATTTGCCATCGGCGGCGGTACCGCCCACGGTGACAAATATATAAATAAATATTGCGATCTACTTTATAATGCGCAATAATCATAGAACCTGCCATTTTGGGATCTTTTTGCTTCCGGATGCCAATTCTAAATATAAATGTGTGTACCTACCCGTATTAAAATGACAGCTCCCCAAGATGAAAGCGTGTAAGCGCTGTCTTATTCAATTCTGCATCGACAAGATAGATTTTAACTGCCTCTATGGTGTAGTGATTCACCCAACCGTGTAAGACGCAGGGGTCCCGGATTCGATTCTTGTGGGGGTGCAATTTGTACTCAGTTTGGTTGGTGGTAGGGCTTATTTCAAGTCCGCATAGCTAGCTACCACCATCTTACCTAAGTCTGACGCCACAACAACAATTTAAAAATGGTTGTGTTTAAGCAGTTATAGGTAAGATAGCCAGTTCCTCAGTAATGATGATTCCGGGTGTAGTGCGCTTTCACCTTCGGCCTAATCGTCACTGAACATCAGGTGAGGTAAAGGCCAAGCACTATCCCGTTGCGCATTATAAAGAGATATCTACCTAGTTTTTTATTTTTTTATGAGTAAGATATTTTATCAGTATAGGTAGTTATGAAACTTATTTTTGTTTTCCACAATAGATTACAATGCCTTTTTTACCCTGTCTCGTATGTTATGTTATGACATCTCAATCTAATTGCGAATTTCCTTGGACTACAAAATTAAAAGACTAAAACAAACAAATAATAAAACAACAGACAGCATCTCCAACACTGGCCCCTGAATGTGGGGTAATGTAATGTGTGTTAGTCGGTTTTTTGTGCCCGGCATCACTTCACATTGCGCCCGCGCAGCGCCGCCGCCGCCGCCGCTGCTGTCGGGAATAGCCCCGCATTCCCTCGCACTAATATGTTCATCAAGAGGAGCTCGGTGGCGCAGTGGTTTAGCGTCTGGCCCAGCGATTGCGGAGATTAAGCAACTTTCGCAAGGGTCGGTCATGGGATGGGTGACCAAAAATTTATGAGTTCGAGCTCCTCCGTGCTTTGGAAGGCACGTTAAACCGTTGGTCCCGGCTGCATTTTGAAGTCGTTAACACCCACTAATCCGCATTGGGCCCGCGTGGTGGGTTATGGCCCGTCCTCCTTATCCACCCACAAGCAAGTCCTGTGCTGTGCCCCAGCAGTGGGGACATTAAAAATGGCTGTTGAACTGGCAGGTAATATACACACATCAACTTCGTCTAGGGATACATGAGTTATTTTCATACAAACGAGGTAACTTTGAAGCTTTGGTTTCCTGCCAGGGATGTACTGTGCTGTGATCTGATGATGGCTATCCAGGGAATGAATGGAGGAGATTTAGATCGCTATAAACACCCAACTGATCTGACCAGCATTCTAAAAGATTAATGGACATGTTTAAAAAAAACCGCGAAAATAGCATGAAAATGTATGGAAATCCTGAAACTGAGGACTCTGACCAATCAATCTTTTAGAATGCTGATCAGATCAGTTGGGTGTGTATAGCGATCTGAATCTCCTCCATTCACTCCCTGGATGGCCATCATCAGATCATAGCACGGTACATCCCTGGCAGAAAACCAAGGCTTCAAAGTTACAGTTAAAGTTAAAGTTTGTATGAAAATAACACCTGTATCCCTAGACAAAGTTGATGAGTATAGTTTGAGAATACGCAACTTTATACAATAGCACGTTGATTGTTAATAGAAAATGTAAGTAGAAGCTAATGTATGGATCGCACACTGAGAAAAATGGATTGAAGTCGACGTAGTAAAATATTATGCAAACATTATATAATGCCCTGCTCACCACTAATAAAACAATGCGCAACACTTTAAATAGTGACACGAAGGTATATTTATTCTGCTGAGCATTAAACTTCAATGTGCAAGAAACCTCACCAAATCTTATAGAACAAATGCCTTATCTTTTATCGTGCAAAAACTAATGCATAGTAAAATTGTGGATTAAACATCATAATGTATAGTGATCAAAGCACAATAAATTAGTGACGTCTTAAATGCACGTTAAAATATCGTTTTTTGCGTTAAAAGTTATGTTTCAAAAAGTTGCACCATGGCATTTGATGCAATGCATGTATATATTTCAAACTATGCAGCAAGTTTGATAGTGCCATTTTCGATTATTTGCACAATAAGTACATCAATCCCGAGGAACATTAAAATTCAGTGCGTATAGATATTATTGCACGTTAAAGAATCGTGCCAGGTTGAAAAAATTTGCTCAACACAAAAAAGTATCAAAATAAATTAAAAAATATGGTGCATATTGCACATAAAGATTACGTGCATGCTGCGAACGCCAGGGGGCGGGGGTCCGGGGACGGGGAGGTAGGCGAGTCGATGCAATGTGACATCTTTCATTCATTCATTGTGACCTCGAACATCGTGACGTGCTTTTAGTGTGTGAAGTAATTTTAGTTAAATAAAATAGATCCCATGTTCTCCTTAGAAAATTGAGCTTTGGTGAAGAAATCAACAGTTGAAGCTTTTGCATTGTCAGTAAGTGAGATGTGCCACAAGAGGAAAATTTACGCCAAGGAAGAACACATCCGAGTGGCTGGTGAATGCTCGAAATAACCAGAAAAAACCCTGACGAGCCTGGGATTTATGGAGCCACCAGCCAAACGATCTCATTCGTGTTCTATGGACACCTGTGTCACCTCGAAGCCGGTAAGATGCATTAAATAGTCAGTCTATCAGCCTTCAGTCTTCTTGAAGGTCTCTAGCGTCTTTTGCCAGTAACATTGTCAATTATCTCAGTTTGTTTTGAAACTCAGTGCAATATTTAGGTATTTCGTATTTTTTCCAAAAATTGCCTTGCTTCTCAGTCTTCAGTTACAAGAATATAACCCTGGAACGGGGTCTTCGGAAGTAGTTAATTACTTCTTGGGGTTCAGAATGCAATGGTCCATTGTGGAAAAACATCTTTATTTTTTATTATATTGTATTCATATTATTAATTTTGTTTCAGGTGTAAAGTTGAATTGGTAAAAAGTGCTATAGACCAGCCGAAGCATAGTGGGCATTCCCTAAAACTGTGGTCAGAGAAATATATTTAAATAAGTATGTACTTTTGTGTGTTTAGTGCAGATGTAAAAACCTTTAATAGCCTTTTAGTATTAAGACTGTTTCTATTTATATACTTATGTATAGCTGTAAGCTTTCCAAGTGTAGGTATATTATATTAATTTATTATAATGACTAATGTAAAATATTTATGCACCTTTTTTATCGATTACATAATGGTTTTCTAATAAACTCCAGGTTTTTAACTGTTCTTTGGATAAGATCTGATTTTTATGGAAAATAAATGATTGTAAAATTAAAAAAAGTTTTTTAAATTTCATACCCTAGAGTCTAGACTTTGTGTGTGATTAGATTTTTACTTCAGGCATCGTAAATATCAGCATATTTTTTCAGTATTACGTTTTTTCTGTATGTATTGTAATGTAAGTGGATATTTTTCAGGATTAGCACTAAATCTATACAGGTGGTTTCCGGACGATGAAATAATATAATCAGTTCGGAGTGTTCGGAGAGGTATCTTCAGTCACGATTGATAGATGAAACAAAAAAAAGGCGTTTTTTTCGACTCCCCATACAAATCGTTCACTAGTTCCAACGGGGCACTAATTTGTAAGTGGAGTAAAAAAACGTCCGAATTTTTCATTTGATTTATCAATCCTGCCTGACTCAGGATACCTCTCCGAACACTAATTTGTTTATATTATTTTATCGTCCGGAAACACCTTGTATAAATTTAGTGCTAATCTTGAAAAATATATATGCCATCACGATATTAAATAGTGCGGAAAAAGGGCTCGGGCACGTAAAAGTATCATGCTAAGGTAAAAAATCACTATAAAATATAGTGCACTCGCATGTAAAGACATGCTTCCAGCAATCAAATAATATCATGGCAGGCACGAAATATTATAGGGCACAACCTGGAAGTCACCAATAAGTAAAATGCAAACGCACATAATAGTATAACGATACGGAACTATGAGTACTCGCAATGCATTATAATATTAAATGCCGTCAATTAGATATTTTGAAGTGATGCACTATAATGTTTTCTTTCTTGACCTCTATTTTATAGTGCGAGCAGCAAATAACGTTGTGACGTCGCTAAATTACGGTGGAACCATAATTTAATGTGCACCGCCAGCAGCGTAACTTAACGTGCTTGCACAATTGGTCAAAAAGTTGTGCATTCACAATAGTTTATAGTGCCCCATTTTTCTCAGTGCAAGTCGAATAAAATATTTCAACGACGTTTACCTACATAAGATTTTTATTGTTATACACTATCGAGCAGATAGTTTCTATGATTCTAAAAATCGAATCAAGTTTTCGGGTGCATTTGACATACTAGGTAATCTATAACGAGGTTTTCGGACCTTTAGTTCTAAACGAAACTTAAATAATAAAGACGAACGAAGTACTAAGGTCTTTATATCTACCTCTAGAGTCTAGAATATGGTAAGCCTATAAGAAAGTAAGATTAAACTATTTTTCTTTTAGGTTTTTATTCTGTTAAATTACTTCTTGTTCTTACATTTCATTTCATTAATACTAGGTAGGTACCTATAATTATTTACTAGAATTACTTGAAAAATGTTACTTGACCATTTCCATGTCGACGACTACCAACACAACTTCATTTAAAAACATTCTTACAAACAAATAATGTTGATTTATTTTTATGAACACGTCATTTGATTGCGCGCGATAAAATAGCTAAGATGTTACTGTTGTTTACTTAGAAATATGTAAACAGTGTTATTGTGTATCTTTGTAGACATCGCTTTATCTGTAATACCTATATTTACTATTACATACTCGTACAAATACTTAGTCACAATTTCAATTAGATTAAGTATGTTAAGTGTATATGTATGTTAAGTATCTATGTAAGATTCAGTCTCAATCAGATTAAGTATAAGTCCTACTTCATCTTATATTTCGATTGATTTTGAGCCAATAGTACTGTTGGCGCTGTGAGCGCTAAAAGCTGTTCCGTTTTGATTATCGCGCTGACAGCACTGTTGACGCGATTTCAATTCGGAACGGCTATTATCGCACGCATCGCGCGCCGAGCTTTGTTTTGACGTTTTGTAACGTCAAAACAAAGTAAATAACGAATCAGAAGTGTGAAAGGACATGAAAAGTTGTATTTGTGAGTTGAAAATAAACTTAGGTACCTAGTTGCACTCTTTCATACTGTTCCGTGCTTAAATTTAGAGAAATATCTCTACCCGTAGTTTCGTCTTTAATAAGCACTATCATCTTGTATTAATGCTGTTCTGCTTCGGGTTATAGAATCCAATAAATAATAAACTATAAGATAAACAAAACCATAGGTTAATGCAAAACAACTCAAAACGTCAAATATGACAGACCGCTCACAGTGCTAACGCTCGAGAACGATATCACCGTGATCGCAAAATGGCGGCGATAGTGACGTCATCCGTGACGTAAATACTGCTATCGTTGGCGCGCTCACAACAAATCGGAACGAAGTGTGAGCGCGATATTATCGCTGTTGGCGCAAAAGGGAAAGCGGGAATGAGATTTTTGGTTTAACGTAGGTACTTATACAAAATATTACACTTACACTTAATACGAACATGAGATTTTGTCATCCATCTTCTCACTCATGGATTTAAACGAAATTAACTCAATTTTACCATCTCAAACTCAATTTAATCCATCGAATTATTATTATATTTCAATGATTTAATCGTAATTCTAAGGGAAACATACTCAATTCTACAATACCACACCGTCTACACTTCAAGTATATAATATAACTTCAAGATACGAATATGTAAATGCAAATACTTCACACGGAATATTAAGTAATAGGGCAAACAAGACTTTTTCAATTTGCAGAAGGAAGTTTTGTTCAAAATAAACATTCCATAATGGTACTTACATTGTTGTGTAACGCGCGCTAACATCTCCGAATATCCGAAACTTGACTGGTTAGCGCTCGATGAAGCAATGGCAATTTCCGAGATGAAAGAACATTAACAGACTATGTAAATTACTTTCACTTAAAGTACTGACATAAGAAACAATATGTCTATGACTACAATATTGTACCTATATTAAGTACCTATTATTGAAAACACTTCAACATCGCGAGATTTGATTGATAGATATTCCTCAGAGACATTTCTAATTCTAAATAGTGAATAACAAATCCAATTCAATTTTACTACCCTGAATATTAATTCTTACTGAAAATTCGTTACGCTCATTGCACTCATTCTCATTTAGATATTTTCTTTTATATCTGGTTGGCTCTTTATACTTGTTAAAATATCATAAAGCTCACAATATTCTTGATCGAAGCAATACAAGTCAAAAAAAAATACAGACAACGTTTTAAATATGAATACTTTATGGTTTATGTAGTGTAGAAGTACTGCTTTTTCGTAAAGAATAATAATAGTCTTCTTTTATACATTAAATGTCGGTTTAAATCAGTGAAAATAGCCTTGATACTATTATTGCTGACGTTGGATTAGGGTTTTTTTAAATAAAACGCAGCGCTTGTCTACATTCTAAGCATCCAAATATTATTTACACATCAACACATCAATGCTATTTTTAGATCATTATGATTATCTTAATAAATCACACATTAATGAAAGTAGCCTTCAAATTGTGGAATTTACAACCATCGCATCGTCATATTCATATAGACATATTATCATTTTAAGTATCTCTTCGCATTAACCTTTAGGTCAAGCGTCGATGTTTCTTGGATCAGTTGACAGGGCCTCTGGTTATGCAATACTTACCACTGCTGCTATGCTGCTGCCCAATCAGCTGTATAGCTGTATATCCGTTTACGATTTGGTGAAAGTTGTAGGCAAATTTTTTAATGTGCAGTGACAGTTGCCTCTCAAGTGAACGCATTTTTATTTTCATCAAAAATGTTTGGATTTTTTTTCCAAATCCAAAATTATAAGCTTAAAATTTAATGGCGGGCATAATTAATTTGGATATTTATCTACCAGAAGTTAAAGATTTCCTGAAAATAAACTTTCAAACGAAAACAAACACATGTTGAATAATAAGAACTAAAAAATGTTTAAAAAACAAAAAAACCGACTTCAAAAAACCTGCCTCTAAAAAAAGCAAGAAATAATATACAAATCATTAGATACGCATTATCATTGTCATAATAAAACACGTCTATTAAAGTCGGGTGGGGCTGCTGGAGTACCTACATCTTCCTTTTTTTATTCTAAAAGCCCCACCCGACTTCAATTGACGTGTTTTATTATAACAATGATAATGCGTATCTAATGATTTGTATATTATTTCTTGCTTTTTTTAGAGGCAGGTTTTTTGAAGTCGGTTTTTTTGTTTTTTAAACATTTTTTTTATTTTTTTATTTTTAGTGTAAACCTTCTGTATTAGGTAGTGTAGGTATATTATTTAGGTAGAAAAATCGGCTCAGCCAAACGTGAGATAATCGCGGAGAAACATACATACATACAAACTGAATACCTTCTTTTTTTGAAGTCGGTTAAAAAGACTACATAAAGGTATCCCTTCCCCAACGAAAAAAAACCATCCAATTCGGTTCATAAATAACAAAATTGTCAAGTTAGTTGATTTAATATCATAGTATTTTCAGGATTACTTGTAAACTACTGAACCGATTGGAAAAAATATTAAATGGGACCATCTCGCAAGAACACTCAATCGAACAAAAAAAGAATTATCTAAATCGGTCCATAAATGTCAAAGATACGCGCGAACAACAATAATAAAAAAAAAACATACAATCGAATTGAGAACCTCCTCCTTTTGATGAAGTCGGTTAAAAAGAGTCATATTTATTTTAATGAGCTTGGAAAAAGGTAGTATTTTTTCTTATTTTATCAGAATATCGATCGTATCTAGTTAGACTAAAAGGCTTTCTATTCGCCGCATCCGGTCTGTTTCTAGATAAGCGAATACAACTTAGAGTGTTTTATAAAATAAACAAATTCCACGTGTTTGCTTGAAAGTGTTTGTATTGGAAAGCCGCTTTGAAACTTATCGATAAGAAGGTAAATACTATTCAATAAAAAAACAATTTCTTGGGCATTGATATGCATTGACAACCGATAATAACTTTGCAAGACTCAGTATGTTAAAATACTACAATAATCCTTGAAATATAATGACGTCCATGGTTGAGTTGGTAGTGCACCGATTTCCAAGGTGTCGCTATCTCTGAGATCATAGATTCGATCCCCGACTAGCACAATTTAGAAAATGATTTTTTCTAAGTATAATTATCATGTCTGGGAGTTTGTGTACTTACCACCATTTTCTCTGATATCACAATATCTCAAGTGCTTTCGCTATTGCCTTTGGAATCGGAGCAACGATGATTTTTATACCACAAGGCAAACACTGATGTTATTCAATATTCAAAATTTCAACACTGTTAATGAAAAAAAAAACAAAATTATAGATGTTTAGAAAGACCTTCATTATAATGAACTACAACATAATTTAGAAAATTACATAAATACCGCTATACCAACTAGACCTCCCCAAAAATAATGAGAAACTTCCTAACAAGGCTTCGCGTATAATAATGTCATTTAGTAGTTATGTAAACATTGTTATAGAGGTACTTGCAAAAGCTAATAAGATACTTTTAACCCTTACAAAGTTTGGTGAGTCAAGTGGACCGATGCGTGGGCGCAGAATGGTAGCGGTGATGCAACTTAGTGGAGTTCGAATAGCTGGAAGTGTAGAAACGGTGCCTATAAAAGGCCAATAAGAACACTTACTCTAACTAGGTAATGTATGTATGTACCTAATTAATTTATCCAATTAATGTGCTGAACTGATAAAGTATAGTGGAGAGTTGGGCTCGTTGTTTTGGTTTATGTAGTCAAGATACTTTATTTATAATATATTCATTTCATATAACTAGCTTATCATCAAAATTAGGATTTTTGGAGAATTCTCAAGGATTTTTAAAAGACAGCCCGTTTTTTGAGCATCAAAGGTAACCACGATAGATGATAATTTGGGATTGTTGCCTCAAACATGTCCCGAATCTTATTGTAATAGGTTCCTTCACTATTACTTATATCGATGTCACAATACTACTACTACCGCAAAGTAAAAAAAAAACCCGGCCAAGAGCGAGTCGGACTCGCACACGAAGGGTTCCGTATCAAAAACGGCAAAAAAAAAAAACACTTTGTTGTATAGCAGCGTCCGGAACCCTTACAAAGCAAATCTAAGTCTTACCGACAACAAACTATCTCTATAAAATTTTCTCGTCTTACAACTTGTAGGTATCCTTGAAGATATTCAATCGAGATTAAAACCAAACATGTTACGAAAACTACTTAATTGTACGATTGTGTGGCCCAAGGTGATGTGGCCATTCGGGAGCCGTGGGACTAAACGACTATGTATGGGCCAAGGTATAGCCGTCAGCGGCAAAGGTCAGTAAGTTATACGTCCAAATTAGGTCTATTGTAACAATAGGACATAATTACAAGCGATTCAGCCTTGTTTATAAAAAAACAATAAACGGTTCAAGCAACAGCTAACTATTCATCATCATCATCATCAGCCTATCATCGTCCACTGCTGAACATAGGCCTCTCCGAGAGCACGCCACTGAGCACGATCCGCGGCTATACTCATCCAGTTTCTGCCAGCCACCTTGCGAAGATCATCGCTCCACCTTGTCTGAGGGCGTCCCACACTACGTTTGCCGATACGCGGTCTCCACTCAAGAACTCGTCTGCCCCAGCGGCCATCGGTTCTACGGCTAATATGGCCGGCCCACTGCCACTCCAGCTTGCTAATCCGGTGGGCTATGTCGATGACTTTAGTTCTCTGTCGGATCACCTCGTTCCGGACCCGATCTCTCAGAGAAACTCCGAGCATAGCCCTTTCCATAGCTCGCTGTGCGACTTTAAATTTGTGAGCCAGCCCTACAGTGAGTGTCCACGTTTCGGCTCCGTATGTCATGACAGGCAGGACGCACTGGTTGAAGACTTTCGCCTTTAGACTCTGTGGAATAGGCGACTCAAAGACTCGACGAAGTTTCCCATATGCTGCCCAGCCCAGCTGTATTCTTCTGTTGGCCTCTCTCTCGAAGTTGTTAACTAACTAACTATTATCCAGGTTTAAATATCATTCTTTAACATTGGCTGTACAAGAAAAAATATTGTTTTGTTTGATCTCAATATCGTGTACTAAAAACAACATTTGTATTGTTTAAAAAGCGATAACAAAAATAGCAAAAAGTGGTCATGGGATGACTAAAGCGAAAAGGCTGCTTATATTTTTATGAAATTACCCGCTTGGAATTTTATAAAAATGCATTCAAGTTTATTAAATTATTTTATAGCTGCGTTCTGATTTCAATAATAATAATTGAATTAAATTGATTAAAGTTAATTAGCAAACACGATCTAGCTACTGAATCTACCACCACCATAATACCACCTATTAAGCATTATGAACATAACTTTTTATACTATAATCATCTCTTCACAATAATCGGTTGATTAGATTATAACGTGATTATAACTACTTACAATAATATATCGCTTCCTCCTCTCCCACACGCCAACATCTTAAAATTTACGCAAGGCGCTGCGCGGGCGCACGCCATATCATTATTATCTTTTTACAACAATATACTTGCAGCGGCCGTTACCTTACAACTGACCATCTCGTGCCAATTCTGGCATTACCTTTGCCAGATGTTATGGGACCAATTAAAAAAAGATTTATAAAATTTTAATCACTAACTATTTATACAGTTTCCCATAATACTATTGTTTGGTAAGTATAGTATAATAATCTTGTTCTCTTCTATGTTATTGTGTATAATTATAATTCTTTTCAGGTGTATATCAGTTTACTATACTTTGATCGATTAAGCGGTGTTTTATTGTCATTTAAGGGTTTTTATTTACCTACATAATCTGTTTAAAACTGGTCCATTAGATTAGAGAGTGAAAAACTAATTGAAAATCTAAAAGTAATTAAAATAGAAAGTTGGAACTTAACTACGAAAACAGAAGAAAAAAATTTACGAGAGCCTGTTGCAACTTTTTATACCTGTCGGCTAAAAAAATCCCTTTCAAATAAGAATGGTTTTGGGTGAAAGAGTTTTAAGTTTTAACGATATTTTAAATAGATAAACAAAAGATCCATGAGTTAGTAGTACGTATGTTATTTTTTTTTTCATTTTCATTCCTAATCTAAATATTCGTAACTTTTAAAAAGTCTCTACTCAGAAGATACTTGATACACAGATGATAAATTAAAGTACCGAATTAACTAAAAACATGAAATAAAACACTTTCAACGGATACCAGGGCATCGATTCGGGGCTTACCATTGCAAAAGGTTTTAGGTAGCTACCTTAGTAGCTATACGTATCTAAAATCTTTTGTGGTCAAAAAAACAACATGTATCATTATTTCATTTTATAATTTAAAATTCCCGCGCAGTGAAGTGAGATTCATGTTTGGTTACAGAATCGACAGGCCGCGCGGTTTTATTGAAACTAATTTGTTTAATTAGTTGGTACTTAGCTTGACCACGCCAGCTGCACAGGTGCCGAAACGTCGGGAAAATCAAAAATCAAACTAAATACCAACTAATTCACAAAGTCCTTTTAATAAAACCGCGCTAGTAACCGTTAAAAGTGTTTTATTTTGAGCGCGTAAGCTTGAGAGGTGAATATAACTAACTAACAACATAAATCTGACAGCTACGAGATAACAACTGTCTCTGTCAATGTTATTTTTACTATTTCCCATACGCACACGTAATATCAAAAAGCAACATTTATTGTTACATAACCGTTTGTACTTGGGTAACTGTTTAGTTTTGCCACAAAGAGGAAAGTTTCCCTATTGCTGTGAAACTCCCAGGTCCGAGTGGACAATGTTTGCGCGCGGCTAATTAAAACGTTTTAGATCATTACATCAATGCCGCTAGAAAGTTTATAGATAATGGCGGTGTGTGGGAATCGTTTGAAGGGTTCATTTAGCAGTTTGTTACACTGGAATTTACTAGGTTGAAGCAATAATACTCCAGCCATCATACGGAAAGAATGATTGTAAACAAAACTTTGTGCATTTTTTGTAGTTATTCCACAAAATACGTAAGTTTCAGTAAATTAACACCATAAATACAACTTGGACAACATAGGTAAGCTATCAATGATATTTATATTTTATAAAACATAGTTAATAAAAAAGTAATTTCAGTTTGTTTGTAAACATTCTTTCCTTAAGTTGGCTGGGGTTAGACTTTATGTTTTTAAATAATAATGCATTTGAAGACACTTTATTGGGACTTGTTGAACGTTTGGGAAGTTTGAGAGATTTTTTTTTCCAATTGACAGACATATAATTTGTGCAATGTTTTTAAGCCCAAACAACTAACGCACCCATGCTGTTATGATTTCACAAAAATAAACACCTGATTAAGCGTTTAATTCGTTATTAAACTTATTTACTAAATCATCGCCAAGGCCAACCTTACTCACAGACTTTCGTTTCAATTCCTGCGAAAATTGCATTCGATACAATTTTAAAGCGATTGCAAATTATTCTCTATTAGCCAATAAAAACGAGATTAGTAAAACTTTCCTACAAGAAACCACGTACTGTTCTGATAAGGTGTAGACATAGCGTAATTATTAACACCATTGAGTAGGGTTACTCGATGCAATCAGAGCAAAGAGGAGGTGAGGAGCGGGACAGTGTATGTGGCGTACTCCACCGCTTAACGAAGACTTGCCGTTACCGTACCTAACTTTTCCCTACTGAAAGTGCGGTACCATATTTTTTAGTCGTCATTTATAGGCAAGTGCCGGAGTTTTTTTATTTTTATTTATTTATTAATTAATTTATAATCAGGCAACAATGGCCCATAGATACATACCTTAAAACTAAAACATATAATATTATATGAACAATATTGTTAGTAAATATACTTAACTTAATATTACGTTAGTAAAAAAGTAAATTTGTCACTTTTTGTGTCAATTCGGTAGCACAAGGCAACGCCCCTCGGAAGCGCCTGTAAACCTCGCCCTGCGGCCAGAAGTCCTCCTTCATGAAAGTGTCCAGCCTGGCGGTCGGGATTCGCACCACAAACGACTTAAAATTCGTGTTATGGCGCGACTCCAGAGGCTGAACTCTCAAGCAAAAGTTAGCCTTCTTCTTTATGTACTCTATCACATCCTGCACCTTATTATTTACCTTTTATTGAATACCTTTGAAAAATACGCTCTTGGTATACAAAAAAATACAATTGTTTTTCGATTCTGAGGTTAAAAACATGGCCGCCAGATTTGTCTGCATTCATTGGTCGATTCAAAGGAGCTACTTACCTCATTATATGAAAAGATATTATTAGACTTTGATTATTATGTATTCAATGCATAGCTCTACAGTCTACAACTCTGCACGTTGATACAGAGAAACGCAGAGGTAGAACGAACGTGACATTTTGCTATGAACGCTTGCGCTTGCGCATTCCTTGCGCGGTGATTGTAACGCGAATATAGGTTTTACACCTATTTCCATAAACGCTGAGCATAGAACTTATGCGCTGTACGTTTTCATGTTTCGAAAGAATAATGTCAGCTGGATACAGTAAGTTTATTTTGAGAGATCAATTGTTTTCGTGGAAGTTTATAATTGAAAGACTCATCTGATAAGACTTGACTTAACTAAATACTCGTAGAATTAACGTCTAAGCTCATAATTGATTTAATTTTTTTTAGTACCTATGTAATTGTAATTAAATACATCTGAAAAAAAAGTATAACTGAATTTAATGCAATAAAAAAAAACAAAATTAATTTTAAATATCTTACATACAATTGTGTTATGTGTATTAAGAAATTATGTTCTACCATACACAGTACTCTAAAACAAAAAATGTAAGGGAAACGTTAACGGAATTAGAAGCAACAAAAAACATCTCTCAACTTAAAGTCTAATTACGGCTTAATTTGGGTGTGAAGATGTGACACAGTAGACGGCGGCTGCGGCCTTAATCGAGCAGGTACAATAGCGGCCCGATTGGTCCTCCACTGTGGCATTGTCAGGTGTCGACGACCGCCGGAAGGGGCATACGTCCACTTGAAGATAAGCGATGGATCACTATGGACGATAGAAAAGTTCGTAGTAAAAATATGATATATCGCGAAAACTAATTACTATAATCGTTTAAAGTTTTTTTAAGATCTATAGCATATACTATAGACACATTTTACCACTTTGGCAGTGTGACATACGGACAGACAGCAACCTTTGAGCATTTCAATCGTATATACTAAAAAAAATGTTCTTCAATAAAGATTTTTAATTGTTGACTATTTTTGTGAAATCATATTTATTTAGTACACACACAATTTTTATAAAATTACTATGATTTAAGGTAATTTTACTTTACAATAAACTTAGTAGTTGTATTATGAACTATTTTTTTGTTAAATTTTAAAAAAAATACTTTGAATCTCTTGTAACTTTAACCGTTGTTATTACATAATGTGGATTTAATAATATTTTATTATCTTATGTTCTAGAATTTGAGCATTTATCGCCTCTCTATCTGACCAGCACACACCTTAATGAGAACTGTTACGTTCACTGCGACAATATTTTATTGCAAACACTGCATTCCGTCGATTTAGCGTAATGGAGTTTGTTGAAAATGGATCGAGAAATTGCGAAATAATTATCACATAAGGCTTGGCGCACGTCTTACGACACACAGTCACTGACACCGTAAACGAAGCATAGATTTTAAACTTGATAGTCTAAAGTCTAGACTTTATACCTTGTACTAGATAAGGTGAATATAAATAACCATATATATATAAATTTTCATTTTAGCTTTCTCATGACGTAAACTAAGTTTTTTTGTAATGCACAAAGGGATAGTGCTTGGCCTTCACCTCACCTGATGTTGAGTGACGATAAGGCCGAAGGTTGAATCGCACTACACCCGGAATCCTCATCATTGAGGAACTGCTATCTTTAAGAGATAATACCTCTTAACTGCCGTAATACAACAATTTCTAAATGTTACCAATTATGGTAGTTAGCCAATAGTACAACCCCCCTCTTGGGAATCGAACCTGGGACCCTTGCGTCTTACACGGGTGGGCGAACCACTAGACCACAGAGGCGGTTAGAAAGTGCATATTATAAAAGATAGTAAATTAATTAAGTTAGGTGTTGAGATACTCATCATTCTATACTTTTACTACCAATACAGTTTCTTTGTAAAGATGTATCATCACTATCTTCTTTGGTGGTCAAGAAAACCTCACAACGAGCAATATAAACGAGAACGATGACTTGAAGTATGAACAGAACACATCTCGATAATAGCTGCTAATGAAACTTATTCATGATGCGAATGGAGCAATCATAGACAAAATGATTAGTTGAGCTGAATTGGAGCAACGCCTTCGAGAGACAAAGCTCATGTATGATACTATAAATTACATACACACGTACTTGTATAATATAAAAGGATGTGCAACGATGAGGCAATAACGATAAAGCAGTTATTAAAAGCAAGTTTATATCTACAATTAAGCAGATGTCATGGTTAATAACGGATTAGGAAAAAATGCAAGCAGATAGGTTTTATAATGATCTGTGGTTAACCGGTTTAAATGACTGTTAAATGGGATAAGAACGAAACATTGCAAAATAACTTTTTAATGATAGATCTCGAGATTCGTTTCGCATTTGTTTTGATAAGTTGGCGCTAGTAAAGTACGTTTAGGTTATATTTACCTAAAAATCTTTAGTTTAGCTTCATAGTTTTCACTTAAATTGACCCAGATTGTAATCCTAGACTCCTTAGGCAGAGTATTCAACAATTTTAACAAAACTAAAGCGAGTTTTTTTCTGTAAACGAAACTCAAACGGTAACGATTTAGCTTTGGTTTTATCGTTGAAAATTAGCGCGAATAGGCCCCTAGAGATAAGAAAATAAATAACTAGTGACTCTGTGAGCTGGGAGGCTGTAGACACTGCGTTTGGGACATTTTTGAATATTTTTGGAAAAGGCTAAAATATTGTAGTTTTTTTGGCAAAATTTCTAAAACTGAATCGACAAAAAAAAATATAACTACAGAATTTTTTGCCCTAGCTGAAACGGAGACGCTTTGCTTGCGCTTAGCGCTCGCTCGGTTTATTAAAGTGATCAAGACATGCATATCGATATAGAAGCATTCTAGCAACTAAAATAATGATTGTATTTACTTAATTTCTCTCACTGGCAACAGTAATAAAATTTAAAAAATATACGAGTCATTGCACTTCGCAAAAATGACCGAAAGCTAAAAGTTAACCACATTCAACTAGTTTTGAAACAAAAGAAAAGCTAAGGAAGGGTCTTACACCCTTCTATAGTTTCTACTAGTCCATGCAAATCTGCCCATGCATTTACTAACGTAGCCTTTCGCCACAGTTCAACAAACGGCAGTTTTCGCAGGGCAATTAGACACGAACCCTGGCTCGCTTCACACTTTCATTCGATTTTGTGGTTTTGCAATCTTGTTTCTTCAAACACGTTGTATGCTTCGACATAAAAAATAAGCAACATATTTTATAGCGTAGGGCGAACAAACATTATGTCCAAAAATTATGATTCTTGTTTATACATCTGGAATTTTTGAGATGATACAAAATTTATAGTATAAAGAATTCTCACGGTAAATGCGAGTTCCAGCATGTAATCGCTGCGAACAAATTTCTTCTTCTTATTTTTGTTATGGCAATCTACTCCTCTTCAGGGAGTAATTTTTGCCAGTGTCAAGTGTTAAATAATTCAGTGGTATTGTTTACTGAAACAATACCACTGAATTATTGTAAACTGTTACATTAGAATGCGGGTGCATCGCATTCCAATGCTGCTTGGAGCATTTGGCATCAAATATATCGATACAGTTTACTAAGTAAGTTCTGCCGAGGTAGCCACCACTACAATAAAAGTCTCAGCTTCACACGACTAAGATCGCACCTATTTCAATTATCCCACATATTGTTCAGATGCGTAGACACTTGTACCACAAAACTGCACCAATTTTAAGACACAATATCAACTTTGAAACAATTTGCAAATAATTAAAATAGCCACCGAACTGAACTATACAAAATGGCGCCAAAAACTCGCGCGAACAATGTTGCAAACCCACCAGTTGTGATTAAAAACAAAAGAAGGCTTCCTAGATATTGTTTTATTGACAGTTCAAAATATCTCATGTTAGCTTACTAATGTACCTACAAAGACTTATTTATCTTTAATGCGAGTATTTGAAATCTACAAGTCAATAAGCTCGATTCGATCACTTGGAGAGAGACTAAAAACTCAAAGAAAACTAACATTTATTCACTAATTTATATATCCTTAGCTTAATTACTTATTTAATCCGTGTATCCAATTATTTAGCTAACAGTTACGCAAACAGTTTATGGTTAATTTCTACAGCGATTCACATGAGACTCTGTCTCAACATGCCTAACAATCGCACAGCCATTAATGTTGCATACACATCTTCAAATATTACTAAATTGTAGTATTGTTGAGATGCTCCGTGTCTTCATTGTTGGAACTTTTAGCCACTTATGTTTAATGCTACTCAGATAATCACAGTGCACAGTGTACGAAATGTCGTATTTTATGGTATGCGTTATTTACATACAAGCGGCTTGTATTTTTTAATTATTTCCTAAAGCTACACTAATTGTACTTATTTCCTTATGACGTTTTATCAACATAGATTTTAAAGGAGGAATGGATTGGGGACGCATATCTGCGATATCTATATTTATAAAATCGTAAACTTCTATATTTATAAAATCGTAAACTTCTATATTTATAAAATCGTAAACTGAATGACTGACTGACTGACTGACTGACTGACTGACTGACTGATCTATCAACGCACAGCCCAAACCGCTGGGTCTAGAGACTCCAAATTTGGCACGCAGGTTCCTTATGAGGTCTAGGGGTGCACTAAGAAAGGATTTTTCAAAATTCACCCCCTAAGGGGGTAAAAAAGGGGATCAAAATTTGTATGAAAGTCCCTCAGTTTTAAAGCTAGGATCTTCAAATTTTGTGTTTAGACTGACCATTGAAAATAAATAAATACGGGTCTCAGCGTTTTTCAAAATTCTACCCCCGAAGAGGTCAAAAGGGGGATGAAGTTGTGTATTGAAGAAAATCCTTTATTTTCGAAGTAAAAATCGCTAAATTTATAATTTAGGCTTATGGATAGAAATCTAACGCAACGTATATTGTTATTGTTAGTATTTAAATCCCTATTGGGATGAAATGGGGGTGAAAAGGGGTAAAAAACCCCAAAAATAAATATGGATGTCGTTATTGGGGTTTTCTGGGATGACGATTGCAAAAATGACATTTATTTTGAAGTCCAACACGGTGGACATGATTTGACCCCTAAAGGGGTGAAAATGGGGTTCAAATTTTGTATGGAAAA
Organism: Agriphila straminella; assembly: GCA_950108535.1. Taxonomy (NCBI): domain Eukaryota; kingdom Metazoa; phylum Arthropoda; class Insecta; order Lepidoptera; family Crambidae; genus Agriphila; species Agriphila straminella. The sequence continues at coordinate 21,529,221 of OX467306.1, forward strand.
ATTATATAAAATAGACATTACAACTTTAAACTTCGTTGGAGCACATCTAAAAATAAATAGGCAAACATATATTTTGTAATTTTGAAAATCAACCACTTAGGGGTAAATGGGGTGAGTAAACATAAAAATCAATATGGATGTCGTTCTTGAGGTTATATGGGATGGTGATTGCGAAAATGAGGTTTATTTTGAAGTCCAACACGGTGGACATGATTTAACCCCTAAAGGGGTGAAAATGGGGTTCAATTTTTGTATGGAAAAATAATATAAAATAGACATTACAACTTTAAAATTTGTAGGAGCATGTCTAAAAATAAATAGGCTAACACATATTTTGTTATTTTGAAAATCCTCCCTTATGGTGTAAATGGCGTAAGTAAACATGAAAAGCGATGTGGATGTCGTTCTTGAGGTTTCATGGGATGGTGGTTGCGAAAATGACATTTATTTTGAAGTCCAACACGGTGGCCATGATTGGACCTGGACATGCACATCCAGGGGACGGGGACGGGAACGGGAACGGGAACGGGAACGGGAACGGGAACGGGAACGGGAACGGGAACGGGAACGGGAACGGGAACGGGAACGGGAACGGGAACGGGAACGGGAACGGGAACGGGAACGGGAACGGGAACGGGAACGGGAACGGGAACGGGAACGGGAACGGGAACGGGAACGGGAACGGGAACGGGAACGGGAACGGGAACGGGAACGGGAACGGGAACGGGAACGGGAACGGGAACGGGAACGGGAACGGGAACGGGAACGGGAACGGGAACGGGAACGGGAACGGGAACGGGAACGGGAACGGGAACGGGAACGGGGACGGGGACGGGGACGGGGACGGGGACGGGGACGGGGACGGGGACGGGGACGGGGACGGGGACGGGGACGGGGACGGGAACGGGAACGGGAACGGGAACGGGAACGGGAACGGGAACGGGAACGGGAACGGGAACGGGAACGGGAACGGGAACGGGAACGGGAACGGGAACGGGAACGGGAACGGGAACGGGAACGGGAACGGGAACGGGAACGGGAACGGGAACGGGAACGGGAACGGGAACGGGAACGGGAACGGGAACGGGAACGGGAACGGGAACGGGACCGGAAACGGGGAGCCTTGTGCGAGGTCCGCCACACGCGGCAGATGTCTCAAGCAGCGCGCCTAATTGCGTAAAAACGGCTGGTCTGATCCTGGTTGAAGGTTCCCTAAGGATTTTCTCTAATATCCACGCGGACGAAGTCGCGGGCAGAAGCTAGTGTGTTATATATTTCAAACGCCTCCGTGGTCTAGTGGTTCGCCCACCTTATTGAAGTAATATAATAAGTCTATGTTGTTGCCAATAATTCTGTCACCCTATTGTAATTATGTTATGTTACCCTGGTAACGATATATTCAAGTTTGTAAATATCGTTACTAATGGCTGTTACAGCTGATAAGTTTCTTGCGCCCGTTCTTCTTGTCAGCTAAAAAGTCTGGAACGGGTGGTAGGAAAATATAGACGATTCAAAAGTACTTAATAATTAAGTTTATTTGAATAAAGCTTATTTCACTTTCACTTTCACCCGTGTAAGACGCAGGGGTCTCGGGTTCGATTCCCAGGGCTGGTACAATTTGTACTCGGTTTGTTTGGTGGTAGGGCTTATTTCAAGTCCGCCTGGCTAGCTACCACCATCTTACCTAAGTCTGACGCCATAACAACAATTAAAAATTTGTTGTGTTCCGACAGTTACTTAGATGTGTGATAGCCAGTTCCTCAGGATAGGATTCCGGGTGTAGTGTGCTTCCACCTTCGGCCTTATCATCACTTAACATCAGGTGAGATGAAGGCCAAGCACTATCCCCTTGTATATTTAAAAACGTATAAAGGATATAAATCTAAAACCTGAGCAATTTTAGCTTTTTCCCTCACTTTACATACCCCTTTACACCTGAGAGAATTAATTCTTTAAAATTACTGTTAAAGTGTTCTTAAGCGGCTGTCTTAGTGTTAAAAAGTCATGAGAAAAATAATGAAAAAAATCCTGCTTGTGCTGGTTTCCAGCAATAAGACCCTCACGTTTGTGAGTTTCAGGAATTTATTGTAATATATTAACATAATTTACAAAAAACACACGTTAACTTCTTAAACAACTAATAAATATGCTTATAAAGCGAAAAAATTAAAAAGTCTCTTTAAATAATGAAAATATTAGGTATTTACGTGAGCGGGTTTTGCCATAAAAAAACACAGCCAAGAAACAAACATACCTGCCGCGGCCTTCCAATAACTGACGGGTTGTAACTTGCATCTATACCAGTAAAGTGTGTTTTGACGTGTTCTCAGATAGCCTCATTATCAATCGACGTCGGTTGCGGTCCGAAAAATAGATTTGGGTACGGTGTAATATTTTTTCAAAGTTAAAACTCACGATATTTTAATCTCCGGTGTAAAGGGATACAAAGTAGTCATGGCAATTAATGCTATTTTTCATTAATTTCATTAGCATGCTAATTTTCACGTCTTAGCATGCTACGTGCTATTGCTATGCTATTTGCTAAAATCATATTTAATTTGATTATGAATTACTGTGATTTGTAATCTTATGTTATTTAATTTACTACAAAAACACTATATTCACACCTTTTATTAAGTTATTTACCTAATACAGTTAAGTCCAGTCTTTTTAATTTAAAGTATTTGGGAAACAAAATATCAATCACACGATCGATGTCAACGCAACTAAATTAATAACCTGACTGAACCTATAATAACCTATGACCTGACTGACCTACGCAACAAGTGCGAAAGAATAATAAACAAAATCAACTATAGAATAATGGACCGTAAACACGAGCATTTCACTTTAATTTTTAAGAAATTTCATTGGCGCGAATGCGTTTTCTCTTTTCACTCACTCCTACTCCTACTATTCATTCGTGTACTGTCGGGTCGCGTCGGTCGAGTCAAATTAATTCGCATCGAATGACATTAGCATTAGCACGCCGCACGCACGACAGTCAGTTAGCGCCGCGGTGCGAATCAGCACGGTCACGTATTTTACGCATGATAGCAGCAGGACGCGAACGCAGGCGATTGCTGCGATCGATGCTATGATTAGCAATAATTTATTTTAGCAACTACGATTAATTTAATAATTGCTAATGGACCATTAGCAATTAATTATTATTGCTAATGCTAATTATTCCAACACTAATACAAAGACTCGGCTTCTAGGTGTTATTATTCTAAGTGGATACATACCCATGTATATAGTTAGTTATAAACTACAGCGTTGATGCAACTTAATACTTTTTTGCTACTTACTTAAGCGACCTCTTTTGCGCTGTAGTTTTTCACAGCCCTTAAGGAAGAGCTGAAGCTAGATCGTCGCCATCTTATCGGTCATATCGTTACCCAACTTGTTCTCACGTCGCATGCGTGCGCGTCGCACGCTCTGCTTTGCGCACAATTAGGTTTAACGCGCATTGTGCTCTTGCGCAACTTGCGACAGATAAGTAACCGTTAGGTTTCGTACTGCAGATCTAGGTACCCTGTAAACCTAAGTACCTATCTTTTTTCCTTATTAAGGATTAAAATCTACATTCAAAAACGAGGATTATCAATCCAGTTGCCATAAAAGACTAAGTAATTTTATCCTGTCCATCTATAATAGTAGTTTATGATACTGATGCATAATGAGGGGTATTAAAACATGAGTGTGTGTTTAAAAACCGAGCCGTAGGCGAGGTTTTTAATAGTATCACACGAGTGTTTTAATACCTAGTTATGTGCAGTTTCATACACTACTTTATCTACACTCATACATTTAGGATTGAACCTACTAAATAAAAGATCAACGTTAGAAAAGAGAGTGAGACATTGTTTGTATTACTAGGTATTGCCTTGTAATAAGTCATTTCCTTAGCTGCATCTAAAATATCGAATTTTTAATTCTTGATTTAAAATGTGAAGAAAATTTGACTCTGCAAAATTATTTGAGATGCAGCTAAGGAAATGACTTATTACAAGGTAGGTACATACATAGCTAATTCAACCAAAGTCTCTCTCTCTTTTCTAACGTTGATCTTTTATTTAGTAGGTTCAATCCTAAATGTATGAGTGTAGATAAAGTAGTGTATGAAACTGCACATAACTAGGTATTATGTATCAGTATCATAAACTACTATAAAGCTAAATATTTTGTAAGTACTTAACCCTTTATGGTACCTCCATTAGGTAAGAAATTATTCTTTTGATAACTAAATTGTCCGAAATTGTCTTAGAAATGCTTAGTGTTTATTTTTAGGTAAGTATCCTTTAGTTGAGAGATGATGCTTTTAGGCGCTATAAGTTTAGTAGCATGCTGGGCTCAAGTGCACTGATTAATGAACGTTACTCAATCCCGTTTTTGCGTTCCGAGTCGCTCCCCACTCGGTGACGCAACGTACCGTGTGTGGCGTGCCTTAAAGCAGCCACTAAAATAATTATACAATGAGCAAAACCTGCCTAATCTCGTATTATTGTACACGCATTATTGTACTATGGCTTGTTTCGCTTAGGTATAGCAAAATGGCTGCTTTAAATAATTAAGTTACAATTAAGTATAGTTACATGTAAGTAAATTTTAAAAAAACAAAAAACCGACTTCAAAAAGCCTACCTCAAAAAAGCAAGAAATAATAATATTCGTAATAATAAAACCGGCTTCAAAAAACCTACCTCTAAAAAGCAAGAAATAATATTCGTAATAATAAAAATACGTCTATTGTAGTCGTGTGGGGCTTTTAGAATAAAAAAAAGGAATTTGTACTTCAGCCCCTTTCTTGCTTTTTTGAGGTAGGTATTTTGAAGTCGGTTTTTTTTAAACAATTTTGAATTTTTTTATTTTTAGTGTTACCTACACTAAAAATAAAGTAAGTAAGGTATATTATAATATGTAGAAAAATCGGCTCAGCCAAACGTAAGATAATCGCGGAATAACATACATACGGGTCAAACTGAGAACCTCCTTTTTTAAGTCGGTTATAGAACCCTATCCCTCTTCCTACAAAAAAATAATTATCGTATTCAGTTCATAGACAAAGAAGTAATACGACCATTATCATCGAGGTAATTCACACAAAATCATACTATTTTCGTGCTTTTTTCAAGATTACATGAAAAGTACTGAACCGATTACGTTTGAATCATTTCAATCGGTCCAGCCGTCTTCGAGTAATCGGTGGACATACACAAAAAATATATACATATACAGACGAACAATAGAACCTCCTCCTTTTTTGGAAGTCGGTTAAATAGTAAACAACAGTTACTACCTTATAGACAGGTGGATCATTATGGGTGATATTCGTGACAATGGGTAGGTAGTATTGTGCACTTTCTACTAAACAGTAGAAAATAAATGATCGATATTTTTTTAATTTCAGAGTTTGTCAATAGGATGTCTCGTAAGTCTAAGTCAATATTTTTCAGTTTTCAGTGTTTTCTAATCATTCGATTCTTTCAATTTCATCATTATTGTTGACAGTTCAACTTTAAAATGTTTTTCAGCATATTTGAGAATTAAGGTAATTTTGGCAATTAACTCAGACCAAAGTTTCAAATTAAATCAATGATTTCTTGCTTAGTTATACTTTCTCGTTTCGTTTATAATGCCTTATTTTCGATCAACTTAAACAATGCAGTACACAACACACTGACCTTACGGAGATCGCAAAAAACAACAGCTAGCATTATTGTCTGTGTAACAATATCTTTCGGACTGGTATGGCATTGTTTTAGTAGAAACTCCGCAAAACTGAGAAACGGTTTCCATTGCAGTTTTATTGTTGTGCGTCTTGCTAATGCAATACGGCTAAATAGGTATGTGATGTGAGAATGGCACACTTTGGCACTCAAGCGCTGAATCATGTTCATTGCACCAATTAGTAACTGTATAAATATTATGCTCACTTAAATTTAAAAAATATATTTTCATAACACTCATATCTCTTACTGGAATAGGTATATCATAAGTTGTCTAGCAGAGTATCAAAATCGCTATTTCCAATGCCATGTGTAGACATCTAACTTATCAACCAATTACTTACATAGACTTACCTACCAACTATAAAAATATAACACCTATCGATAGTGGAGAACAGTAGGTATTAGAACTTTATCGATAATTGATAATAAATTCCAAAAAAATAGAGCAATGAAATTTTCCAATCAAAGCCCTTGATATCGACGCCTAAATAACAGGCTCCATGATCCGAGTCTCCGTTAGTTACTGTAATGAACATTAGCCTGGATACAAAGTAAAGCTACCACTTCTTATGTCTTAAAAGAGAGCAAGCTTACTATATTAGGTAGAAATTTGCAATTGAACTTCAAAATGAGGGACATCAAAGGTCCCACTCATAAATTTGTTTCCAAAATGTTTTCATTAACTTCAGTAATGAGAACCCAAAAGTTATGACAATATACCGTGTCGTGTTTTTTTTCTTAAATCGATTACAATATTTACGGAAACTACATACAAACTTCACTCTCAATGTTGTATTTCCAAGATATGCTGCTGATTTTCGGCGGTTGCTTCAGGAAACACTGGTGATCTAACATTATCTAAGAAACGTAGGTCGATACGTTACGGTAAGTCAGTCAATATACCCCATACCCACAGTTACTAAAATACATTATTGATGTGATATTACTCTTCAACGTATGTAACGCAATATGAGTTCAACCGCATCTGTGTTCTAGTGGTTTCCCCACCGGTATAGACGCAGTGGTCCCGGGTTCGATTCCCAGAGGGGGTACAATTTGTACTCGGTTTGGTTGGTGGTAGGGCTTATTTTAAGTCCGCCTGGCTAGCTACCACCATGTAACCTAATCTGACGCCATAACAATAATTAAAAATTTTTGTGTTCCGGTAGTTAGAGGTAAGATAGCCAGTTCCTCAGTGATGAGGATTCCGGGTGTGTGCGCTTCCACCTTTGGCCTTATCGTCACTTAACATCAGGTGAGATAAATGCTAAGCACTACCCCGTTGTGCATAAAAAAATAGTTTATAACAAGGGGTGATTGATTAAGATCCTGATAGGTGGTAAGTCTGTACTCGTAGATATGGTTACTTCCAATTTGTGTGCAATAAAGAATACAATGATCACCTCGCGGTGCTGGCTTGCGGTAAATAGATTTAGGGTTGTCACGAAATAGATATGAACGAACTAGTAATTTTTAGTAAAAAAAATTGATACATAATTATTTAAAATCTCGATGTTGCATTTGTCAGGAATAATGTGTTGCTAATCATATCTCATTTTTCAATGTTGACGACTCTGTATGAAATATACAGGGAGAAAAAAGCAGCCCTTGACGAGTTTCTTGCCGGTTCTTCTCGGTACAAGGTCTCCCGCTCAGGGTTTGCGAACCGATGGCGTAGCTTCTTTGACATTCACAAGTGCTTGTAACAGCCTAGACTGAATAAATGATTTTTTGTTTTTTTTTTTTTTTTTTTGATATCATCCATTATATTTCTTGTGTGACTAGAAAGAGTAACACAGCACAGGCAGGTGGAAAAGGTACTGGATTACTTTTTATAGAGTACTATTTCATGATTGTTGATATTCAATTAAATTTTGTGGCAGTTGAGTGACTTGCTAATAAATTAACTTATGTTTGAATAAATTTAGAATAAAATGGGAATATTTTTTTCTGATACTCTAACCTCTAACTCTACTGAGTTTACCACTGAAGGCCGAAATACTCTCGGATGTTAGAAGCATCCTCCATAGTTATGCGACAACCCTATCTACAAGTTACTGAGGCGAAACGTAACGCTATCTGCTCTAAAATTAGTAATTACTGCAAGGCAACAAATCAGCCGTAGGGAACGCAAAATATTGTTGTTATTCGGATGTACTATCGAAATTAGCTCAGTTTCCAACAATGAGGGCTTTTCACAATGACAAAAAACTGTAGGCTCGATAGATGGCGTTGATAAAAATAGGTGACAATGTGATTTTTTTACTAAGCTTCGAAGAGTATCAACACAATCTAGTGAGGCAAATAGTTACTATTTTTAGGCTTTGAAGAGTATCAACACCATCTAGTGAGACAAATAGTTACTATTTTTAGGCTTCGAAAAGTATCAACATCATCAGCTAGTTACTATTTTTATTTTTTAAATGTCACTTTGAAAACCCCTCATTCTACTATGGATCTACTCTCTATTGCTTGAAGTCCGTAATTTCGATCAAACCTTTTTAGTACCGCACTTTTTCGAATCGTCAATATAGGTATTTTACCATGGAAATTATAAGCACTTTGTACGAACATATAATTTTCTTGTATTTTACTCTTCTGTCATGTGTCGGTGAACTTCGTTCAGAAATTATACGAATTCTAAACTTTAATACGAACATTGAGTTGAGTTGAGAGTAGACACAAAATTTATTATTACGTCGTCATAACTTTCCGTTCTTTCATTGAAGTTGAATATTACGAATGTGTACAATAAACACATTCCGGCTGAGATAATTAATTTTAGATTTACATTCTGTCTAAGATTAATAATGTCTTAGATTTACATTTCCGAAATCGATTTCTTTGTTTGAAATAATTTGATACTTTTTCGGAATTAGATTTGGTGAGAACTCAATAACCGTTACATAACGTAAAGTTGAATTACTAAAGTAAGAATAAACAGAATAACCTATTTTAAATCGTGCTTAGAATTTTTTACATTTACTACTTAGTTATCTCTCTTGAGTACACGTTCTCAAAGAGCTATGCATGAGATAAAAATATTTAAAACTCTCTAAAACAGAGTCTTTACTTCATACATCTTTGTCTTTGGTTCAATTATCACCGGTTTTTTAATGCATGTGTAATGGCTAATTCCAATTTGGGATTGGAATTAAAAAGTTTGAATTGTGCAATTGGCAACTAAAAAGCTCAATATAAGCCAGACTTTGAGTTACCGATCTTTCCGCTACTAAATTGAAACCAGTGAGGCGGGCCGTCAAAACAATCGTAGCAACCGACCGTTTAGCTAAACTCGGGTCACTGTGACTGTGACCGGAAGTACGTGCGCCTGCGCAGCTATCCAAACAAAGTAGCCGATCGTCAAGAGCCTTTTCAATTAGTACAAACTTGCTGACCGAGACTGACTCCCGGGACGGGTTTAACTGTCATTAGAAATACGAAGCGAAACAAAAACCAAGACGTTTATAAGTTTCTAAAGAGATATTCAAAGATGTATTTCGTTTTAAAACTTATCTTCTCATAATCGTTCCCTCATAACTGGGGATCGTGATCACCGGCTGCTTTTAAGATTTGCCTCCATCGGTCTCGGTCCATAGTTGCTCTCACTGCTTGATAGAATTTACTTGAAGAGGTTGCTACTCTTGCTTGGTCAGTCCATCTGGTTGGCGAACGACCTCGGGCTCTCTTGCCTTCTATTCGACCAACCACGACCAGCTTTTCGAGACTTTCATCTCCTCTTCGCATTGTGTGGCCAAAGTATGAGAGTACGCGATGTAAGCACCTTGAACACTTGTACCTTGAACATGTCACCCAAAGAATTCGTAAGTTAACATGGATATTTAAGACATTACGACACGTAGTACCAAGAGCAAATAATGAATCTGGGGGTAATGAAAGAGATTTACTAAAAGACATATACATATCTCTTGTTCAATCGATCCTCAGATACTGTATATCTATCTGGGGAGGTGCTGCCAAGACACGTTTTCTTGAAGTCGAACGGGCACAACGTAGGCTCATAAAAATAATGTATTTAAGAAGCAACGGTTTGAAACTGATTTATTATATCAAATTTGTGGACTGCTTTCTGTTAGAAAATTATACATATTTCATACAGTTCTTAGAAAGCATAAGACTCTGACCTATGATCTCACAATTGCTAAAAAAAGAAGACCGAATTTAGAGGTCCCAACACATAATACTGTTTTTGCTTCCAGGCAATACAGTGTTCTTTCGGTATATACTTATTTACAATAGGGTCAACAGCAAACTTGACATATATAGCAAAAACTATCGTGAATGTAAGAAATTGTTACAAAAATGGCTAGATAATATTATAAATTATGAGGAAATTGAGGCACTACTTTTAAAAATTATATAACTGAGAGTGCTAAAGCTGAATAATAATACCTAATAATAAAAAAATGTAAAAAAAAGTATATATTTATATATACATATATTATATGTACACACAATATTCCCCACACAAACACACGCACTCACTCACACACACACACGCATGCTTTGGATTGTTTAATATGTTTAAAGATTTACCTACTTACATTAATTAAGTATCATTAGTGTAAACTGTTTATCCTAAAGATTTCATTGTTAAGGAAGAGCGGTGCCCCCTGACACAGGCATTTGAGCTTAAAAGGGGAATCCAGTAACTTATGTAATGTACATCTAAACAGTTAATAAAAAAAATAAAAAAAAAGCAGATAGTGGACAGCCGAGTCTTGACATTTAATTGTGTTAGGATAGGTACAGTTGTGCGTTTGGCCGTCCAGGGTATCCCAAGCGTTCACCTCCAACACCACATCAAAACTGATGAATAATTGTATTAATTAAGATTAAACTTCTTGTCAATGTTTGATAATTATGCTGTTTATGTAAATCGACGGAGTATTCTTTGACAAATTGCTTACAAGAATAAATATTTGAGTCACAAGGTCGCATTCTCGACATTGATCTTAAAATGACAGACTTTATAAAAGAGCCGGAGCTTTCGTTCAAATTGACAATAGATTTTTCAATAATGTTTACAAAAAATTAATACCTACAACAGAATATTCTGTGATAACAATAATTGCAATTGTTATCCTGATCTTACTAAGACGATTCTTATAACTAAGTACCTACTGCAAGAATTCTAGCTAAGTCACTAAAATGAAAAACTGCACACCAAATCTTTAAACACAATCTTTAAGGTACTTTAGCAAATACTGGAATAGCATCAGATTTCCTGGACAATAAATAAGCAAAGAAAGATAAAACATGTGAAACCTTATCTATGAAATGACTATGCAACAAATAAATATTGCACGGTAAACAGTAAAATCGACTCTATACAATAATAATTGAAACTGAAAATAAATGCATAGACAGACATAATAAAATTATGACGACAAAGTAAAATCGTTTTCAGATTTTTGTAAACAGCGATTGACAATGTGTTTAGAATGAATGATAAAATAAATTTTGTTTAACATGAAAAACTTTCTGATCGACGTTGCTTTGAATGAACTAATAAATATCATGATTGTAATGAAAATGTTAAATTCAACTATTTAACGAATACCCGCGTAACTGCAAGATACAATATTTTATGTAATACAATATTGCATTGCATCGTCATGTCCAAATTATTATCCAATGTCTGTAATATGCAATCCGCTAGCAAAAAGCAAGTAGAGTAACGCCTTTTGTTTAATTTAACTACTAAACTTGTGTAATGAGTGTTATGGCGAATAATCAGGTAAGTAGGTACTTGCATTTTAATCAATCCAAAATCACTATAATTTGTAAAGAAGCTCTCGTTTTAATTTAGTTTAAATCGTTTCCGCCATGGAAGTAACAATCATTAATTACAATAAGTATTATTGCGCATTCGCTCGGTTCAACCCACTCTATCAATAGTAAAATCAAGAAAGTTGTTGATTTCATTTTATAAAATCTGACAATGATTATGATAAACCAAAGATTTATAAAATGTCAAATCCACTTCTTCTTCTTCTTATTTTTATTATGGCAATCTACTCCTCTTCAGGGAGTAATTTTTGCCAGTGTCAAGTGTTAAATAATTCAGTGGTATTGTTTCAGTTTACATTAGATTGCGGGTGCATCTCCTTCCAATGCTGCTTGGAGCATTCGGCATCAAATATATCGATACAGTTTACTCAGTAAGTTCTGCCGAGGTAGCCACCACTACAATAAAAGTCTCAGCTTCACACGACTAAGATCGCACCTATTTCAATTATCCCACATATTGTTCAGATGCGTAGACACTTGTACCACAAAACCGCACCAATTTTAAGACACAATATCCACTATAAAACAATTTGCAAATAATTAAAATAGCCATCGAACTGAATCCGACAAAATGGCGCCAAAAACCCCCAAATCCACTTCATTGGCTAAGTTCATTATCTTTTTTTTTCTAAATGTGGCTTAGTCCAAGGGACCCCTGCCCCCTGATTACGTAACTCTGTTACTAGTCTTTAACAATTCTCGATTGAAATCGATTGAAACCGCAGTCACATTGCTTCTTTAAGTAAGATAATTGTTATATTGATTCTTACTAAAACAGCAATGTAACTGCGATTTCTGTCAGAGTTGATTGAAACAAAGTTACAAAATCAGGGGACCGATGTCCGATTGTTTTCAACTCTGGCCTTAAATAATTCAGTTTTGATTTAATAAATTTGAAACCATAAAATCTATAAGTAAAACTATTTTTAGGTATATTACGCCAACACTCTTAAACTTCAAATGACATTGAAAACTTATTTAACTTTAATAAAATTCCTCAAACCGAGCTGTTAAATTATAAACTTTGTAAACAGTGCAAGTGATGTTTGTTTACTCGCTAAGCCGGTGAAAAATTTACGATCTCATAAATTTTTCACAGATTAGAAATCTCAAAGTCACGTCATTCGGGAAATAAGTCGCGCACGCAATGCTGATGAATTATTCACTTGGAAAATCTCACGCTAAAAAGTTGATGAACTATAATAATACGTACGTCCCACCTGAGGAGTTTTTTAAGTATATCAACTTAGCATAATGACATGAAATACATTTTGCCACATAACAATTATTATTAATTGAAACATTTCATATAACATTATTAGAAATTTTTAAAAACATCGATCAAACCAAATTAATCTACGTATGTTATTGTTTTGTTTATTCCAATTTTCCATGATATGGACGATAAATAATATTTTTCCATTAGTGTAACTTACGTAAGCTGTGATTTTATTAAGTGTCTTTAAATATTCAAAGTTCTCTCATACTTTCCTTAATACATAAACATCATGATTAGCAATTTACGTAGCAGAGGGTATTTTCTTTTTTCTAACCTACTAAGTAGGAAGCAATGTTAATTAAAATCTCTTTATTTTTCAACATTAGCCTTGAATAATATCATAATAATGTTTGTAATTATAATTAGAGACGATGTTTTAGTATTTGCTCAGGTGCTGTCAGTACAGTCGATGAAATCTTAATTAATACATTTCAGCAATTCACGCATGCGGTAAGATAAGTTTTGCGGATAAAGAGAGTAGTTTCTATGTTAGTGATTGTACGAGGTTAGTAAAACAACGTCCCATGGATATTTGAATATCTGTATTTATTTTGCTAGTGTGTAATCATGTATATCAATTACCTATTAATTTTGAGGCAATAAAATGGTTGTTTTACAGTTCGTAGAAAGGCATTTAATATTCAAAAAACTTCAGCCAATCAAAAAAGATGTTTTCACCAATAATTTATATAAGTGCGTAAAGGGAAAATTACAGTTCAAGTGACAAATAAAAATTGAAATGAATCATGACAGTTTCCTAACATAAAGCTAACACTAACTTTTCCGTACAAAACTAATCTCAGTTCAATTAACTCGTCTCAACTTTCCGAACTTACAACATACAGTTAAGCGAACGGGAGAATTCGCAATTCCGACTCGTATAATCTGATACGGGAGTTAAACACTTCAGAAATAATTAGAGGACTAAAGTAAATAAGGGAAAATAGGCGCGAAGGCTCACCTGTGTGTCTGTAAATCACTAAACACTAGCAACAATAAGCACAACACACACACGTCACTTCACTCGCGGTCGGCGCACTGGGAACGTGCGCGCGCGTCGCTCTCTCGCCCCGTTATGTCGAGAGCGCACTTTGAAAGCGGCTGCGGCTGCGGCTCTGCGCCGAAGGCACAGGTGACAGTTCAGAGTGGACACCTCATAAAAATGACCGAATGATTCAATTAAAAAAAAAAACAAAATTATGAAAAGTCAAGGAAAAATACATAATTGCATTGTTTGCTAAATTTGACATCTATTGCAGTTTAAATAAATAAAAATTACTTAAATAAAATTAAAAACCAAATTATCAACAAATCAAACTTTACTTTGCTAGAATTTATATAAATTCAGTAGGTAACGATCGTTATTATTATTATTATTATTATAGTTCTTTATTTCAGGCAAAGCCCATATTAGTGTTAGTAACAATTTTCATTAAAAAAACTATTGTTAGTAAATTGCAATAAAATATTAATAAAATTACACGTCATTTCAATTCAAATTCATACCATTTTAACGTAATTACAATATTATTATTAATTATTGAATTAAGAATCATTTAAATTTTAATATTGTGTGACACTGTACCCACCGTTGTAATAATGGCATATCCCACCTATCAATAAATACATTCAGGATGCTATTAGTGCTGCTACGCAAACGATTCAGCGCAGAGGCGCACCGTTTCCTCATTATCGCACTAAAGCTGTCGATTCGAGCTTCCGCAAACATATTGGAAGCGCTGCATCGCCACGGCAACCCCAAAAGCACCCTCAATGCGTTGTTATATTGCACTTTTAGGTCGTTGTATGCTCGCTGCGTGTAGGTAACCCACAGATTAAGTTTTTGATCCAAGGAAACAATAAACTTACATGACAAGCAATGCACTTGCAACTAAACCAAATATTAAATACCTACAATTTAGCACTGTTCTGTTTTGGCAAATAAATGGTAGGTGTATGATTTCCTGATTGTTACTCAAGGTTTACTAGCAGATTTGTATTGCTTTCGAAAACTGTAATAAAAATTGCAGTTTTATTTCCTTGTTTTTAACTGTGTCTGAATCATCTTCTCTCTACATTTTCCGAGTTTACGTTTCCTTAATATGCTAATTACTAGTATGGAATGTAATTATGTACTCGGTATTAACTAGTCTATAAATCGTAATGTGTGTATAAATATTTTCTAATAAGTGCGTAATATAAAACAAATGATAAATAGCCATTCAATGATAATGCGTTTTTTAAGTGTGCTTGAATATAAGTATATTTTGATTTTGACCATTTAAAAGAAATTGGAGGGAAAACCAAAAAAAACGACCTTCGTTTTGTTAAGTGACTCCTCTGCGTCATTGATCTATGGCCGGTCAAGTTATCAATGAAGATGGGAGACGTTATCGGCGGCGATCGGGGGGCGAAAGTGGACTCGCGGTAGGTTATGGTCCGAGGTACGTGCACTTGCCAAACACTTGCATCTGTGACTCAGATACCTCTTTGTGTCTCGATATACCGCCTTAAGGCTGCGTTTCCACCAGAGATGTGTGAAGATGCGTAGCGAGCGATCCAATAGACTCGCTTACCTCGCCCCGGTCAGCACCTCTGGTGAACACGGCTTAGCGCAACGAGGTTTTTGTACATACAAATCAAGCCCCTCGCTTGATTCGCATGTGTGCGAGGAATGTGTCCGAGGGATGTGTGCTAGGAATGTGTGCGAGACATTTGGGCATGGGATGTGTGCTAGGAATGTGTGCGAGATATGTGGGCGAGGGATGTGTGCTAGGAATGTGTGCGAGACATGTGGGCATGGGATGTGTGCTAGGAATGTGTGCGAGATATGTGGGCGAGGGATGTGTGCTAGGAATGTGTACGAGATATGTGGGCGAGGGATGTGTGCTAGGAATGTGTGCGAGATATGTGACCGAGGGATGTGTGCTAGGAATGTGTGCGAGATATGTGGGCGAGGTATGTGTGTTAGGAATGTGTGCAAGATATGTGGGCGAGGGATGTGTGCTAGGAATGTGTGCGAGATATGTGGGCGAGGGATGTGTGCTAGGAATGTGTGCGAGATATGTGACCGAGGGATGTGTGCTAGGAATGTGTGCGAGATATGTGGGCGAGGTATGTGTGCTAGGAATGTGTGCAAGATATGTGGGCGAGGGATGTGTGCTAGGAATGTGTGCGAGATATGTGGGCGAGGGATGTGTGCTAGGAATGTGTGCGAGATATGTGGGCGAGGGAGGGATGTGTGCTATAGATGAAGGCATCTGAAAATAGTCCGCTACACACCGCACCGCTCATCTGCGCACCGTTTCACAGTTTCGCTACTCAGCCTCGCTCCGCTCATCTTCCTAGCACATCTCTGGTTGAAACGCAGCCTTAACGCGATATATCACAAGAGTTATATTATGGAGGCGTATCATGATGGTGCGTTTTTTGTCTACATCTTGAACGTCATTTTTGACACATAAACGTTTGTCTACTTCACTTTGGGATGAATTGTTGACATTTCAATGTAGACAAAACCACAGAACAAAGAAAATAGAATTCCCCTTTGTTGGAAAGGTACTACCCTAGGTACTGAGAAAAATGTTAAACATCTTTACAGCTGTTTCATAACACGAGATATGCTAAAAATCTATTAAAAATGTTTATTATATATTATAATAACTAATAACATCCACCATTATTAATATAAAAAAAGGAATCATGATTAAAACTAATAACCTTTTCAGCATTTTTGTCTTAAAAATACAACGCGGACAACGATACATAGAAATATTTTTATTTTACTTTTTAAGATTTCTTCAAATTCGTAGAAACTCTACTGACAAATTCCGTTATTTCTAAAAAACGTAAACTTTCTTTCTGCGCATCACCAACTACAACGTACTATTCGTCACTCGCGAGAATTCGTAACTAAAACATAGACATGGTGTTTGGTAATAACCCTAAAATCCCGAATATGGTACCTGATAGGTACCCGGAAACTTGTTGTAAGCCCGAAAACCACCACTTGACTGAAAAATGTTGTTTGTTGCTTTTTATAAAAAAACTGCATAGAGGCAACCCTTGAAATGGTATATTTTTTTAACATTAATGGAATCGATTTTCAAAAACAATAGTCAATTGCGTCCAGGATTGGATTATCACTTTACTGTTTTACTTACAAATAAAAAACTCAGCTATGTGCTGGTTTTCAGGTTTCGTAATATTTTTCTAAAGAGTGCATGGTACCCACTCTACCATATTTGGGATTATAGGGATAATACCAAACACCCCGTATAGCGGTTTATTAGTGCGAATAAATCGCTATACGTAGGTATACAAGAGACCGGAAAACCCCTTTTTTGGTTAACCCAATTGATAGGGAAACCCTATTAAAAAACTTACCAAATGATAGGGTTTCCCTTTCGATAGGGTTAGTCGACGTTATGCTTACCGTATTGATAGGGTTTTTGAAAACAAGTCTATGAAATACCCAATCAAAAACCCCTTTAACGGTAAGCGGTTCCGGTCCTTGGTATACTGCCGTACAAATAAACGAAGAATAAGTTTAGACTTAGAATAACCATAAATATTGCTTAGCAATATTACTTCTTACGTTTAACGTCTCAAAGCGTCATATTCCTTAACAAACTTTCTGGTTATTCTTACACTCGTATCTATATACGAGTATAAGTTGAGTATACGTAATTACTTAAGTTGCCTTTTTATACAATAAACAAGAATTTGAATGAAGTAAGAACTGTCAAAAGTAAGAATACTCAGGCAAGAATTAGTCGCCAATTTCAATAAGTACTTGAGAAACGTAGAGTTCAGCTATTAGTATTTTCAGTACATTTAAAGCTTATTTCGTCAACTGTATGTCAGCCTAACATTATTAGAAGGGATTTCAGGTAAAATTTATAATTTATAAATAAAGAAAAACCAATAGTAGTTAGTAATATTTTTATACTTCGTTTATTTGTACGGCAAAGAGTATCAAGCATTCTATGCTGGATCTCATTGACCTTGGGACGTATGCTGAATATAAACTAGTGGGAAACGAGCATATCCTGCTTATGTATATTGTGAATAGTAATGCTGCAAGGTCAGGGAGAGAAAATAATGCTAATTTACTAGAAATGGCTACGTTGGCGCACTCTCAAAGAAAGCTTTGGCGGCGATTGAATTGATTAGCCGATTGTGATTTTATGAAATATTCACGTAAATTCTTGTAGCATAAATGAGTATATAGGTTTGGCCGTTAGCATAAAATTAAAATTTAATTTAATCACAAAATGATAATAAAGCCTTCTTATTATGCGTCATTATCACATAGTAATATATTGTCTATGTATTGTCTATGTTGTTTTAATTTAATTTAACATTTAATTCTAAATTCTTCTTTTTTTTATATATTGTTAGGAAGTTTACAAAACTTAAAATGCTAATTTGTATCTTTGTTTATTTAATGTACCACTCTCATAGATTATACAATACTAAATAATATACTAGAAAAAATACGACTCGCACCAGATCAATCATAGATTATGTTTGTTTTAATACGTGGTAAACATTGCTGGTGACAAAGTAGTTTACTATAAAGTGTACTTATTCTGTAAGAAATATTCAACTTTGTTACTGTTTGTTAACCCCAATAAAGAGAGAAAAAAAATTGTCAGATTGAGGCGTATTACGATCAGAGCGCAATTCATAAATTAAAACAATTGACACTCGACACGACATTAATTTTTTTATTAATTTATCACAATGATTTGGTTGATTCGTCCAAGTTTTTAATAGAAATAGGCAATAAAACTGAAAAAAGACATCCCTATTTGAGCGCAAACGAAAATCAATGTAGACAGACTATCGTTGAAGTCTTTTCTATGGAGAAACAAGAAAATCGAATTTTTTTAACAAAAACAGATTTTAATGTAAATATTAATTAGTGGTACACATAAAGTTCATAAATTAATTTACTTATCATTATTGTGATACTCTGCGGTAATAGGAATGGCAAAATTTGTCTAATCGGTGATTATACAGTAATTCTGTGATATTTTTTTAATCCTTTCCTTTATAGCAAAGTTACGCTATAAATCTATAGTTGTAAAATATTTACGATAGATATTCTCAAAGCAGAGTGCCGAACCATAAAGTAAGTAAACATATTTCCTAGGACTACCTAATAAACTATCACATAATTACTAACATATCTCTCGATTAGCCAAGTTATGCTACAGATGGAAAGTTTAAGTATAAAATCGCTTCTTATTTTATCACAGCTACAAAAGGTAACCTGATACAAAGTATTAGCAGACTGATATTATTAGAAACAACCAATAATATCGGTCTGCTATAATGTATATTTATCAGTATTCCGAGCTACAACACCTACGCTGGACAGCGGCTTTTATGGAAATGTATATAACGTCATAATGATACCAATGTTACGAAGTTATTAATTTTTTTAATGTATATTTTCAGGTACGTTCATGAGTGGTTCATTTGAAGTTATTTTGATAAGGGATTGAGTTCGATTTAGTTTTATTTATTGTATTTTACATTTAGTGTATTTTGTTTAACCAATCAGAGTAAACAGGGATAGTGTTTGAGCTTTAAAGAATAGCCTTATAGGAAATGTTTACACACTTAAGTACAAACATAAATGTAGTTTGCGTTGCAGGTTGGGTGATATTTTACCTCCACGAGTGACTTAAGCCGCACGACTTTTGCCGCACGGTGAAAATTGACTGTGTAAATGGCAATTCGGTGTCAAAGTCAAAGTCAAATAAGCTATTTTAAAAAAAAAATCAAACCAAATACCAAATAATTACCAAAGTACTTTCAATGAAACCGCGCTAGTATCCGTTAAAAAGTGTTTTATTTCATAAAATTACATTTTACTTACTCACTAATAGTTCAATTAATTGCAACCAAAACAGGTTGGTGAAATAACTGTGTCGTCGTTTTTTCAGGTTAACGGTTACGTGTCTAGCCACCAATGTATTTCCGTAACCAATGCCACGGTAATGCAACTTGCATAATTAGCACGGTTTATGTTTAGCATAACTTACCTGATTGAACATAATAATCTACTTACATTTAGCATTATTATTAAGCCTGCCACACACTACATACGGAATTCCGAATCGGAATAATTCTACCTATTTGTATGCCGATACAACCCCCCTACTCAAATGGCCAAAATTCTATGCGTTTGAACGCTACGCTTACTATTAAAAGCTTTTTTTTATTTAATTTAATAGTCTATTTGCTCATTATTTAGGCTTGAAAAGTAGGCATAGGGGGGGGGGGGCTGGTTCCAACTCTCAACTAACAATTCAATTAGATTGAGATTAAAATTGTGGAGAAAAAAATACTTCTTGCTGGTTCATCTCAGTGTACTTGTACTTTTTCCTCGCACACTGATGCTTTTGACAATCGTAAAGAATTTATTAGCTTACAGGTAGACAAAATGTTGTCGGCGTTCCTCAAGGCAGCGTGCTGGGACCAATTTTATTTATTTTGTACTTAAATGACATTCCAGAAATAACTAGACACAAATGCATTCTATTCGCCGATGACATCTCTATTATTGTGACATCAGATAAAAATTCAATTAATAATCATGAAATAGAAATAAATAATACAGTTGACAACATTATAACATGGCTAGAACTAAATAACTTAAAAATTAATCTTGACAAATCGAATTTCATACAATTTAATCAATCAAAACATCCACAATACAATTTTAAATTGAATATTGCAAAAATTAATGAAGTCACTCACATTAAATTTCTTGGCATAATAATTGACCAAAACCTAGACTGGAAACAACATGTGAAAGATTTGTGTAGCAGAGTAAATAAGTTTGTTTATGCTCTCAGGCAGGTGAGACGTATAACAAATAAAAAAATAGCAGTAACGTGCTACCATGCCTATATAGCGTCAATACTACGCTACGGGCTCATAACGTGGGGTAACAGTACGGATATTGAAAGGGTATTTATTTCACAGAAGAAATGTATCCGGGCTATTACTGGTGTCGCCCCCGATGAATCCTGTGAACCTTTATTCAGGGAGCTGGGTTTACTACCACTACCATCGTTGTACATTTACGAAATATGTTGTTTTGTAAAAAAATATAAGTCCTTATTTAAAACAGCTAGTGAATCTAATTCTAGGCTAAAGAGAAACCCTCATAGACTCATTATGAAAGTTGTGCCGAAATCTGCGAAATATAGTAAAAACTGCTTGACTATGTGCGTACGTATATTTAATAAAATACCTTCTGACATTAAAAATTTACATGAAAAATTATTTAAAAAACAATTATTTAAATGGTTGAATGATAAAAACTTTTATAGTATTAAGGCATTTTTTGACATGATCTAATTTTGTAATAATAATGATAATAATAATTTTAGGATTCAATTAAATAATGTAATTAAATAATGTAATTCAATAATGGTAATTTAATTAATATTTTACTGGAAATCTTATATGATTTTAATAATTTTGCATGCTACTCTAGGTTAGCTTAACATGTTGTCCTAATTTAATGTATGTAACATCTTTTATACCATGTTAAACAGCAAATAAATCATTATCTTATCTTATCTTATCTAAAAGACAAATCAAATGTTTCTAGTCGGTATAGTTGCTTTTAGCAGACATACTGCTCTTACTAAAAAGACTCAAGTACTAGTAGGTACTTATTAACGAAAGTACATCACTTTTGTAACACTAAATAGACTAAGCTTACTACTTTATACCTACAGGGTCATTCTAAACTTACCATTTAAATTTCAAGGATGTGTTCAGTCATAGCCTTCTCTATTGGTATCAAGCCATGAACTTAGGTTTGGCAACGTCTGTTACTGTCAGTTCGTGGTCATGTCGTCGGCCGGTCTCCATACTAAATGTATGGGAATATTTAAATTTTAAAAGGTCGATAACTTTTTTCGTAGTTATTGTATGGGGTTGAAAATATGAAAATAATGTAGTTCTTTTATTGAAGTTATTTATATATTAAACAATAATAAAAATATTAATTTTAACCAGGAAAAAATGGCTCATCTCATCATCTTTTTTGTTGATTTTTTTTAGCAGGACGTTGATTAACACGCCCTCTAGCTATAAATGATATATCATTAGAAAGGTCTTTTAAAGACAAATATTTGCTGTTAATATACTTTATATCAATTGTTAATACTTTTGGAGTTAAAGGTTATTTAACTATAAAACTGGTTTATTGTCTATGGGAGTTGATCTACCCCACCTCTAGCATTCAATGATATATCATTAGAGAGGTTTTTATATGAAAAATATTTGCTGTGAACATACTTTATATTAATAGTTAGTATTTTCGGAGTTTTAGGTCATTAATGTTATACAATTTGGTTGATTTCAGAGCGATTTAACTCTCAAAGTAATAATAGTTGACGTTTGCTGTCATACAATAAAATGTTTCAAATTTAAATACCTTTCCAATGATGTAAGATTCATTGCTAGATCAAAATGCTCATCGTACTAAAGGACCCCGAGAAGGTCAAACAATTTGACTCAAACCTCATGTCCTAATAACTAAATAATAATAATAAATATAAAATCTTTATTGAAATAATCTTACATCTCAATTTACAACTAGTTTAAAGATAAATAATATAGGAAAAACAAATAATAAATAATAATTAAAATAATGTCAACCCCGTACTTGACCACATGCAATGTTGCCGTTCTGCTCTTCTTCATGGCTTCGTAAATATAGAAGGCTATGGTTCAGTCCATGAAACTGATCAACTTTCTATAAGGAACACAGGGCCAAATTATGTAACAAAAATCGACTATCCATACAAATCAAAGAGATCACGTGATCAATAATTTAGCTTGGGATGACCAAAATATGTGACAAAATTCGACATTATTTACCTCAAATATCTCTAAGAAACATTTCTTAGAGAAAGTTGATCAGTTTCATAGACTGGACACATCCTTGATGGTAAGTTTAAAATGACCCTGTAGGTTTTTAACGTGAAACTCTAGTGCTGCTGGCATCTATAATACGAACTATTACAGCTTATTACCGAACTCTTCACTGCTAAAAAACTATTAACAACAAACCCCATAATAACGCATCGACCAGGAAGGAAGATTATGAAATCGACAGCAATAATGTAATATTACTTGTATACTGACATGACGCAACACACATACTACAGAAACTTTGAAATTGCATGATGCTACAAAGGTATTACAAAAATAAAGATTTTTGACAATTCGTAGAAATCAAAACACTCCGAGAAAAAGTATCATTTTATGACACTAAGTGTCAAAAATTCATAGGAATACAAAAAAGTTTTCAGAGTTAAAGCAGCTTTTTCAAAAATCTTACTTTTTCTAGAAATGATTTTTTTAATATATTTATTTTACGAAGTTTCAAAAGTTTAAAAAAGCTATCTGATTAAGACTAAACAACCCGTCCTTGCCATCCTCTTTGTTTTTACGTAGATAATTACCACATGAAATAAAACTGCAATTAAAAATTAATCCCATTAGTACCCCTTAAAACCAGCGGCAAGGACCAGAATTCCTCTGGACTTAAAAATTTCCCTCCATCCTCTTGCATTCATAACTTTGCGTGCCAACCAGGCGTGTTTATGAAAGGGACCAGACAAAGGCTCAGATTATCTCTGTTCCCGTAAACGACCGAATTAAATAGTTAAAAGGGCCAGGAATCCCATGGACTCCTGCAGGAATGCCTGCTTCGGGAGTGACATCTTCCTGTTATGGACGGCACATTCGCCACTACAGACTACAGTGTAAGGATGCATACAACATATTATATGTATAGTATAGTATTAGTTTCAGTCTCTAGTAAGTAGTAGTAGGATTATTATTATTACTTTATTAAATTTGCACACGTCCAACTACCCCATCACATTTATCTTAATTCCTGTCCATCCCAAGGTTGCCTGGAAGAAATCGCTTTTTAGTGATAAGGCCGCCATTTGTATGTCTCCTTTATGTTTGTATTGTAACTTGTTTGTTCTGTGTGTATACAATAAAGAGTATATAAATAAATAAATAAGTTACAAAGGAATGTAATTGCGCATGCGCAATAAACCCGACCACTTGCTTTATATTAATATTCTTACCTGTTCTTTTAATTCTTATTTTAGAACGCTCTTCTAATTAAGTAATCGTTGGCCTTTCGAAAACTTGTCGTTTATAACAAGTATTCGATTTAGATTAATGTTAAAAAAACAAATTTCTAGACGGAAGTGTTTGATGGACTGTAATGCAAAAAAATATAATTCTTTTTCTAAAAAAAACCTTTTACCTCTAAAAAGCAAGAAATAATATTCGTTTTAATAAAAACACGTCTTTTGAAGTCGGGTGGGGCTGGAGTACAAATTCTTTTTTTTTATTCTAAAAGCCCCACCCGACTTCAAAAGACGTGTTTTTATTATTACGAATATTATTTCTTGCTTTTTAGAGGTAAGAGGTTTTTTGAAGTCGTTTTTTTGTTTTTTTAAACAATTTTTTATTTTTTTATTTTTAGTGAGGTACCTACCTTCTGTATTAGGTAGTGTAGGTTTATTATTTAGGTAGAAAAATCGGCTTAGCCAAACGTGAGATAATCGCGAAGAAACATACGGGTCAAACTAAGAACCTCCTTTTTTAAGTCTGCTGAAGAACTACACTTAAGATATTATCCCTCTTCCAACAAAAAAAAAATAATTATCTTATTCAGTTCATAAATAAAGAATACGACCATATCAGCGAGGTAATTCACACAAAATCATACTATTTTCGTGATTTTTTCAAGATTACTTGAAAAGTACTGAACGATTTTAAAAAATGGGACCAATTTGGGAGTTTAATCATTTCAATCGGTCCAGCCGTCTTCGAGTAATCGGTGTTGTACATACAAAAAACAAAAAAAAAAACAAAAACGCGTCGAATTGAGTACCTCCCTCCTTTAGAAGTCGGTAAATGACGGAATATTCTGGAAAGATAACTTTTATAAAATAACTACCATCAAACTGGTCGTTTTAAACAAGATTAAAAGCTCGAAAATAATTTATCCTTTTCAAGCACAGTGTTGACTATCTTTGTTACCCAGATCTTTTCTTTTTAGGGTTCTGTACCCAAAGGGTAAAAGCGGGACCCATTACTAAGACTCCACTGTCCGTCGACTCCACTCCACTGTCTTCTTCTTGTCAGCTATAAAAGTCTGGAACGGGTGGTAGGAAAATATAGAAATATAGAAATATGATTCAAAAGTACTTAATAATTAAGTTTATTTAAATAAAGCTTATTTCACTTTCACTTTCACATTTCACTTTCACTTTCGTCTGTCTGTCTGTCACCAGGCTGTATCTCATGAACCGTGAGCGTAGCTAGACAGTTGATATTTTCACAGATGCTGAGATGTATTTCTGTTGCTGCTTTAACAAAAAATACTTAAAACAGAATAATACTATGGAACGGATCCTGTCCGACTCGCACTTGGTCAGTTTTATGCTCGTGTCCTGTATCCAACCCCATAACCGTACCCCGAGTGTAACTTCCATAATTTTGTGCTAACTCTTTAGATTGCGCGTCCAGCGACTATCGAGCGATCTCGCGGCCGCGCCCCCGTCGGGCATATTCCACCGCGCATGCTAATTGGTCCCAGCGATGGCCGCGCATTTTTTGAATAGCCCCCCTTCTACTTGTCTATTATTTATTCCGCTTTGTACGGTGCTAATGATCGCGAATGAGTTGTGTAAGTGATAATCAGATATTGCCGCCTCAGAGTCTCTTTGAAGATGTCCTTTTTTGTTTTTTATTAAATAAACGTCAGCCAGGTGGAGAGAGTGGTTTGTCGGTTAGTAATAGAGGAAGAATTTCAATCCATTGTATATAATAGAATTAATATTTTATTAGTCCTTTGAGCCAATACGGGCGGTCTGTCGGTACGCGTTTTTTTCTATAAGTAATAACGTTTGTTACCTAAAGCCTTTTCCCGTGTTCTTATCCCTTATATTTTTAAATAATTTATAGTTCAAATTTAGCATACAGGTAATTTCGGAAGAACATTGTCAGAAAGTTTATTAACAGATGATAATTATGTGTTACACGATTTGTATATTATTCCAAAGATGTTTAATTCTCAATCTATTTAACCCGTAATGGGGTATTTACATAGAGCGACTTGACAGGCAACTTGGCAGGCGACTTTAGTCATTTAGCACTTTTTATCAACAATCGCTTCTAAAATCGAATCGCAAACCTATTATTTCAATGAGGTCGCCACCTTCCGATTTTATAACCGATGGTCGATAAAAAGCTCCAATTGGAAGTCGCCTGCCAAGTCGCTCCGTGTAAATACCCCATAACTTGAAAAAGTTATTTATAGACCATAACAACAACAAAAAATTTGAGATAGGTAAGCTAGTTTTAATCGTAACATAAACTATATTAACTGCACAGTTGACTCGAGAACAAAAACAATAACCTTTCCTCATTCAGCTCACCCAGAGATAAACAAAAGGCACGTCTTCTCATTCTCAAGTATTTCCGCTAGCGAAAATAATTTATCTAAAACACCACCATTACTCAGGGAGTAGGTACCATTCAGCAGCTTCTAACAAAACATCTATTCTGCGCGGGAGCAACAAAACGCAACCAAAGATTTATGAACCGCGATTTTCTATTAGCCAGCACGGAGTCCGCCAGTTTAATTAGACGATCACACGGAAGGATGCAATAACAAAACGCTTACTTTATGGCGTGCCTTTTCTAAGTTTTATACAGCTAACTAAATGGAGTAGAATAAAACGATTTTTTTTATATCATAATTACTCAATTTATTTGAAAACCCGTAGCAGCTACGGGTGAGTCGATTTTTTCTAGTAATTTTTTAATTATACTAAGTATTTAATATATAAAAATAGCATTGTGAAAATCTAAAAATTCAATATTTTAACTTTTTTTTTTTTTTTTTTTTTTATTTAAATAAACAAATTTACATTTTTATCTTAGTCTAAATAGTGCAACACAAACCAGAAAGGTTTATTCGTACACTACACATTCGTCACTGATATCCATAAATGTAGGTAGGTATACAGACAAGTTAGTTACCATTATTATTTTCCAAGCATCATCGAAACATAAAAGTATGCGACAAACAAGCTAGGCTGGCGCATGGTGTGCGGAAACAGGACAAAAATACACACACATGTGCAGTTCGACAAAAGATGGCAGTCGACAGAGCTATTGTTATGATGCGGTGATCAGTTTTTTTTTATTCTAGTTTAAAGTAAACATGTTTGCAATCCTGCATACAGGATGCTCCATTTCATGAATGTTTAAGGGTAAAGTAATAAGTTTATTTAAGTATTTAGTTTATTTTATATAGTTAAGTTTAGTTAATTTATCTATAAAATAGGATTTAAGTATGCTTTTTAGATTCTTACTATTAATTTTATTTAATGTATCAATGGGCAAGTTATTTATTAAATTTGAAACAATATAAGCCGATGTACGTTTTCCATGTTGGTTATGAAATATAGGTAATAGATATTTATTCGTTGTGACGCTTCTGGTTAGTTTATCATGACAAATTTTTTTTAGGTCAGTATTAAAGAATTGTTCTGATAAGATATTATATTTAAATTTTTCCTGCACGGGTATCAGTGAGCAATAGGAAAACAAGGCCTGATAATTGTTTTTGTATTCATCCCTTATTTTACGGGGTACTATCGTTTTTAATATACGTATTTGAAGTTCATAGATTTGGTTAAGATGCGTTTTGGCGGCACGTCCATAACTACTTAATCCATAAGAGACAATCGATTCGCCTAATGATTTATATAAAGATAGCAAAATGGGATATGGAATTTTGTACTTGAGTATAGAAAATTTTGCAAGCAATGCGCGTAGTTTGTCACACACATGGCGAATTTGATCAACCCATGAGAATCGGTCGTCAATAGACACTCCCAAGTAAGTCTGCTTTTTTACAACCTCTAAGGCATCGCAGCAACAGTCGTTGTTATTGGTGTTAGAATGAAGACAACTGTGGCTGTGTGCTATTATTTTTATGGGAATTGATTTTCTATTTTGGCTAGTACTTATGTACAATACTTTAGTTTTACTGTCATTAAGTACGAGTCCGTTGTCATGGGACCATTTTGTAAGTGAGGTGAAGTCACTTTGTAAT
Organism: Agriphila straminella; assembly: GCA_950108535.1. Lineage (NCBI taxonomy): Eukaryota > Metazoa > Arthropoda > Insecta > Lepidoptera > Crambidae > Agriphila > Agriphila straminella. The sequence continues at coordinate 21,557,247 of OX467306.1, forward strand.
TTAGTCAGTGCTAGATTAACATCAGTATCTGCTGCAAGTATGCAGGTATCGTCGGCAAATTGGAATATTTCGCAACCTTTAATGACGTTTGCAAGGTTATTGACATATGTTATGAAGTGTAGTGGTCCGAGTACTGACCCTTGCGCTGTTCCTTCGGTGACGTAAACCTTATCACTTACAGCGTCATTGACCTTTACGTAGTATGTACGGTTTTGTAAGTAATTTTTGCACCATTCTAGTAAAGGACCGCGGACACCGTTCTCCTCCAAACTTTCTATGAGTCTGTCATGACGAAGCGTGTCAAAAGCCCTGCTGTAGTCTACAAAAACTACAACAACGTGTCTTTTATTGTCTAGATGTTTATTAACAGAATCCGTAAAGTCAGAGAGCAGTTGAGTAGTATTTTTACCGGGTTGAAATCCGTACTGTTTATCAGAAATGATGCTGTTATTTCTGTAAAACTCATGAATTTGTTTGCCAATAAATTTTTCGACAACTTTGTCAATTACAGGGAGAATAGTGATTGGCCTGTAATTATTATAGTCTTTATGGCTACCCTTTTTGTAAACTGGTCTAACTATTCCGGTCTTTAATTGTTCAGGATATTTTCCCGTAACTATGCAAGCATTAATCAGTTTGACAATAGCCAAAATTATTTTATCACCAATTCTTTTTATGTCTATAACCCTTATACCATCAATTCCTGGTAACCAACTAAACCTAAGTATTCCAACTATCCTCGAGATAACTACGGCCAAAAGAACTATTGTTTAGAATAAACTAAAGATCGTTTCACATATATTTTTTTTATAACTATTGAACGAATTCGCTATAGTCTGTTTACCAAAGGTCTTAACATAATTAGTCCATCAGGGGCGGCGACGAGCGAGCGTAGCGAGCGAGGAGGCATGGACGAATATTCGTCCTTGAAAACACTTAAAAGAGATCGGCGGGTTTCCTATCAGAGTTTGGCCTTTTCACCCACACGAAAACTTTGACTGGCTCGTTTAAGTTCAATACCATAGGGGAACCAAAAAGTATTTTTAATTTTCACAAAAACTTGGAGGTAATGAGAAAATAAAAAAACCGGTCAAGTGCGTGTTGGGCCACGCGCCGTAGGGTTCCGTAGTTACCTTATACCATACTATATTTAATACTACTATCATTTTTCGTCTGTAATTTTATAACTTTGTTTTTCACAGTGTTGGTGAATGACAAAGTTATATTTGCGGTTTTGGAAAATACGATATATCTACTATATCTCGTTCAAACCAATTTTCGTTGAAAGTTTTTATTAAGATCTATAGCATATATTTTTTTAGATTTTTCACTCTCTTATTTCAAATGTTAGAGGGGGGACACACGTTTTACCACTTTGGCAGTGTCTATCTTTCAAACGGTTGACTTTGAGAAAAAATTGTCTTAGGAACCTCAATGTCATTTTTAAAGACCTATCTATAGACACCCGCACGTATTGGTATGAAGGAATTTTTTTTTTCAGTTTCAGTACCATGTATGGGGAGCCCCCCCCTTAATCTTTTTTTTGTGTTAAAATCGTTAAGCGGTTAACAGAATACATCTACCTATTAAGTTTCAACTGTGTAATCCTAATACTTTCGGAATAAAATGTTTGTGACATACGGACGGACAGACAGACAGACAGACATGACGAATATATAAGGATTCCGTTTTTTGCCATTTTGGCTACGGAACCCTAAAATGTTATGTGCTTACATAATAGGAGTGAGCCAAAGACTTCTATGTTGTATTGTAATTGAATCTTTGGAGTGAGCCTGTTTTATTTGATAACTTAGCAGAAATATTAGCGAAAGCTCAGATAACTCGAGACGTGGAAAATCTTGTAAGTAATTGGCATTTGCATCACCATTGGCATCACCATCTTTAAATAGCGCTTGCCTCCAATTTAAATTATATTGCGATACCTTTGGGTAGAAAGGTCCTATAAACCAAAACCCAACTTTTCAGGAGAGACGAAAAACTTTTTAATTTAAAATAAAAAATCATAACTTTTTTGTTTTTGAAGTTATAAAAAAATTACCAAGAAAAAAATATATTAGAATTTGGGAATGAAAAAGGCTAAATCATCATAACTTATCTATCTTCTTAAGTTTCAAAGTTAGCTTGGATTTACGTCTTGAAAAAACAGTTTTTATGGTTTTTTTACACCCCATAAAAATTGACTTAAAAATCGACTTAAAAAAACTACCATTAAAAAGCAAGAAATAACATTCAAATCACTAGATAGGTACGCATTATCATTGTTAAATAATAAAAACACGTCTATTGCACTCGGGTGGGGCTTTTAGAAAAAAAAGTAATTTGTACTCCAGCCCCACCCACAGCCCCGTACATTACACTAAATAATACGGTACGTATGTACCTTCTGTATCTATAATATATATAATCTAAAACAAACAACAATCTAAAACCTACGTACGTAGGTACGTATGTACCTTCTGTATTAGGTAGTATAGGTTTTAGATTGTTGTTTCTTTTAGATTTTAGCATTCACAATGCTATTTTTAACCGACTTCATCAAAAGGAGGAGGTTCTCAATTCGATTGTATGTTTTTTTTTTATCGTTGTTCGCGCGTATCTTCGACATTTATGGACCGATTTAAATGATTCTTTTTTGTTCGATTGAGTTTTCTTGCGAGATGGTCCCATTTCAATTTTTTAACCGACTTCCAAAAAAGGAGGAGGTTCTATGTTCGTCTGTATATTTGTTTTTTTTTTTTGTGTATGTCCACCGATTACTCGAAGACGGCTGGACCGATTGAAATGATTCAAACGTTATTACATTAGGCACACTCCCAAGTTGGTCCCATTTTTTAAAATTTGGAAATCGGTTCAGTAATTTTCAAGTAATTTTGAAAAAAAGCACGAAAATAGTATGATTTTGTGTGAATTACCTCGATGATTGGTCTTTGTTTATGAACTGAATGAGATAATTATTTTTTTGTTGGAAGAGGGATATCTTAAGTGTAGTTTTTTAACCGACTTAAAAAAGGAGGTTCTCAGTTTGACCCGTATTTAAGTATGTTTCTCCGCGATTATCTTACGTTTGGCTGAGCCGATTTTTCTACATATATGTCGGAGCGAGAGCGTAATGCTGGTGACAATTCGGAACAGAATCGGCGCAGGCTGGATACGACTAAACTTTATGTTGCTAAACTCCTTTGATTATGGTAATGGGTGACTGGCTGGTTGGAGAAATGTCAAGCGTAACGTCAGTTTTAACATTACGTTGGAGTGTGGTCTGTGGATGGGTCGTCTTCCTCGTATAGCGATTCTGTAAGCTCAGTGTAGAAAGATGGAGGTTATATAATATTGGAATTATTGGATTGGATTGAGATTATTGATTATTGCGAGTTGTGTTGTGATTCATTCATGGAGAATCGTGAAAGGCTTCAGAACTCACTGCGGTTCTCTAATCAGTCTTCATCCTGAGCGTGCTGTAGTTAAGTCAACTTTAATTGTGAAATTGTAATAAAATGGGATTAGAGGAAACGCCTGCGAGTTTATTTTAGAAAAATATACCCACACTCAAGAATAACTGATATCGGCAAGAAATACTTGAGAAACCCATAGGTCTTACTTCGATATATATAATAGACCTAACCTACAAGGTACCTACACTAAAAATAAAAAAATAAAAAATTGTTTAAAAAAAACAAAAAAACCGACTTCAAAAAACCTACCTCTAAAAAGCAAGAAATAATATTTGTAATAATAAAAATACGTCTATTGAAGTCGGGTGGGTGGGTTTTTAGAATAAAAAAAAAGGAATTTGTTCTCCAGCTCCACCCGACTTCAATAGACGTATTTTCATTATTACAAATGTTATTTCTTGCTTTTTAGAGGTAGGTTTTTTGAAGTCGGTTTTTTGTTTTTTCAAATCGGTTCAGTAGTTTACAAGTAATCCTGAAAATACAATGATATTAAATCTAGTTGATTAGACTTGACAATTTTGTTATTTATGAACCGAATTAGATGATTTTTTTTGTTGGGGAAGGGATACCTTTGTGTAGTCTTTTTAACCGACTTAAAAAAAGGAGGTATTCAGTTTGTATGTATGTATGTTTCTCCGCGATTATCTCCCGTTTGGCTGAGCCGGTTTTTCAACCTAAATAATATACCTACACTACCTAATACAGAAGGTACTTACACTAAAAATAAAAAAATTGTTTAAAAAACAAAAAAACCGACTTCAAAAAACCTGCCTCTAAAAAGAAAGAAATAATATACAAATCATTAGATACGCATTATCATTGTTATAATAAAACACGTCAATTGAAGTCGGGTGGGGCTTTTAGAATAAAAAAAGGAAGATGTACTCCAGCCCCACCCGACTTTAATAATAATAATAACTTTATTTGACCTTTCACAAAAAATATTGTCACTAACAATGAAGATGAATACTTATAATAACAGCGGTAGATAATGACAGCTACCCTCCACACTAGTTAAAAAACTGTATTGCGGCAGAGTAGTATCGTCGTCTACAAGTAGCCAACATAAGTTTACAGTATACGCAAGGTGAACAGATCAAATTAACTTACGTAGCTAAACTAAACTCAACTTACTAATATTAATATTAATGTGTCAACTTTATACCATTATTGTTTATTTTTAAAAGTTTGTATAATAAATTTGTTTTATATACTTTGTTTATACCTAGATAATTTGTACGAATATATAATTATTATGTAGTTATTTAAGTGTGTGAATAAAAGTAGTTTTTTTTATTTTATTTAAATTTACATAGTATATATAAATAATTGTGTTGATTTTATATATTTAACTATTTTATATATATTTAAGAATTTTATATATTAATTTGAATCATGCACGTGCCTTATATTATATTTAATAACTCCTCTGTAGCTGTGTAATCCATTGAAGATAGAAAACCTGATATTGATACTTTGCAATTATAGTAATCTTTGTTATGCAATGGTTCATGTATGCGACAAAGTATAGAGCCAGGGACCCAAGTAAAAGTGGAAGCTGCGCGAGAATATAGTTCTAGTTCCAGGTACAGGGTAAACGGGAGGAACACGTATTCGAGACGTGATTTGAGGTGGCGTTTTACGATGTTGTCTTAAAATGAGAGATTTAATAAATAATTGGCGCACTGATAGAACACCAAACTCATTGTATAATTTCACTGTCGGATATCGTATACTTTTAAAGTTTAAAACCTTTGTGGTTTATGGCTCTTTGTGCGATGTGCGATTGATAATAGACGTGTTTTATTATAACAATGATAATGCGTATCTAATGATTTGTATATTATTTCTTGCTTTTTAGAGGCAGGTTTTTTGAAGTCGGTTTTTTTGTTTTTTAAACAATTTTTATATATTAAGTTACTTAATATAACTGAAAAAATATTAGGTGAGTCGATTTTTTCTAATATTTTTACAGTTATTATTAAGTAACTTAGTGTTACTTTATTATTTAGGTAGAAAAATTGGCTTAGCCAAATTAACTTGGCTAAGTTTATTACACAGAATTATTTGATGCAAAAAATTAAAATTTTAAATCTTGTTGATTGAATTTTTAATGTATCAATTTCATTTAATTATCTCAATTACTTATGCCCAAAACAATAAAAAAACCGATCTAACTCGCTTTGCTCCCAAGTGCAGTTAGGGTTACTCTTCTATAGAGGTTAAGATTCGATTTACCACTTTGGACACATTTTACCACTTTGGAAGTGCATTATCTTATATACGGTTGACTTTGAGAAAAAATTGTCAGGATGTAATTTTTGTTTTTTCAGTTTCATGCCTACTCTTAATCTTTTATTTTTGTGTTAAAATCGTTAAGAGGTTAACAGAACCTACTAAGTTTCAACTACAACAATCTAATACTTTCGGAATAAAGTGGCTGTGACATACGGATGGACAGACAGACAGACAGACATGATGAATCTATAGGATTCCGTTTTTTACCATTTAGGCTACGGAACCCTTATAATTGCATTGTTAATAAATCTGTAAGTAATTCGTATAATTCATATAAATTGTTAATTTAATATTTTTATATAAAATTCCAAGTGTGGTTTTGTACAATCCTTAACACTATATTTCTGATTGCGTTGGTGGCAGTGTATATTATATATATATGACAAAATGTTTTTTTTTATGTATATCTGCAACTTAGCGATCTGTGTTTACACAATAAGCCAATCAGTTGGCAGAAAATTCCGGTTATGTCATTACTAGCACAAAGAACTCCCTATTCGTTCTTTAATCGAATCTCGCAACTAGCGTAGGGACATCATGCCGCTTTAATCTGTTGTGTGACACACTTCCTGAACCCTGTAGTTTAGAGGCCAGCTCATTGACGTGAGTTGATATTCGAGTTTGATAAGTCTTACTATGTTTAGCAATCTCCTGTTTGACTGTATTGATGTTTAGATCCTCATATATATATTTGTTGCTCACATAGTATGGTATGTTTAACATGGCTCTCAATGTTTTGCTCTGGAATCTTTCAAGTATCTCGATATTGCTGTTACTAGCAGTACCCCACAGTTGAAAATGAAAAATGAAAAAAATATTTATTCAGTATCTTTTAAGTACATTACATAACATATGGTTGAGGCCCCCTTTAAGTATAAAATACCTGTGTACTGCCACCGCTCCTTCAAAGATTACAAAAGATACATTTGTTGTTTCAAAAAATATACATCAAATATTTCCTAATCTAAAATACAAAGATTTTTTATTTTATTTTTATTTGCCTTTATAATGGTCCTACACGAAATAGTTTTTTTACGTTTCAGGATCATTGCTTGTCATGCGACCTGTAGGAGCCGCTGCTGTAGAGTGACGATTTGATAGGGCTGGTGTGCGAGGGGCCGTCGTAATAAATTAAAATCTAGCACTTACAAGACTTCGTTTATTCTTCGTTAACAGGCGGAAGGAAGAGCAAAAATAAGTGTTGCCACACGGGAGTTATAATTTCACCCAAAATTAATGTTGCAAGCATATTTATACTCCCAACATGCTGCCGCCTCAGAAGACAACAATAATTGTTTATGAAAAACATTTGCTTTAATGAGATTATAAGTCGTAAGGTAAAGATAAAGTGCTTAAAAATAAATTAGTTTAGTTATTAGTTACTGTAATCTAAATATATATTTTATTGTAACTTTTGAAACAGGCAACGAAAACAGAATATTGAAAAAATATTTAAATTTATATTTTCTTATTTAATTTCTAATTCCAAATGAATGCTTTTTTTTACTGGTTAAGAGACTTTTGAAATATGTGTTAATGAGACATTTTTTATTATACGAGTACATGATACGACGCAGCGGCGCGCGTTGGCCTGCTATAGTCCTACTAAATCTGGGTGCAAAGTCACGAATGCGCTGAGAGCGGCTAGGCAACTGAAAGAATATGTGGTCGGTCAACTGTGTACAATCAAAGATGTTGCCAAGGATTTTGTACAAAAACACTTGGTCTAAGAGCAGTCGTCTGGACTCCAATGATAAAAGCGAGTATTTTTTTAAATGATTAATGTATGATTGTTTTGCATGATAGCATTTATAAGTAGCGGAGCGAATATTTTTTTTTTGAACTATTTCAATTTGATGAATATACTTATGGAAAAAGGCATTCCATACTACAGATGCATATTCTAACTGTGCTCTTATTAGTGACTTATACAGTGTTAGGTATGTTGAAGGTTTTTTGAAATCTTTACAGGTTCTCTTGACAAATCCATATAACTGGTAAGCTTTATTTACTATACTATTGATCTAAGTGTAATTTTAAGTCGCTTCATTAACATCTGATAGTATGATCCACCTTATCGAAAGCCTTACAAAAAACCGACTTCAAAAAACCTACCTCTAAAAAGCAAGAAATAATATTCGTAATAATAAAAATACGTCTATAATTGAAGTCGGGTGGGGCTAGAGTACAAATTCCTTTTATTTTATTCTAAAAGTCCCACCCGACTTCAATAGACGTATTTTTATTATTATTACGAATATTATTTCTTGCTTTTTAGAGGTAGGTTTTTTGAAGTCGGTTTTTTGTTTTTTTTAAACCATTTTTTTATTTTTTTATTTTTAGTGTAAGTACCTTGTAGGTAAGGTATATTATATATGTAGAAAAATCGGCTCAGCCAAACGTAAGATAATCGCGGAGAAACATACGGGTCAAACTGAGAACCTCCTTTTTTAAGTCGGTTAAAAAACTACACTTAAGATATATATATATATCCCTCTTCCAACAAAAAAATAATTATCTTATTCAGTTCATAAACAAAGAAGTAATAAGACCAATCATCGAGGTAATTTACACAAAATTATACTATTTTCGTGCTTTTTTCAAAATTACTTGAAAAGTACTGAACCGATTTCCAAATTTTAAAAAATGGGACCAATTTGGGAGTATACCTAATGTAATAACGTTTGAATCATTTCAATCGGTCCAGCCGTCTTCGAGTAATCGGTGGACATACACAAAAAAAAAACAAATATACAGACGAACATAGAACCTCCTCCTTTTTTGGAAGTCGGTTAAAAATCTGTATAAACAGCATCCGTTTGACGTCCTAGATCTATATTCTCGAATAAAAAAATTGTATACAAAATGAGATTGTGACAGTGGAGCGATGTTTTACAAATCCATGTTGTTCTGGTATTATGACGCGATGCATATACCGCTGAGACTGAGACTGAGGATGGAACAAGATGCAACAGGTATAAACAGGATGCAACAGGATAAAACAGGAAAAAACAAGACGGAACAGGATAGAACAGGATGGAACAAGATGGAACAGGATTGAACAAGATGGAACAGGATGAATCAGGCTGGAACAGGATGGAACAGGATGAAACAGGAGGAAACAGGATGGAACAGGATGGAAAAAGATAGAACAGGATAAAACAGGATGGATCGAGATGGAACAGGATTGAACAAGATGGAACAGGATGAAACAGGCTGGAACAGGATGGAACAGGATGAAACAGGAGGAAACAGGATGGAACAGGATAGAACAGGATAAAACAGGATGGATCGAGATGAAACAGGATGGAACAGGATTGAACAAGATTGAAACAGGCTGGAACAGGATAAAACAGGATGAAACAGGAGGAAACAGGATGGAACAGGATAGAACAGGATAAAACAGGATGGATCGAGATAGAACAGAACGGTGACTGAGACTGAGACTAAGGATGGAACAGGATAATACAGGATGCAACAGGATAAAACAATATGCATCAGGATAATACAGGAAGAAACAAGACGGAACAGGTTAGAACAGGATAGAACAGAACTGAGATAGACTGAGAAGGACAGAATAAAACAGGATGGAACATTACGGAACAGGAGGAAACAGGTTTTTTTTTATTTTTTATTTTTATATTATAACTAGCTTCCGCCCGCGACTTCGTCCGCGTGGATATTCGATAAAATCCTCATGTTTTAATTTCGGGTTCCCACCAAGCGCGCAGCCTCGTGCAAGGCCCGTGCGGCAAACGTCCTACCTCGCGAGGCAGCGAGCTTGGTGGGAACCCTGTTGATCAGAATTTAATGAAATTAAAACATGAGGATTTTATCGAATGTCCACGCGGACGAAGTCGCGGGCGGAAGCTAGTTTATAATATTCAGAATTGTATCCAGATATTAGTATCCCGTTCCCGTTCCCGTTCCCGTTCCCGTTCCCGTTCCCGTTCCCGTTCCCGTTCCCGTTCCCGTTCCCGTTCCCGTTCCCGTTCCCGTTCCCGTTCCCGTTCCCGTTCCCGTTCCCGTTCCCGTTCCCGTTCCCGTTCCCGTTCCCGTTCCCGTTCCCGTTCCCGTTCCCGTTCCCGTTCCCGTTCCCGTTCCCGTTCCCGTTCCCGTTCCCGTTCCCGTTCCCGTTCCCGTTCCCGTTCCCGTTCCCGTTCCCGTTCCCGTTCCCGTTCCCGTTCCCGTTCCCGTTCCCGTTCCCGTTCCCGTTCCCGTTCCCGTTCCCGTTCCCGTTCCCGTTCCCGTTCCCGTTCCCGTTCCCGTTCCCGTTCCCGTTCCCGTTCCCGTTCCCGTTCCCGTTCCCGTTCCCGTTCCCGTTCCCGTTCCCGTTCCCGTTCCCGTTCCCGTTCCCGTTCCCGTTCCCGTTCCCGTTCCCGTTCCCGTTCCCGTTCCCGTTCCCGTTCCCGTTCCCGTTCCCGTTCCCGGTCCCCGTTCCCTTTCCCGTTCCCGTTCCCGTTCCCTTTCCCGTTCCCGTTGCCGTTGTCGTCCCTGTCCCCGTCCCCTGGATGTGCATGTCCAGGTCCAATCATGTCAACGATTTTAATAAATATATGTCATTTTCGCAATCACCACCTCATGAAACCTCAAGAATCGATTTTCATGTTTACTTACCCCATTTAAACCTTAAGGGATGATTTTCAAAATAACAAAATATGTGTTTGCCTATTTGGACAGGATGGAGTAGGATAGAACAGGATGGAACAGGATGGAACAAGATGGAACAAGATGGAACAGGATTGAACAAGATGGAACAGGATGAATCAGGCTGGAACAGGATGGAACAGGATGAAACAGGAGGAAACAGGATGGAACAGGATGGAAAAAGATAGAACAGGATAAAACAGGATGGATCGAGATGGAACAGGATTGAACAAGATGGAACAGGATGAAACAGGCTGGAACAGGATGGAACAGGATAAAACAGGATAAAACAGGATAAAACAGGAGGAAACAGGATGGAACAGGATAGAACAGGATAAAACAGGATGGATCGAGATGGAACAGGATGGAACAGGATTGAACAAGATTGAAACAACAGGATTGAAACAGGCTGGAACAGGATAAAACAGGATGAAACAGAAGGAAACAGGATGGAACAGGATAGAACAGGATAAAACAGGATGGATCGAGATAGAACAGAACGGTGACTGAGACTGAGACTAAGGTTGGAACAGGATAATACAGGATGCAACAGAATAAAACAATATGCATCAGGATAATACAGGAAGAAACAAGACGGAACAGGTTAGAACAGGATAGAACAGAACTGAGATAGACTGAGAAGGACAGAATTAAACAGGATGGAACATTACGGAACAGGAGGAAACAGGTTTTTTTTTTATTTTTTTATTTTTATATTATAACTAGCTTCGGCCCGCGACTTCGTCTGCGTGGACAATCGTTCTGCCGTCCTATGTCTAAAAAGCGGCTAACCCCAAACAGTTGGTTTCGCGCAAACGTCAAAAAACGTGGGAAACGATTTCTCTAGAAAAGTATACAACTTAAATCAAAACATTTTATACACTTATGTAGCAGTTTTAAGTGGCTGACAAATTTGACATTTCAGGTCCAGAAAACTCTGTCAGGTATTTTGTAATTTAAGTTTTTCCTGTGTAGTTAAGTAATTTTATTTATGTATACCATGAAATACTTGTTAAAAGGCGGCTAACCACATCTTAACTGCTTTTTAGCCAAGTAATTCTCAATAACTGCAACATTTTGGATTTTTTGTAGAAGTTATCCTAAAATGCTAAAGTAAAAAGCAGTTAAAGTACTTAACTTCCTTATAGCTAAGAAAATAGTTTATATATTAGAATCCTTTCTTTAGATAAAAAACATTTAAGTACTTTGACTGCTTTTTTGCTAAGTATTGTATGCATAATGCGATAATTTTGATATAATTACTAACTTGAAAGGCAGTTAAGCATTTCTCGCTCGCGTTTAACTGCTTTCTAACTTAGGATAAACAAGCAAAAAGTGGAGCAAATAAAAGACCTTATAGTAATATTAAAACGTTTTATTAAAGTTTATATAAAATTAAATTAAAAGAGCATTTCATATGCTAAATAAAAAAAAACAAACTTCTTAAAGAGTAATGAGATCAAAACTTAACATTAAAAGTTAACAGTGACATTAACAGTTTTTATGAAAATATCTATTTATAAAATATACTTAATATAGGTAAGTATTTATATCACTTATCAAAAGGCACGATATCAGTCTTTCGTAGGTAAGTATGAGTGTATTAATAATTTCTACTACGATTACATGGCTTGCGCCTCCATGTAAAGAGAGTTATTTTTTTTAACTTCAAAATGCGAGTCATATTTTACTCTATATTTATACAAATAACTTCTAGGTTTTTAAATTTGAGATTTTAGCATTTCAAAATGCTATTTATACAATACTAAATAAATATACTAGAAAAAATACGATTCGCACCAGATCATGTTCTCGGACGGGAATCGAACCCGCGACCTTTCGATATCCGGTCCAATGCTCTGACCGCTGAGCTACCGAGTCACATCGTCGAACTTCACATTTCTCAGCGGTCAGAGCATTGGACCGGATATCCAAAGGTCGCGGGTTCGATTCCCGTCCGAGAACGTGCGAGTCGTATTTTTTCTAGTATATTTATTTAGTATTGTATAACTTGTAGGTGTTAAATTTTAAGACCTATTAGATAGAACCTCTAGGGTTTCTTTTATTTTGTGCTTTAGGCGTATTTTCCTCTAGAATAGGTAAATTATTCCAGAATAACATTTTGTGTTTTGGTATTATGGACGACAATTTTGAAATAATATTTAATTTTCTGTCTTTATCAATGCCCTTTGGCTGCGTACGGAAGGTATAAGTTAAGTGTGGATTTTTCAAATATTTATCGTTTAAAAACTTTAAACATTTAAAATCTTCATTAAAACTATTCTTATAAAAAAGGTCAAAACTGCCACGCTTAAAACTTACGTGAGTCATATTTTTTAAATATGCTCTGGGGTTGGAATTTTGTATTCGGCGCTCTGACACATTATTGGAAAAAAATATAAAGTCGGTAGGTTGCATCGATTTAACATTAACTTTGGCATTGTTTGCCGAAGCCACAGTTTCCTCAAAATCGTTAAAATCATATATTTTTTGCCGTCTCTTCATGCCAAGTTCCACTTGGTGGTGGAATTGGTCGCAACTCATGAACGTATGGCCCGGCTCAAAATAATATAATTTAATGTTAATTGTAGCGATTACGTCGCTATTTATAATATCAACAAGCATAGAAAAAAGTAGCCAATTTTTATTTTGCGCTGCACAATTGTCCAACCACAAATTAATAGTTTCAACGTCCCTATGTTTTAAAAGAAATTGGTAAAAAGCACTCATTATTTCTTCTTGTTTCCGACCAGCTATACCATCATGCCAAATTACAGCAAGAGGTTTTGATTCTTTTGTTATTTTACCTAATGGGGCGAACGTTTGGTTGTAAGCTACAAGTCTAGGGCAAAAAATCACAGCCTTAAAGGTTTCCAGGCGAGGCAACATAATAACCTTTTCTAAGTCAGCGCTGAAATATATGTTTTGTTGATCTTGCCCAAAATTTTTATGTAAATCATACAACTCTCTGGCTTTTTTGTACCGACTGTAGTGGTTATTCCATGACGAACATAAATCACAATCTGGGAAATCGTGGATACGAACATCGTGTTTAGTTTCTAAGGTATGAAGTCTGTATGTTTCACAAGCTTCACATTCCTCATTACCGAGGCGAGTGAACGAAATGTTTAAGGTCTTTAAATGATTACGGTATAAATCGTAACTTATTTTGGCTTCAGGGTGTTTGTTACAAAAATCATTAAACATAAACTTAATATTAATATCGTTTGGTAAATAACGTCTATTAGGAGCATGCTCACGTCGGTAATGAGGTGCAGAAGGTTGAAAAGATTCAATATGATTTGTAAGTATTTCGCGATTAAAACTAGGAGTTTTTGAATGTTTCCCGCGGCAGTCTGTATCTTTGCTAGAATCAAGTGCGTTGAAAAGGATCTTGTCGTTGCTTTTTTCGTATCCTAACGTTGTCAAAAAAAAAATTTTGCAGACATGTGCTAAAGTGCCGTCTTTTTTTGGCAAAGTAAAATTTCTTTTTGGATTTCTCTTTGGGTCAGATACATACTTTCGTTTGGGAATATTTACAGTGTAATTCGACCGTATAAAAACTCTCTGTTCGGATCGTGACATCGCCCAATAGGTTTTATTAGCATAGACACGATCGTCGAAAGTAAAATTAGCACAACACTTTTTTGTGCATTTGGCGTTACATCCTTCTTTTGTATTATATTTTTTTCTGTGTATATTTTGCTTATCTATTTTTCTTTCCTTTAAAGATTTACTATGTTTTCTTCGCTTTCTTTGTGGTTCTGAATGTACTGGTGTACACTCGGAATAGCTACCGTCAACTGTAATACGTCGTTTGCTAGGCAAACTATTAGCTGGTAAGTTTTTATTAGTATCGGACGTTGAGTGCCGTCGCAGTGTTGTTTTTATAGGAAACAGTTCTTTATCTAAGATTCTGTTTATCTTTCTTGCCCGAATTCGCCTGTATCCTTTTTCGGTATCGTCACTTGAATCATCATTGGACGGTCGGTAGTCCCGATCTTTGACGGAGTCGTCTGAGTCGAAATCTAGTGTTTCTGTTAAAAGTGGATCTGGCGACGGTGGCATTGCTTCTTGGCAATGAAGATCAGATTCCGTACTGATAAGATATGAATGAGAGGGGAATTCGTTCATAATTTTGTCTATATTTTTTAAGTCAATGGGGTTATTAGAATTTTGCGTCTCTTTAAAAGTATCAAATACCGAAGATATCATCGAGTAGGGTTGTGAATATAAATAATTTACCAGATCCACATGGTTCATATTAAAACATGTTGGTTTAGAAATTACATGGCTAGTGGACGCCGAGTCTGGAACTAGTGGTGTGGAGCTACATGGAGCGTCTGGAACTAGTGGTGTGGAGCTACATGGAGCGTCTGGAACTAGTGGTGTGGAGCTACATGGAGCATTCCGTTTTAACGCTCTCGTCTCCGTTCCAACTCCCCGTATCAAGCTCATCATATTTTTAATCCTCACAGGAATGTTGCAGCGTCTGCAAGAAAGATTTTGTAGGTAAGTTTGAGAAAATTATTACTTAAGAGGGATCCCAATAATAAATAATTTCCAAATTAACAAGCAGATAATATTTTCAGCTAAAAACACACACACACACACACACACACACAGACACACACTAAAAAGGCTATCTTTATAGGAAATACAACAGCATTTTTGGTTGCGGTATTATTTTTGTAGGAGTTTAGCAAGGGAATTAAAAGGTAAATTAAGGGAAAGGGAACGAAAACCGTTACTAAATAATACTTTTATCAAAATAAACAAAAGGTAGTTTTGCAAAACCGTATTTCACAAATAAACTTCATCTAATTAAAATTAGGAAAACAAGACAAAAAATTTGAAGACATGACATTGTGATCCTAAGGTAAAAATGTAAAAAAAATTACTAATAATAATAATTACATACAATCACACCAATTATCTAGCCCAAGATAAGTTTCATATTTATAAGAACTTGTATTATGGATACTAGATAACGGATAAACATAGGTACGTACCTACCTATATCCTTTTTTTGTAAATACATACATAATAAAAATATTTGTCTTGTCCGGGAATCGAACCCGCGACCTTTTGCGCAGAATCCTACGTACCCTTGCGCCAAACAGGTCGTCAAAACTAAACTTAATATTAAAAGGTAAGAATTATTAACAAGTTATAAGCTACCATGTATTTAATTGTTAATAATCCTTCATTTTTAATTATAAATAAATAGTGAGCTACTTAATATAAAAAATACTTAATAAAAACATTTTAAAATATCATATCTAAATAGATAGGTAGGTACCTACTTTGAATCTAAATTAGAAACAAATAGTCTTCAATAGCAAGTGATGGGATAAATTATAACATTTTATAGCATTAACCAAATTACAATATAATAATAATCAGATTACTTTCACCTTTTTAAAAGCTAGTTCTAGAATAGGTACTTACATCAGGTGATCTTACCAAACACTACTAATTTTAACATTATTAAAATAAGCAACTTACTTTGGTGTATCCTGCGACATTTCGCGGTTATGACGCGCGCGCGGACGTTAACCTGCTTGCACGTACGCTCTACAAGAGAGCCCGAGGGAGAATGAAAGAGCTACGACGCGTCCCGATCAAATCCGAGTCATGTGCATATAACCACTTTATAGCTTAGTACTGTGGCTTAACCGCTATATAACTTAGGATAGTTCGCATGTTTTTTATTTTTTTTTAGTAAAAAAGCAGTGATTGAACTTTTAGTCAAGTTTTGATCAAACATCCTTTAAATTGATGCTTAGCTTGATCGCGGTTAATGTCGCGTAACTGCTTTTTAGTCTAAATCTTTCTAATAACCGCTTTATAATTAAGTTACATTGCATAATTACTTAAAATCATACAAGGCTTTATGGCGGTTAAAGTGTCGTAACTGCTTTCTAGATAAGTGTGACATGATAACGTCTTTCTAGACAAGTAATGCTCTGTAAAACCAATATATGATTGGGAAGCTATGGCGCCTTAACTGCTTTTAAGTATAGTACTGTTGAGTAGCCGCTTTTTAGCGAAGAATTAGTAAAAAAAACCGCCACTTAGCGGCTAACATGCTTTTCGTATCTTCAAAAGTATTAATGCTAGAAAAATGGTTCTTATACTCAAAGATAGAGAATTCAAAATTACTCAGTATGAATGAAAAATTTGAAAAACGGCCACATGTGGGTTAGCCGCTTTTTAGACATAGGACGGCAGCGTTAAAATCCTCATGTTTTAATTTCATTAATTTCTGTTCAGCCGTTTTTACGTGATTAGGCGGGTTCCCACCAAGCGCGCAGCCTCGTGCAAGGCCCGTGCGGCAAACGTCCTACCTCGCGAGGCAGCGAGCTTGGTGGATCAATTCGTGGAATCACGTAAAAACGGCTGATCAGAATTTAATTAAATTAAAACATGAGGATTTTATCGAATGTCCACGATGGACCAGGATGGAACAAGATGGAACAGGATGGTACAGGATTGAACAAGATTGAAACAACAGGATTGAAACAGGCTGGAACAGGATAAAACAGGATGAAACAGGAGGAAACAGGATGGAACAGGATAGAACAGGATAAAACAGGATGGATCGAGATAGAACAGAACGGTGACTGAGACTGAGACTAAGGATGGAACAGGATGAAACAGGATAAAACAGGATGCAACAGGATAAAACAATATGCATCAGGATAATACAGGAAGAACCCTGTTGATCAGAATTTTATGAAATAAAAACATGAGGATTTAATCGAATGTCCACGCGGACGAAGTCGCGGGCGGAAGCTAGTTTATAATATTCAGAATTGTATCCAGAGATATTAGTATCCCGTTCCCGTTCCCGTTCCCGTTCCCGTTCCCGTTCCCGTTCCCGTTCCCGTTCCCGTTCCCGTTCCCGTTCCCGTTCCCGTTCCCGTTCCCGTTCCCGTTCCCGTTCCCGTTCCCGTTCCCGTTCCCGTTCCCGTTCCCGTTCCCGTTCCCGTTCCCGTTCCCGTTCCCGTTCCCGTTCCCGTTCCCGTTCCCGTTCCCGTTCCCGTTCCCGTTCCCGTTCCCGTTCCCGTTCCCGTTCCCGTTCCCGTTCCCGTTCCCGTTCCCGTTCCCGTTCCCGTTCCCGTTCCCGTTCCCGTTCCCGTTCCCGTTCCTGTCCCCCGGATGTGCATGTCCAGGTCCAATCATGTCCACGATTTTAATAAATATATGTCATTTTATATTATATGACATATATTTATTAAAATATATGTCACTAAGAGGATGGAACAGGATGGAACAGGATGGAACAGGATGGAACAGGATGGAACAGGATGGAACAGTGTGGAACGGGACAGAACAGGATGGAACAGGATGGAGTAGAATGAACCAGGATGGAAGAATGAACCAGGATGGAAATGGAACAGGATAGAGTAGGACGAACCAGTATGGAACAGGATAAAACAGAATGGAACAGAATGGAACATGATATAACAGGATGGAACAGGATTGAACAGGATGGAACCAGATGGAACAGGATGGAACGGAAAAGAACAGGATAAAATAGAATGGACAAGCATGTAACAGGATAAAAAGGATGTAACCGAATGGAACAGGATGGATCAGGATGGAACAGGTTGGAAAGGAATGGAACAGGATGGAACAGGATGGAACAGGATGGAACAGGATGGAACAGGATGGAACAGGATGGAACAGGATGGAACAGGATGGAACAGTATGGAACAGGATAAAACAGGATGGATCGAGATGGAACAGGATGGAACAGGATTGAACAAGATTGAAACAACAGGATTGAAACAGGCTGGAACAGGCCGAAACAGGAGGAAACAGGATGGAACAGGATAGAACAGGATAAAACAGGATGGATCGAGATAGAACAGTGACTGAGACTGAGACTAAGGATGGAACAGGATGAAACAGGATAATACAGGAAGAAACAAGACGGAACAGGTTAGAACAGGATAGAACAGAACTGAGATAGACTGAGAAGGACAGAATTAAACAGGATGGAACATTACGGAACAGGAGGAATCAGGTTTTTTTAATTTTTTTATTTTTATATTATAACTAGCTTCCGCCCGCGACTTCGTCTGCGTGGACATTCGATAAAATCTTCATGTTTTAATTTCATTAATTTCTGTTCAGCCGTTTTTACGTGATTAGGCGGGTTCCCACCAAGCGCGCAGCCTCGTGCAAGGCCCGTGAGGCAAACGTCCTACCTCGCGAGGCAGCGAGCTTGGTGGGAACCCTGTTGATCAGAATTTAATGAAATTAAAACATGAGGATTTTATCGAATGTCCACGCGGACGAAGTCGCGGGCGGAAGCTAGTTTATAATATTCAGAATTGTATCCAGATATTAGTATCCCGTTCCCGTTCCCGTTCCCGTTCCCGTTCCCGTTCCCGTTCCCATTCCCGTTCCCGTTCCCGTTCCCGTTCCCGTTCCCGTTCCCGTTCCCGTTCCCGTTCCCGTTCCCGTTCCCGTTCCCGTTCCCGTTCCCGTTCCCGTTCCCGTTCCCGTTCCCGTTCCCGTTCCCGTTCCCGTTCCCGTTCCCGTTCCCGTTCCCGTTCCCGTTCCCGTTCCCGTTCCCGTTCCCGTTCCCGTTCCCGTTCCCGTTCCCGTTCCCGTTCCCGTTCCCGTTCCCGGTCCCCGTTCCCTTTCCCGTTCCCGTTCCCGTTCCCTTTCCCGTTCCCGTTGCCGTTGCCGTCCCTGTCCCCGTCCCCTGGATGTGCATGTCCAGGTCCAATCATGTCAACGATTTTAATAAATATATGTCATTTTCGCAATCACCACCTCATGAAACCTCAAGAATCGATTTTCATGTTTACTTACCCCATTTAAACCTTAAGGGATGATTTTCAAAATAACAAAATATGTGTTTGCCTATTTGGACAGGATGGAGTAGGATAGAACAGGATGGAACAAGATGGAACAGGATTGAACAAGATGAAACAGGATGAATCAGGCTGGAACAGGATGGAACAGGATGAAACAGGAGGAAACAGGATGGAACAGGTTGGAAAAAGATAGAACAGGATAAAACAGGATAGATCGCGATGGAACAGGATTGAACAAGATGGAACAGGATGAAACAGGCTGGAACAGGATGGAACAGGATAAAACAGGATAAAACAGGATAAAACAGGAGGAAACAGGATGGAACAGGATAAAACAGGATGGATCGAGATGGAACAGGATGGAACAGGATTGAACAAGATGAAACAGGAGGAAACAGGATGGAACAGGATGGAAAAAGATAGAACAGGATAAAACAGGATGGATCGAGATGGAACAGGATTGAACAAGATGGAACAGGATGAAACAGGCTGGAACAGGATGGAACAGGATGAAACAGGAGGAAACAGGATGGAACAGGATAGAACAGGATAAAACAGGATAAAACAGGATGGATCGAGATGGAACAGGATTGAACAAGATGGAACAGGATGAAACAGGCTGGAACAGGATGGAACAGGATGAAACAGGAGGAAACAGGATGGAACAGGATAGAACAGGATAAAACAGGATGGATCGAGATGGAACAGGATGGAACAGGATTGAACAAGATTGAAACAACAAGATTGAAACAGGCTGGAACAGGATAAAACAGGATGAAACAGGAGGAAACAGGATGGAACAGGATAGAACAGGATAAAACAGGATGGATCGAGATAGAACAGAACGGTGACTGAGACTGAGACTAAGGATGGAACAGGATAATACAGGATGCAACAGGATAAAACAATATGCATCAGGATGATACAGGAAGAAACAAGACGGAACAGGTTAGAACAGGATAGAACAGAACTGAGATAGACTGAGAAGGACAGAATAAAACAGGATAGAACATTACGGAACAGGAGGAAACAGGTTTTTTTTTATTTTTTATTTTTATATTATAACTAGCTTCCGCCCGCGACTTCGTCTGCGTGGACATTCGATAAAATCCTCATGTTTTAATTTCGGGTTCCCACCAAGCGCGCAGTTCCCACCAAGCGCGCAGCCTCGTGCAAGGCCCGTGCGGCAAACGTCCTACCTCGCGAGGCAGCGAGCTTGGTGGGAACCCTGTTGATCAGAATTTAATGAAATTAAAACATGAGGATTTTATCGAATGTCCACGCGGACGAAGTCGCGGGCGGAAGCTAGTTTATAATATTCAGAATTGTATCCAGATATTAGTATCCCGTTCCCGTTCCCGTTCCCGTTCCCGTTCCCGTTCCCGTTCCCGTTCCCGTTCCCGTTCCCGTTCCCGTTCCCGTTCCCGTTCCCGTTCCCGTTCCCGTTCCCGTTCCCGTTCCCGTTCCCGTTCCCGTTCCCGTTCCCGTTCCCGTTCCCGTTCCCGTTCCCGTTTCCGTTCCCGTTCCCGTTCCCGTTCCCGTTCTTGTTCCCGTTCCCGTTCCCGTTCCCGTTCCCGTTCCCGTTCCCGTTCCCGTTCCCGTTCCCGTTCCCGTTCCCGTTCCCGTTCCCGTTCCCGTTCCCGTTCCCGTTCCCGTTCCCGTTCCCGTTCCCGTTCCCGTTCCCGTTCCCGTTCCCGTTCCCGTTCCCGTTCCCGTTCCCGTTCCCGTTCCCGTTCCCGTTCCCGTTCCCGTTCCCGTTCCCGTTCCCGTTCCCGTTCCCGTTCCCGTTCCCGTCCCCGTTCCCGTCCCCGTTCCCTTTCCCGTTCCCGTTCCCGTTCCCGTTCCCGTTCCCGTTGCCGTTGCCGTCCCTGTCCCTGTCCCCTGGATGTGCATGTCCAGGTCCAATCATGTCCACGATTTTAATAAATATATGTCATTTTATATATGACATATATTTATTAGAATATATGTCACTGAGAGGATGGAACAGGATGGAACAGGATGGAACAGTGTGGAACGGGACAGAACAGGATGGAGTAGGATGAACCAGGATGGAAATGGAACAGGATAGAGTAGGACGAACCAGTATGGAACAGGATAAAACAGAATGGAACAGAATGGAATATGATATAACAGGATGGAACGGAAAAGAACAGGATAAAATAGAATGGACAAGGATGTAACAGGATAAAAAGGATGTAACCGAATGGAACAGGATGGATCAGGATGGAACAGGATGGAACGGGATGGAACAGGATGAAACAGGATGGAACAGGATGGAACAGGATGGAACAGGATGGAACAGGATGGAACAGGTTAGAACAGGATAGAACAGAACTGAGATAGACTGAGAAGGACAGAATAAAACAGGATGGAACATTACGGAACAGGAGGAAACAGGTTTTTTTAATTTTTTTATTTTTATATTATAACTAGCTTCCGCCCGCGACTTCGTCTGCGTGGACATTCGATAAAATCCTCATGTTTTAATTTCATTAATTTCTGTTCAGCCATTTTTACGTGATTAGGTGGGTTCCCACCAAGCGCGCAGCCTCGTGCAAGGCCCGTGCGGCAAACGTCCTACCTCGCGAGGCAGCGAGCTTGGTGGGAACCCTGTTGATCAGAATTTTATGAGGATTTTATCGAATGTCCACGCGGACGAAGTCGCGGGCGGAAGCTAGTTTATAATATTCAGAATAGTATCCCGTTCCCGTTCCCGTTCCCGTTCCCGTTCCCGTTCCCGTTCCCGTTCCCGTTCCCGTTCCCGTTCCCGTTCCCGTTCCCGTTCCCGTTCCCGTTCCCGTTCCCGTTCCCGTTCCCGTTCCCGTTCCCGTTCCCGTTCCCGTTCCCGTTCCTGTTCCCGTTCCCGTTCCCGTTCCCGTTGCCGTTGCTGTCCCTGTCCCCGTCCCCTGGATGTGCATGTCCAGGTCCAATCATGTCCACGATTTTAATAAATATATGTCATTTTCGCAATCACCACCTCATGAAACCGCAGGAATCGATTTTCATGTTTACTTACCCCATTTACACCTTAAGGGATGATTTTCAAAATAACAAAATATGTGTTTGCCTATTTGGACAGGATGGAGTAGGATAGAACAGGATGGAACAGGATGGAACAGGATGGAACAAGATGGAACAGGATTGAACAAGATGGAACAGGATGAATCAGGCTGGAACAGGATCGAACAGGATGAAACATGAGGAAACAGGATGGAAAAGGATGGAAAAAGATAAAACAGGATGGATCGAGATGGAACAGGATTGAACAAGATGGAACAGGATGAAACAGGCTGGAACAGGATGGAACAGGATAAAACAGGAGGAAACAGGATAAAACAGGATGGATCGAGATGGAACAGGATGGAACAGGATTGAACAAGATTGAAACAACAGGATTGAAACAGGCTGGAACAGGATAAAACAGGATGAAACAGGAGGAAACAGGATGGAACAGGATAGAACAGGATAAAACAGGATAAAACAGCATGGATCGAGATAGAACAGAACGGTGACTGAGACTGAGACTAAGGATGGAACAGGATGAAACAGGATAATACAGGAAGAAACAAGACGGAACAGGTTAGAACAGAACTGAGATAGACTGAGAAGGACAGAATAAAACAGGATGGAACATTACGGAACAGGAGGAATCAGGTTTTTTTAATTTTTTTATTTTTATATTATAACTAGCTTCCGCCCGCGACTTCGTCTGCGTGGACATTCGATAAAATCCTCATGTTTTAATTTCATTAATTTCTGTTCAGCCGTTTTAACGTGATTAGGCGGGTTCCCACCAAGCGCGCAGCCTCGTGCAAGGCCCGTGCGGCAAACGTCCTACCTCGCGAGGCAGCGAGCTTGGTGGGAACCCTGTTGATCAGAATTTAATGAAATTAAAACATGAGGATTTTATCGAATGTCCACGCGGACGAAGTCGCGGGCGGAAGCTAGTTTATAATATTCAGAATTGTATCCAGAGATATTAGTATCCGTTCCCGTTCCAGTTCCCGTTCCCGTTCCCGTTCCCGTTCCCGTTGCCGTTGCCGTCCCTGTCCCTGTCCCCTGGATGTGCATGTCCAGGTCCAATCATGTCCACGATTTTAATAAATATATGTCATTTTCGCAATCACCACCTCATGAAACCTCAAGAATCGATTTTCATGTTTACTTACCCCATTTACACCTTAAGGGATGATTTTTAAAATAACAAAATATGTATTTGCCTATTTGGACAGGATGGAGTAGGACGGACCAGGATGGAACAGGATGGAACAGGATGGAACAGGATGAAACAGAATGGAACAGGATGGAACAGGATAAAACAGGATGTAACCAAATGGAACAGGATGGATCAGAATGGATTAGGATGAAACAGGATGGAACAGTATGGAACAGGATGAAACTGGATGGAACTGAGACTGAGACTATACCGAGACTGAGACTGAGGACTAATGGAACAGGTTGGATCATGATAGAACAGTATGGAACAGTACGGAACAGGATAAAACAGAATGGACAAGGATAGAACAGGATGGACATGATGGAGCAGAATGGAACAGGATGAAACTGATTGGAAGAGGATGGAACAGAATGGAACAGTATGGAACGGGATAGAACAGGATGGAACAGGATGGAGTAGGACGAACCAGTATGGAACAGGATAAAACAGAATGGAACATGATATAACAGAATGGAACAGGATGGAACGGAAAAAAACAGGATAAAATAGAATGGACAAGGAATGGATGTAACAGGATGGAACAGGATAAAAAGGATGTAACCGAATGGAACAGAATGGATCAGGATGAAACAGGATGGAACAGGATGGAACGGGATGGAACAGGATGGAACAGGATGGAACAGGATGGAACAGGATGGAACTGGATGGAACTCAGACTGAGACTATACCGAGACCGAGACCGAAACTGAGACTGAGGACTAATGGAACAGGATGGAACAGTATGGAACGGGATAGAATAGAATAGACCAGAATGGACCAGGATGAAACAAGATGGAACAAGATGGAACAGGATGGAACTATAATTAAGCCTTTACATAAAAATAATGATAAGGAAAATGTAAAAAACTACCGTCCAATTGCTTTGATTTCTATTTTTTCAAAAATTTTGGAAAAGTTTATTTACATGCAGATGTACAGTTTTCTTGAAAAATATAATATTTTATGTCAAGAACAAAAAGGATTTCGAAAAAATAAAACTCTAAATATGGCCATCCATGAACTACTTAAGCCTATAATAACTGGAATGGATAATAAAATTCCAATATGTGCCATATTTACTGATATGACAAAGGCATTTGATTATGTTAATCATAAAAACCTGTTAAATAAATTAAACTGTTATGGAATCAGAGGAAATATTCTTAAATTGATTGAGTCATATCTTACTAATCGCAAACAGATAACCGAAATAAGTAGGATCTGTCCAATAAATCGTATGGAAATAAAATATATGTCCGATACAAGACTGGTAAAATGTGGTGTCCCGCAAGGTAGTGTGCTTGGGCCCTTATTATTTTTAATTTATATAAATGACATGCCGACAAATGTTCGTAATCCTATGATACTCTTTGCTGACGATAGCACCGCTATAGTAAAACATAATGACTGTAGTAATTATGAAAATGACATTAATAGTACTTTAGAAGACATAATTAATTGGCTTAATAACAATAACTTAAAAATTAATCTATCTAAAACTAAAATCATGCACTTTACGCAAAATCCTAATAAAGTTGACAACTTGAATACTAATTATCGAAACCAGAGCATAGAACGGACTGACATAACAAAATTCTCAGGACTACTAATAGATGATAAATTAACGTGGAAACATCAATCAGACGAAATATGTAATAGTAGTTTATGATACAAGGTTGGTAAGGAGGTTTTTAAAACGAGTTGACGTTTTATAAGCCCGAGCCGTAGGCGAGGGTTTATAATCGTCACGAGTTTTAAAAAACCTTAACAACCGTGTGCCATACTACGTTTTTCAATACATTTGCGAGAAAACATTATAGGTACTGCTGAAATTGTAATTTATTCATATAATAAAACTGTAAATTCTAACTATTTGTGCGCGAATTACGCAAAAACCGCTAAACGAATTTTGATGGATTTTTCACAATTTAGTAGATTGAGGTCCAACTTAAAATCTAAGCTATGTTTCATCAAATTCAGGTGGGTGGAACCAGGGAAACAGCTTGAACTCTCCGTAGTACTAGCTTTCATACACTAAAGGGGTCATTTTAAACTGGTTCCAATATTTTTCTACTGTCCACGCGGATGAAGTCGCGGGCGGAAGCTAGTAGAAATTAAAAAAAACGTTCGTAAACAAAAACGCACGGCGCCGGCGTGCGGTAAAATCAACTTTCCGCACGCTGTACTACTCCGTAAACAAAAACGCACAGCGTGCGGTAAAATCAACTTTCCGCACGCTCGACTGTCATCGTAAACTTAAATTTTCGAGCAACTGTATTGAAAAAAATTATACAAATCAGCATATGCTTTGTTTAACTTAAGCAAAACAGTCAACAGAGATGCAGTTCTATCCGCTTATCATGGATTAGTGGGATCGGTATTGAGGTTCGGTGTAATTTTCTGGGGAAACTGTAGTGAACGCGAACACATATTTAGAGCACAGAAACGATGCATTAGGGCAATTTGCAGGCTTGGTACAAGGGATAGTTGTGAACCGTTTTTCAAATCACTGAAAATATTAACATTGCCTTGCCTGTATATTTTGGAAGTGGCGTTATTTGTTAAAAATAATGGACATTTATATACAAGTTTTCGTATGTGTCGGAACACCACACGCGCACAATATGCTAATAAATTAAGAATACCACCCTGTAAAACAGCATTTTTCAAGAAAGGCGTACTGCACTTAGCACCTCGTATTTACAATAAGATTCCAGAACCACTAAAGCAATTACCAGTGCCAATTTTCAGAAAAAAATTGAAACAAATACTTATTGAGAAATGTTATTATTCTATACAGGATTTTCTTTGTGACAATTTACTCATATAAGCACAGTTTTTATATTTAAATTTGATTTGTAATTTACTAAATTCATTAATATTTTTTTGACATACAGTACCTACATAATGTGACATTTATAATTGTGACATTATTAAAATTTTAAAAAATACTTCGCTGACATTGTAATTATACTTGATATTGGTTAATTTGCTGTCATTCTGTTTGAGAATGTTTGAATCATTATGTTGTTGTTTTGCACACCCATTATGGGTAAAATATGACGAACTTAATAATGTATCTTATCTTTTCACCTTTTATGTACCTACTCATATTTATGCAAAAATAAATGAATTGAATTGAATTGAATTGAACAGGATGGAACAGGATGGAACAGGATGGAACAGTGTGGAACGGGACAGAACAGGATGGAGTAGGATGAACCAGGATGGAAATGGAACAGGATAGAGTAGGACGAACCAGTATGGAACAGGATAAAACAGAATGGAACAGAATGGAACATGATATAACAGGATGGAACAGGATTGAACAGGATGGAACCAGATGGAACAGGATGGAACGGAAAAGAACAGGATAAAATAGAATGGACAAGGATGTAACAGGATAAAAAGGATGTAACCGAATGGAACAGGATGGATCAGGATGGAACAGGATGGAACAGGATGGAACAGGATGGAACAGGATGGAACAGGATGGAACAGGATGGAACAGTGTGGAAAGGGACAGAACAGGATGGAACAGGATGGAGTAGGATGAACCAGGATGGAAATGGAACAGGATAGAGTAGGACGAACCAGTATGGAACAGGATAAAACAGAATGGAACAGAATGGAACATGATATAACAGGATGGAACAGGATTGAACAGAATGGAACCAGATGGAACAGGATGGAACGGAAAAGACCAGGATAAAATAGAATGGACAAGGATGTAACAGGATAAAAAGGATGTAACCGAATGGAACAGGATGGATCAGGATGGAACAGGATGGAACAGGATGGAACAGGATGGAACAGGATGGAACAGGATGGAACAGGATGGAACAGGATGGAACAGGATGGAACAGGATGGAACAGGATGGAACAGGATGGAACAGGATGGAACAGGATGGAACAGGATGGAACAGGATGGAACAGGATGGAACAGGATGGAACAGGATGGAACAGGATGGAACAGGATGGAACAGGATGGAACAGGATGGAACAGGATGGAACAGGATGGAACAGGATGGAACAGGATGGAACAGGATGGAACAGGTTAGAACAGGATAAAACAGAACTGAGATAGACTGAGAAGGACAGAATAAAACAGGATGGAACATTACGGAACAGGAGGTAACAGGTTTTTTTTATTTTTTTTATTTTTATATTATAACTAGCTTCCGCCCGCGACTTCGTCTGCGTGGACATTCGATAAAATCCTCATGTTTTAATTTTATTAATTTCTGTTTAGCCATTTTTACGTGATTAGGCGTGTTCCCACCAAGCGCGCAGCCTCGTGGAAGGCCCGTGCGGCAAACGTCCTACCTCGCGAGGCAGCGAGCTTGGTGGGAACCCTGTTGATCAGAATTTTATGAAATTAAAACATGAGGATTTTATCGAATGTCCATGCGGACGAAGTCGCGGGCGGAAGCTAGTTTATAATATTCAGAATAGTATCCCGTTCCCGTTCCCGTTCCCGTTCCCGTTTCCGTTTCCGTTCCCGTTCCCGTTCCCGTTCCCGTTCCCGTTCCCGTTCCCGTTCCCGTTCCCGTTCCCGTCCCCGTCCCCGTTCCCTTTCCCGTTCCCGTTCCCGTTGCCGTTGCCGTCCCTGTCCCCGTCCCCTGGATGTGCATGTCCAGGTCCAATCATGTCCACGATTTTAATAAATATATGTAATATTAATCACCACCTCATGAAACCTCAGGAATCGATTTTCATGTTTACTTACCCCATTTACACCTTAAGGGATGATTTTCAAAATAACAAAATATGTGTTTGCCTATTTGGACAGGATGGAGTAGGATAGAACAGGATGGAACAGGATGGAACAAGATGGAACAGGATGGAACAGTGTGGAACGGGACAGAACAGGATGGAGTAGGATAGAACAGGATGGAACAGGATGGAACAAGATGGAACAGGATGGAACAGTGTGGAACGGGACAGAACAGGATGGAACAGGATGGAGTAGGATGAACCAGGATGGAAATGGAACAGGATAGAGTAGGACGAACCAGTATGGAACTGGATAAAACAGAATGGAACAGAATCGATCATGATATAACAGGATGGAACAGGATTGAACAGGATGGAACCAGATGGAACAGGATGGAACGGAAAAGAACAGGATAAAATAGAATGGACAAGCATGAAACAGGATAAAAAGGATGTAACCGAATGGAACAGGATGGATCAGGATGGAACAGGATGGAACAGGTTGGAACAGGATGGAACAGGATGGAACAGGATGGAACAGGATGGAACAGGATGGAACAGGATGGAACAGGATGGAACAGTATGGAACAGGATAAAACAGGATGGATCGAGATGGAACAGGATGGAACAGGATTGAACAAGATTGAAACAACAGAATTGAAACAGGCTGGAACAGGATGAAACAGGAGGAAACAGGATGGAACAGGATAGAACAGGATAAAACAGGATGGATCGAGATAGAACGGTGACTGAGACTGAGACTAAGGATGGAACAGGATGAAACAGGATAATACAGGAAGAAACAAGTCCACGCGGACGAAGTCGCGGGCGGAAGCTGTTGATCAGAATTTAATGAAATTAAAACATGAGGATTTTATCGAATGTCCACGCGGACGAAGTCGCGGGCGGAAGCTAGTTTATAATATTCAGAATTGTATCCAGTGATATTAGTATCCGTTCCCGTTCCAGTTCCCGTTCCCGTTCCCGTTCCCGTTGCCGTTGCCGTCCCTGTCCCTGTCCCTTGGATGTGCATGTCCAGGTCCAATCATGTCCACGATTTTAATAAATATATGTCATTTTAGCAATCACCACCTCATGAAACCTCAAGAATCGATTTTCATGTTTACTTACCCCATTTACACCTTAAGGGATGATTTTTAAAATAACAAAATATGTATTTGCCTATTTGGACAGGATGGAGTAGGACGGACCAGGATGGAACAGGATGGAACAGGATGGAACAGGATGAAACAGAATGGAACAGGATGGAACAGGATAAAACAGGATGGAACAGGATGAAACTGATTGGAAGAGGATGGAACAGAATAAAACAGTATTAAACAGGATGGAACAGGATAAAACAGGATGTAACCAAATGGAACAGGATGGATCAGAATGGATTAGGATGAAACAGGATGGAACAGTATGGAACAGGATGGAACTGGATGGAACTGAGACTGAGACTATACCGAGACTGAGACTGAGGACTAATGGAACAGGTTGGATCATGATAGAACAGTATGGAACAGTACGGAACAGGATAAAACAGAATGGACAAGGATAGAACAGGATGGACATGATGGAGCAGAATGGAACAGGATGAAACTGATTGGAAGAGGATGGAACAGAATGGAACAGTATGGAACGGGATAGAACAGGATGTAACAGGATGGAGTAGGACGAACCAGTATGGAACAGGATAAAACAGAATGGAACATGATATAACAGAATGGAACAGGATTGAACAGGATGGAACCAGATGGAACAGGATGGAACGGAAAAAAACAGGATAAAATAGAATGGACAAGGAATGGATGTAACAGGATGGAACAGGATAAAAAGGATGTAACCGAATGGAACAGAATGGATCAGGATGGAACAGGATGGAACAGGATGGAACAGGATGGAACAGGATGGAACAGGATGGAACAGGATGGAACAGTATGGAACAGGATAAAACAGGATGGATCGAGATGGAACAGGATGGAACAGGATTGAACAAGATTGAAACAACAGGATTGAAACAGGCTGGAACAGGATGAAACAGAAGGAAACAGGATGGAACAGGATAGAACAGGATAAAACAGGATGGATCGAGATAGAACAGAACGGTGACTGAGACTGAGACTAAGGTTGGAACAGGATGAAACAGGATAATACAGGATGCAACAGAATAAAACAATATGCATCAGGATAATACAGGAAGAAACAAGACGGAACAGGTTAGAACAGGATAGAACAGAACTGAGATAGACTGAGAAGGACAGAATAAAACAGGATGGAACATTACGGAACAGGAGGAAACAGGTTTTTTTTTTATTTTTTTATTTTTATATTATAACTAGCTTCGGCCCGCGACTTCGTCTGCGTGGACAATCGTTAAAATCCTCATGTTTTAATTTCATTAATTTCTGTTCAGCCGTTTTTACGTGATTAGGCGGGTTCCCACCAAGCGCGCAGCCTCGTGCAAGGCCCGTGCGGCAAACGTCCTACCTCGCGAGGCAGCGAGCTTGGTGGATCAATTCGTGGAATCACGTAAAAACGGCTGATCAGAATTTAATGAAATTAAAACATGAGGATTTTATCGAATGTCCACGATGGACCAGGATGGAACAAGATGGAACAGGATGGTACAGGATTGAACAAGATTGAAACAACAGGATTGAAACAGGCTGGAACAGGATAAAACAGGATGAAACAGGAGGAAACAGGATGGAACAGGATAGAACAGGATAAAACAGGATGGATCGAGATAGAACAGAACGGTGACTGAGACTGAGACTAAGGATGGAACAGGATGAAACAGGATAATACAGGATGCAACAGGATAAAACAATATGCATCAGGATAATACAGGAAGAACCCTGTTGATCAGAATTTTATGAAATAAAAACATGAGGATTTTATCGAATGTCCACGCGGACGAAGTCGCGGGCGGAAGCTAGTTTATAATATTCAGAATTGTATCCAGAGATATTAGTATCCCGTTCCCGTTCCCGTTCCCGTTCCCGTTCCCGTTCCCGTTCCCGTTCCCGTTCCCGTTCCCGTTCCCGTTCCCGTTCCCGTTCCCGTTCCCGTTCCCGTTCCTGTCCCCCGGATGTGCATGTCCAGGTCCAATCATGTCCACGATTTTAATAAATATATGTCATTTTATATATGACATATATTTATTAAAATATATGTCACTGAGAGGATGGAACAGGATGGAACAGGATGGAACAGGATGGAACAGTGTGGAACGGGACAGAACAGGATGGAACAGGATGGAGTAGAATGAACCAGGATGGAATAGGAACAGGATAGAGTAGGACGAACCAGTATGGAACAGGATAAAATAGAATGGAACAGAATGGAACATGATATAACAGGATGGAACAGGATTGAACAGGATGGAACCAGATGGAACAGGATGGAACGGAAAAGAACAGGATAAAATAGAATGGACAAGCATGTAACAGGATAAAAAGGATGTAACCGAATGGAACAGGATGGATCAGGATGGAACAGGTTGGAACAGAATGGAACAGGATGGAACAGGTTGGAACAGAATGGAACAGGATGGAACAGGATGGAACAGGATGGAACAGGATGGAACAGGATGGAACAGGATGAAACAGGATGGAACAGGATGGAACAGTATGGAACAGGATAAAACAGGATGGATCGAGATGGAACAGGATGGAACAGGATTGAACAAGATTGAAACAACAGGATTGAAACAGGCTGGAACAGGCCGAAACAGGAGGAAACAGGATGGAACAGGATAGAACAGGATAAAACAGGATGGATCGAGATAGAACGGTGACTGAGACTGAGACTAAGGATGGAACAGGATGAAACAGGATAATACAGGAAGAAACAAGACGGAACAGGTTAGAACAGGATAGAACAGAACTGAGATAGACTGAGAAGGACAGAATTAAACAGGATGGAACATTACGGAACAGGAGGAATCTGGTTTTTTTAATTTTTTTATTTTTATATTATAACTAGTTTCCGCCCGCGACTTCGTCTGCGTGGACATTCGATAAAATCCTCATGTTTTTACGTTTCAATATCGATTTTACGATCGAGATAGAACAGAACGGTGACTGAGACTGAGACTAAGGATGGAACAGGATGAAACAGGATAATACAGGATGCAACAGGATAAAACAATATGCATCAGGATAAAACAGGAAGAAACAAGACGGAACAGGTTAGAACAGGATAGAACAGAACTGAGATAGACTGAGAAGGACAGAATAAAATTTATATTATAACTAGCTTCCGCCCGCGACTTCACTCCTCATGTTTTAATTTCGGGTTCCCACCAAGCGCGCAGCTTCGTGCAAGGCCCGTGCGGCAAACGTCCTACCTCGCGAGGCAGCGAGCTTGGTGGGAACCCTGTTGATCAGAATTTAATGAAATTAAAACATGAGGATTTTATCGAATGTCCACGCGGACGAAGTCGCGGGCGGAAGCTAGTTTATAATATTCAGAATTGTATCCAGATATTAGTATCCCGTTCCCGTTCCCGTTCCCGTTCCCGTTCCCGTTCCCGTTCCCGTTCCCGTTCCCGTTCCCGTTCCCGTTCCCGTTCCCGTTCCCGTTCCCGTTCCCGTTCCCGTTCCCGTTCCCGTTCCCGTTCCCGTTCCCGTTCCCGTTCCCGTTCCCGTTCCCGTTCCCGTTCCCGTTCCCGTTCCCGTTCCCGTTCCCGTTCCCGTTCCCGTTCCCGTTCCCGTTCCCGTTCCCGTTCCCGTTCCCGTTCCCGTTCCCGTTCCCGTTCCCGTCCCTGTTCCCTTTCCCGTTCCCGTTCCTGTTCCCGTTGCCGTTGCCGTCCCTGTCCCTGTCCCCTGGATGTGCATGTCCAGGTCCAATCATGTCCACGATTTTAATAAATATATGTCATTTTCGCAATCACCACCTCATGAAACCTCAAGAATCGATTTTCATGTTTACTTACCACATTTACACCTTAAGGGATGATTTTCAAAATAACAAAATTTGTTTTTGCCTATTTGGACAGGATGGAGTAGGACGGACCAGGATGGAACAGGATGGAACAGGATAAAACAGAATGGAACAAGATGGAACAGGATAAAACAGGATGGAACCAAATGGAACAGGATGGATCAGAATGGATCAGAATGAAACAGGATGGAACAGTATGGAACAGGATGGAACTGGATGGAACTGAGACTGAGACTATACCGAGACTGAGACTGAGGACTAATGGAACAGGTTGGATCATGATAGAACAGTATGGAACAGTACGGAACAGGATAAAACAGAATGGACAAGGATAGAACAGGATGGACATGATGGAGCAGAATGGAACAGGATGAAACTGATTGGAAGAGGATGGAACAGAATGGAACAGTATGGAACGGGATAGAACAGGATGGAACAGGATGGAGTAGGACGAACCAGTATGGAACAGGATAAAACAGAATGGAACAGAATGGAACATGATATAACAGAATGGAACAGGATTGAACAGGATGGAACCAGATGGAACAGGATGGAACGGAAAAAAACAGGATAAAATAGAATGGACAAGGAATGGATGTAACAGGATGGAACAGGATGGAACAGGATGGAACTGGATGGAACTCAGACTGAGACTATACCGAGACCGAGACCGAACCTGAGACTGAGGACTAATGGAACAGGATGGAACAGTATGGAACGGGATAGAACAGAATAGACCAGAATAGACAAGGATGGACCAGGATGAAACAAGATGGAACAAGATGGAACAGGATGGAACAGGATGGAACAGGATGGAACAGGATGGAACAGGATGGAACAGGATGGAACAGGATGGAACAGGATGGAACAGGATGGAACAGGATGGAACAGGATGGAACAGGATGGAACAGGATGGAACAGTGTGGAACGGGACAGAACAGGATGGAACAGGATGGAGTAGGATGAACCAGGATGGAAATGGAACAGGATAGAGTAGGACGAACCAGTATGGAAAAGGATAAAACAGAATGGAACAGAATGGAACATGATATAACAGGATGGAACAGGATTGAACAGGATGGAACCAGATGGAACAGGATGGAACGGAAAAGAACAGGATAAAATAGAATGGACAAGGATGTAACAGGATAAAAAGGATGTAACCGAATGGAACAGGATGGATCAGGATGGAACAGGATGGAACGGGATGGAACAGGATGGAACAGGATGGAACAGGTTAGAACAGGATAGAACAGAACTGAGATAGACTGAGAAGGACAGAATAAAACAGGATGGAACATTACGGAACAGGAGGAAACAGGTTTTTTTAATTTTTTTATTTTTATATTATAACTAGCTTCCGCCCGCGACTTCGTCTGCGTGGACATTCGATAAAATCCTCATGTTTTAATTTCATTAATTTCTGTTCAGCCATTTTTACGTGATTAGGTGGGTTCCCACCAAGCGCGCAGCCTCGTGCAAGGCCCGTGCGGCAAACGTCCTACCTCGCGAGGCAGCGAGCTTGGTGGGAACCCTGTTGATCAGAATTTAATGAAATTAAAACATGAGGATTTTATCGAATGTCCACGCGGACGAAGTCGCGGGCGGAAGCTAGTTTATAATATTCAGAATTGTATCCAGAGATATTAGTATCCATTCCCGTTCCAGTTCCCGTTCCCGTTCCCGTTCCCGTTGCCGTTGCCGTCCCTGTCCCTGTCCCCTGGATGTGCATGTCCACGATTTTAATAAATATATGTCATTTTCGCAATCACCACCTCATGAAACCTCAAGAATCGATTTTCATGTTTACTTACCCCATTTACACCTTAAGGGATGATTTTTAAAATAACAAAATATGTATTTGCCTATTTGGACAGGATGGAGTAGGACGGACCAGGATGGAACAGGATGGAACAGGATGGAACAGGATGAAACAGAATGGAACAGGATGGAACAGGATAAAACAGGATGTAACCAAATGGAACAGGATGGATCAGAATGGATTAGGATGAAACAGGATGGAACAGTATGGAACAGGATGAAACTGGATGGAACTGAGACTGAGACTATACCGAGACTGAGACTGAGGACTAATGGAACAGGTTGGATCATGATAGAACAGTATGGAACAGTACGGAACAGGATAAAACAGAATGGACAAGGATAGAACAGGATGGACATGATGGAGCAGAATGGAACAGGATGAAACTGATTGGAAGAGGATGGAACAGAATGGAACAGTATGGAACGGGATAGAACAGGATGGAACAGGATGGAGTAGGACGAACCAGTATGGAACAGGATAAAACAGAATGGAACATGATATAACAGAATGGAACAGGATGGAACGGAAAAAAACAGGATAAAATAGAATGGACAAGGAATGGATGTAACAGGATGGAACAGGATAAAAAGGATGTAACCGAATGGAACAGAATGGATCAGGATGAAACAGGATGGAACAGGATGGAACGGGATGGAACAGGATGGAACAGGATGGAACAGGATGGAACAGGATGGAACAGGATGGAACAGGATGGAACAGGATGGAACTGGATGGAACTCAGACTGAGACTATACCGAGACCGAGACCGAAACTGAGACTGAGGACTAATGGAACAGGATGGAACAGTATGGAACGGGATAGAATAGAATAGACCAGAATGGACCAGGATGAAACAAGATGGAACAAGATGGAACAGGATGGAACTATAATTAAGCCTTTACATAAAAATAATGATAAGGAAAATGTAAAAAACTACCGTCCAATTGCTTTGATTTCTATTTTTTCAAAAATTTTGGAAAAGTTTATTTACATGCAGATGTACAGTTTTCTTGAAAAATATAATATTTTATGTCAAGAACAAAAAGGATTTCGAAAAAATAAAACTCTAAATATGGCCATCCATGAACTACTTAAGCCTATAATAACTGGAATGGATAATAAAATTCCAATATGTGCCATATTTACTGATATGACAAAGGCATTTGATTATGTTAATCATAAAAACCTGTTAAATAAATTAAACTGTTATGGAATCAGAGGAAATATTCTTAAATTGATTGAGTCATATCTTACTAATCGCAAACAGATAACCGAAATAAGTAGGATCTGTCCAATAAATCGTATGGAAATAAAATATATGTCCGATACAAGACTGGTAAAATGTGGTGTCCCGCAAGGTAGTGTGCTTGGGCCCTTATTATTTTTAATTTATATAAATGACATGCCGACAAATGTTCGTAATCCTATGATACTCTTTGCTGACGATAGCACCGCTATAGTAAAACATAATGACTGTAGTAATTATGAAAATGACATTAATAGTACTTTAGAAGACATAATTAATTGGCTTAATAACAATAACTTAAAAATTAATCTATCTAAAACTAAAATCATGCACTTTACGCAAAATCCTAATAAAGTTGACAACTTGAATACTAATTATCGAAACCAGAGCATAGAACGGACTGACATAACAAAATTCTCAGGACTACTAATAGATGATAAATTAACGTGGAAACATCAATCAGACGAAATATGTAAAAAATTATACAAATCAGCATATGCTTTGTTTAACTTAAGCAAAACAGTCAACAGAGATGCAGTTCTATCCGCTTATCATGGATTAGTGGGATCGGTATTGAGGTTCGGTGTAATTTTCTGGGGAAACTGTAGTGAACGCGAACACATATTTAGAGCACAGAAACGATGCATTAGGGCAATTTGCGGGCTTGGTACAAGGGATAGTTGTGAACCGTTTTTCAAATCACTGAAAATATTAACATTGCCTTGCCTGTATATTTTGGAAGTGGCGTTATTTGTTAAAAATAATGGACATTTATATACAAGTTTTCGTATGTGTCGGAACACCACACGCGCACAATATGCTAATAAATTAAGAATACCACCTTGTAAAACAGCATTTTTCAAGAAAGGCGTACTGCACTTAGCACCTCGTATTTACAATAAGATTCCAGAACCACTAAAGCAATTACCAGTGCCAATTTTCAAAAAAAAATTGAAACAAATACTTATTGAGAAATGTTATTATTCTATACAGGATTTTCTTTGTGACAATTTACTCATATAAGCACAGTTTTTATATTTAAATTTGATTTGTAATTTACTAAATTCATTAATATTTTTTTGACATACAGTACCTACATAATGTGACATTTATAATTGTGACATTATTAAAATTTTAAAAAATACTTCGCTGACATTGTAATTATACTTGATATTGGTTAATTTGCTGTCATTCTGTTTGAGAATGTTTGAATCATTATGTTGTTGTTTTGCACACCCATTATGGGTAAAATATGACGAACTTAATAATGTATCTTATCTTTTCACCTTTTATGTACCTACTCATATTTATGCAAAAATAAATGAATTGAATTGAATTGAATTGAACAGGATGAAACAGGATGGAACAGGATGGAACAGTGTGGAACGGGACAGAACAGGATGGAGTAGGATGAACCAGGATGGAAATGGAACAGGATAGAGTAGGACGAACCAGTATGGAACAGGATAAAACAGAATGGAACAGAATGGAACATGATATAAC
The DNA here is from genome assembly GCA_950108535.1 of Agriphila straminella. Classification (NCBI taxonomy): domain Eukaryota; kingdom Metazoa; phylum Arthropoda; class Insecta; order Lepidoptera; family Crambidae; genus Agriphila; species Agriphila straminella. The sequence goes on from OX467306.1 coordinate 21,594,964, forward strand.
AGGATGGAACAGGATTGAACAGGATGGAACCAGATGGAACAGGATGGAACGGAAAAGAACAGGATAAAATAGAATGGACAAGGAATGGATGTAACAGGATGGAACAGGATAAAAAGGATGTACAATGCAGCTTTGTTTTGAACTACAGACCTATAATATTAGTGCGCTTACGGATATTATTACATAGTTACAATAAAATTAATTTAGGTGTTTGGTTTTATTTGATGATTGCGATTAGTCGAATGGGTATTACCTATCTCTGACTTAAATGCATGTTTCGGGTTCGAGTTTTGTGTGGATATTTCGTGATGAAGATAAATTTTGCATTTTTTAAGTAGTCATTGTTTTAGATAGGTACTTATTTAAGGATGGCTTTCGTTTTAGTACTAGCTTCTTAGTTTTTTAATACCTACCTAATCGATGCAATCGGGAAAAAACTTAGGTTCGTACTTATTTAATGTAACTTTATTCAGGTATTACAAAATAATCATTTAAACTATTTAACTACCTAAAATACACAAATGTGAAAAGAAATCAATAGAGTAAGACATTATCATTTTAACTATTGTGTACATAGCCTTAACTGCATATTGTCGGCTTATTTGAATATCAAGTTTGCGACATTAATATGATACTATATCCGTTCCGTAAAATGAAACGTTTATTTTGCAAATACTTAATAATTACGATTAACTTTGGTAAAATATGTAAATAACGATTTTCAGTGGTTGTAAACCGTTACGTGTTTATATTTAATACATTATATTTTAATAGAAAATTTGGAACTAAATTATCCGAGGAAAAATTAGTTTGATGTTTATCTTATATCATTATCACATGAGGAGTGACAAGAACCTGTAAATCAGTTTCAGGTCCAGTTAATTTTATTTATTTTTTGTGGTGCTCTGTCAAATAAAATATTTAATATTAAAAAACGACAAAAAGTTTCGTATTTTTTTTCCCTACAGTATAATTTTCTATTAAACTGAGGATTTATTCAAATAATAAATACGCGAACATATTGAAAAGTTTTTCACCCCTGGTTATGAAATTATTGAAGAGTCGGCAAAAACAACCTATTTAAAACGATTTCCGATCAATAAGTGTCACAAATTGTGGTGCTGCTCCGTCACTATTAGCGAAGACACTCTGCCTCTCCGTCACCAGCGGTTCGCCAGTCATCGATCCTACTGCTCCATCCTCTCTCTGCGAGAGCACTCTGCCGGCCCCCGCCCAGCGCCAGCGCCCCGCCCGCCCACACGCTGACCATCAGCCAGCTGCTCTGCCATCACCACAAGCTCACCGTACAACTCACACCAGCAAAACGAGGATCCGTGCTATTGCAATAATGTTCGTAAGTTGTTATTTTACTAAATGATTGAATACTAATCCGATAAGGTAAGTTTGTAAATGTGTTAAAGTTACTATCATGTTTGCGTCAAGAGTTTTAAATCTCGATCTTATTACTTTACCACTATGATATCAAACGCGATGGTAACTTTTGCATATTTACAAACTTACACTCAGCCCTCTGTTCAATTTAAGTTTCAAACGTAATTAAAAGGAAATATTTTTTTATCGAATCTAAAATTATTCGGGAGTAAATTTTATCACAAATTCTGTAAATTATTGTTAGCTTTATCTAATGTAGTGTAATAATAACTTCCAGGTCGGACTCAGAATACTACAACAATAAGCGCAGCAAAGGCGCTAAAAAACAGGTCGTGGAAGATTTCGTCGAATCGGACACCGATGGGGAAACGACTTCCAAAGTAACGTATGTATTAAATAAACATACTTGCACTTTCTATTAAAAGATTCTCTTAAATCAGTTTTATAGTTAAATACATTTACAACAAACTTTTTTTTTTCATTTACAATATTTAGATTACATACTATTTTATGACTAAGTTTATTCAACATGTAATCTTGACGTACATTTATAATATGATATAGTTAGGTTAGGTTAGGTTAGGTTAGGTTAGGTTAGGTTAGGTTGGGGTGCCATGTCAGACAACCTCCTCGTGGTGCACCCTGGGCGTCACCGTTTTTGATACGGTGACGGCTAATGGTCTGGCAGACGGAGATGGCGCTGGTTCTGTCCCAGCGTCATCCGCTCGTAACCCCGTACGTGGTGCGGGAGCGAGGGTCGCCATCCCAACGGATGGGGGCTGCGAGGAAGAAAACCTCTCTAAAAAATTACGGACGGGGACCTGACGGTCCTGTCCGCTTCGGCGGATAGTGTGGGCTCCGAGTCGGCGTCCCAGACGTATTCTGGGTAGCGGCGGCTCGGTACGGGCTCGGCCGGCGTCTCGGACGTTTCTGAGTAGCGGCGGTGCGGGTCGGAGTGTTGGGGGCCTTCTGTAGGCCCAGCGGTCCTTTGGACGTAGTATCGGGAGCGCCGTAACCCCGTACGTGGTGCGGGGACGGAGGCCGCCACTTCAAGTGGGGGCTGCGTGGATGGACACCACTTTAAAAAACCAAGGGGAGCCTGTCCCCTTTAAAAGAGGCGAAACTTTAAAGACCATGAACATGGACAATTGTAAAGAGACATTACCCCAGGAGGGTACCAGCTGCTCCGCAGCTGGAGAATCCCTCCCGGGCACCTCGGTGCCCGGCTGCCCCTCGTATTCTGGGGGGGGCAACAATTGTTTTGAGGACAATCCAGCGTTGGGTCCGGGATTAAACTGCGCTGCTACTAAACCAATCGGCCGTTTTGGGTCGGATATGTCGGGGAAATCGACGGGTGTTTGCACCAGGTCGAATGAGCGAGTAGTCACACCGTGCAATGTACGGTTAGAACGACTGGAGATTTCTGCTTTCAAAAGAGCGGAAGTTGAGGAGAATACTGGAGGTGATGTGTTTCACGAAGCAGTGGAGGAAGATGAACAATCGCTCTCTAGCTGTAATGTTGACGAAAATAGTAGGAAACGTCCACTGAATACAACGTCTGAGTCTGAGACAGAACCAAGTCTCCCGTCCCCTAAAATTCATGCGACGGGTAGTGGTCGTGGTGGTCTTTCTAAATCAACGGATGAACAGGTTTTGTCGACGACGAGTCTCGATCGCGAAAGAGGTCGTCCCCCGACCACTGGGGAATATATGGGACTCACAAGGGCAAAGTCTCAGTTTGTTGCGGCGCGCCGGGAGGAGTTGATCCTGCAGGCTGAAGAAGACACCATTTCTATGGCACAAGCCGCGAGGGAGAACAGGGCCCGCCGCGGCATTGAGAGAATTATCAGAAATCCGCTGGACGCTGATGAAAAGGTTGCTGAAGTTCTAAAGCAGCAGGTGAAGGAGGAAATTGGCGTCATTCTCCATGTGGCTGAGCACTCTAGGAACCTCAAAGGAACTTTCCAGCGGTCACTGAAGGATGCGTCAGTCTCAATTTTTGAGGTCGTGGATGCTCTTGCCAAGCGCACAGCTAGCGAGGAGACGGTGAAAATGCAGGCCCTGTGTGCTCGCCAGCAAGCGGAGCTTGACATACTAAAGAAGGAAGTGGCTGAGCTTCGGGATACTTTGGAACGGTGCCGTATCGAACGTTCGTCCAGCCAACCAAACGATGTAGATATGGAGCCGGAAGCTTCAACACCTACGCTGAGTGAAGATTTAATGAGAGATGTCATGATACGGGTGGGTACCATGGTAAACACCAGAATAGAGTCGATTGAGGCGCGCCTCCCTCGACCGGAAAGGTTACGCCCACCGCTAGCATCTGACAAAAAGAAGAAAGAAGCTCCTGCTGCCTTTAAGCCCACAGACATGTCGGACTTCCCGGAGTTACCACCACCTCCGTCTCTAGCTCCGGTACCACGACCTGATAAGGGAAAAGGCAAGGGAAAAAAGACGTCTCAACAGCCGAAACCAGTGCCTAGATCCGGGTCTGCAAAGAAGGCACCACCAGCCTCGAAAGCTAAAACTGCGCCTGCACCTGCGCCTGCGTCTGCGCCTGCGCCTGCACCTGCACCTAAGCCTGTGCCATCGACTAGCCGAGAAGCAGACGACGAAGGCTGGCAAAAACAAGAAAGCCGGAAGGCTAAAAATAAAGCTAAGAAGAAGGAAACAGCCAAGGCGGCTGTTGAAGAAGCAAAAAAGAAGAAAAAGACGAAAAAGAAGAAGAACAAGCTACGCCCACCAAACACAACGGCGGTAGTCATCACCTTGCCGCTAGATGCAAAGGACCGGGGCTTAACTTATGCTGACGTAATAGGCAAGGCGAGGCAAAGCATTGTCCTTGAAGACTTAGACATTCCCGGAGTTAGGGTAAAATCTACTCTCACTGGAGCCCGTGCTCTTCAAATACCGGGCTCTGACTCAGGAAATAAGGCTGATCTTCTAGCTCAAAAGCTTCAAGAAATTCTCCCAGAAGGCGTAAAGGTTTCGCGACCGATTAAATGTGCGGACATTCGAATCTCTGGTTTGGATGACTCTGTCACGGAAGAGGACATCGCAAAGGCAGTCTCATCGAAAGGGGGGTGTTCGAAAGAAACTGTCAAGGTGGGGACAATTCGAATTGGTCCGGGGGGAATGGGCACTGTTTCTGTGCAATGCCCTGTTAGTGCCGCCAGAGTTATTGTCGGAGAGGGAAGAATTTTGGTTGGTTGGAGTTCTGCCTCCGTCCGTTCCTTAGAGCCACGTCCGCTTATGTGCTTCCGCTGCCTCGAGTTGGGTCACACTCGGCAGCGGTGCAATGCTCAGATAGACCGCAGCGACCTGTGCCTTCGCTGCGGTAAGGCTGGTCATAAAGCCGCACAATGCCAAACTAAGCCGCACTGTCCAATCTGTGCTAATCTTAAGCGGCCTGCGGACCATAGTATGGGATCGAAAAAATGCGCTCCACCGTCGAGGAAGCACAAGGCAGCCGGAGGGACCCCGGCCACCACCACTCAAGAAGAGCGGCCTAGTCCGCCAGAGGCTATGGAAACTAGTAATGGATAGTGGCCCTTACCAATTCCTCGTAGCGAACGTGAACCACGCCACCAGGTCACAAGACCTTTTTGCACAAGCAATGGCGGAGGATTCAATAGAAGTGGCTGTAATATCTGAGCCCTATTATATCCCACCACGCACCAACTGGGTTGGGGATATCAACGGGGTTGTCGCTGTTTGTACCTCTGCTGGAGCTCTTCCTTTCCAAGTAGTAGAACGGGGTTCGGGGTTTGTCGTGGTAAAATTTAGGGGTTTTTACATAATTGGCGTTTATTTTTCACCCAATCGTGGGGTAGCCGAACTAGAAGCATACCTCGATCTGCTAAGTCCGGTCATAAGGCGACTGTCACCTGCGCCATTGATAGTTACGGGAGACCTAAATTGCAAATCTTCTGCGTGGGGATCTCGTGTTAATAACCCGAGAGGCACAGTTTTGGCTGCTTGGGTTGAGACGTCGGGTCTTGTTGTGTGCAACAGAGGCCGTGTTCACACATGTGTCAGGAGGCGAGGAGGGTCCATCGTGGATGTTACATTTGCGACTCCCGCCATGGCTCGACGCATAAATGAATGGAGAGTGATTGTGAATACGGAGACACTGTCGGACCATCGCTATGTCAGGTTCAAGGTTTCCTCTCCTCAGGTGACGAACAACACCCCGTCGCCTAGGAGAGTTAGAGCACAATTTCCCAGATGGACGCTCACTCGAATTGATAGGGAGCTAGCAGAGGAAGCGGCTATTGTTGCAAGCTGGTGTCCTACCCCGGAGGGGGAAAGAAACGTCGATGAGATGGCCATCTCTTTTCGTAGCGATCTTACGACCATATGCGACACAGCTATGCCCCGCAGCAGATGTCCCAGATCTGGCAGGACACAAGTTTACTGGTGGTCGACTGAAATCGCTGCACTTCGATCCAACTGCAACGCTGCCCGAAGAGCGCATAAAAGATGTCGTCGTCGTCGTCTACACACGGATGAAGAGGAGGACCTGCTGCATAGAGCTTATAAAGATGCAAAAGCGCAGCTTGCATTGGCTATCAGTCGTGCTAGGGAGGAATCCTGGAATGAGCTCCTGGAGGGTTTAGACCGGGATCCCTGGGGGCGCCCATACAAGATGGTCCGCAATAAACTGCGCCCTCCTGCTCCACCTATCACGGAGACAATGGAGCCACAGCTCCTTCAGACAGTCGTCGCGGGTTTGTTCCCAAGTCCCGGGGAGTTTCGACCTCCTGCGATGGTTCCGCCCATCCACGAAGTTATTGACGTCACGGAGATTCCACTCGTATCTAATGATGAAATTGAGTTTGCGACGGATCGCCTTAAGGCGAAAAAGAAAGCCCCAGGTCCGGATGGTGTTCCGGGTCGCGTATTGGAGATCGCTCTTAAACACCTCAAAGAGCGCCTGTGCGAGGTTTTCAACGCTTGTTTGCGGGCCGGTAAATTTCCAACCACCTGGAAGGAAGGTCGTCTGTGCTTGTTGAGAAAGGAAGGCAGACCTCTCGATTCTCCCTCGGCGTACCGGCCTATAGTCCTGCTAGATGAGGCGGCCAAGTTCTGTGAGCGTATTCTCGCTGCGCGCATCATAGAGCATCTACGAGAAGTAGGTCCAGACCTTGCGGAGCAACAGTACGGTTTTCGCTCCAACCGCTCTACGGTCGACGCAATTTTAGAGCTCAAGCGGCTTGCGATGGAGGCAATAGACCAGGGGGAAGATCTAGTGGCGGTGTCTTTAGACATCGCCAATGCTTTCAATTCTCTGCCATTTGAATGCATCATAGAGGCACTGAGATATCATCGTGTCCCCCTATATATCAGGCGAGTGATAGAGGACTATCTTCGGGGTAGGCAGGTTCTATTTGTGGCCAGCAACGGGGAACTTATGACTCATCAGGTTGAGTGCGGGGTTCCACAGGGATCGGTTTTAGGCCCCTTGCTGTGGAACCTCGGCTACAACTGGGTCTTGCGAGGGGCTCTTCTGCGTAGGACGAATTTAATCTGCTACGCGGATGACACACTTGTGACCGCTAGAGGTCGTACATTTGAAGAGGCTGCACGTCTTGCCACGGTGAGCACTACGCTCGCCATCGATCGGATACGTCTTTTAGGGCTCAGGGTCGCTCTTGAAAAAACGGAAGCTATTGCTTTTCACGGCCCCAGACGAAAACCGCCTGACAACTCTTACATCTTAGTTGAAGGCGTGAGAATACCAATCAACCCCTTTATAAAATATTTGGGGCTTTTCATAGACGGACGATGGACCTTCAGGGAGCATTTTAAGCGGCTAGGTCCCCGGCTCACGGGTGCGGCGGCTGCCTTGAGCCGTCTTTTACCAAATGTGGGTGGTCCGAGTGGAACGTGCCGACGCCTTTTTGCTGGTGTCGTTAGATCCATGGCGCTTTATGGAGCGCCTGTATGGGTAGATGCACTAACCCCTCAGAATCGAGCCCTGCTGCGCCAACCGCAGCGCATATTAGCTGCAAGGGCAATCAGGGGGTATCGTACGGTGTCGGGGGACGCTGCCTGCGTTCTGGCGGGAACTCCTCCGTGGGACAAGGAAGCCGAGGTCCTAGCGGAAGTATACTGCTATAAGACCGAGCAGAGAGAATTGGGAAATCGCCTTGCAATTGAGGAGATCGACAGAGTGCGCGAACTTGCGCAGGAAGAGGTTTTGCGCGGCTGGTCAGACAACTTGGCCGTAGCTAGATATGGCACACGCACCATTGACGCGATACGCCCCGTTCTTCAAGAATGGGTAACACGACGGCACGGGTCGCTTACTTTCCATTTGGTACAAATTTTAACTGGGCATGGCTGCTTTGGGGATTATTTGCACCAGATTGCTCGTAGAGAGGCCACCCCGGAATGTCATGAATGCGGCGCTGCTGAAGACTCGGCGCAGCACACCTTGGAGGTGTGTGCGGCCTGGAGCTCGCAACGTCGTACTCTTAGAGCCACAATTGGGAGGAACCTGGCACTGCTTTGTGTGATCGCTGCCATGCTGAGCAGTCCGAGGTCATGGGAGGCCATGGTCACCTTTAGTGAGGAAGTGATGTCGCTGAAGGAGGCCGCAGAACGGGAACGCGAAGCAAGCGCTGAAGCGGACCCAATTCGACGCAGACGAACTGGGAGAAGGCAACGTCTGTTTGCCAACCGTCTCCCCAGCTAACAGGCCGGCGGGCGGGGGTAGGGTGAACCCTCGCTCGCTTCTCAGGCCTCGTATCGATTGCGGAGATGTCTATATGTGTCCAGACATCTCCCCAAAATCCGACGAAGCCCGGAATTGCCGGGGCTGAAACAGGGCGGTGTGGTTGTTTCCCATAAAGGATCCCATGCCGTTTTTTCCTGTCTGAGAGGCACATCAGGGAGTTTTAGTGGGTATGCCCGTTGCCACTAACCCGGCGGGAGAGTCCCACATAACCCCACTGTGCCACCCCCACGGTGGGGGCATGCGTAAAGCATTTCTTCCTGTACCAAAAAAAAAAAAAAAAAAAAAAAAAAAAAAAGGTTAGGTTAGGTTAGGTTAGGTTAGGTTAGGTTAGGTTAGGTTAGGTTAGGTTAGGTTGGGGTGCTAGGCCAGACAACCTCCTCGTGGTGCACCCTGGGCGTCACCGCTCTTGTTGCGGTGACGGCGAATAGTCTGGCGAGGTAGGGCCCGACCGGCGTCTTGGACGTTTCCGAGTAGCGGCGGTGCGGGTCGGAGAGTTGGGGGCCTTCTGTAGGTCCAGCAGTCCCTTTTGGACGTAGTGTTGGGAACGCCGTAACCTCGTACGTGGTGCGGGGCCGGAGGCCGCCACTTCAAGTGGGGGCTGCGTGGAAGGATACCACTATAAAAAACCAAAGGGGAGCCTATCCCCCTCTAATGGTAGGCCCAATAACCAATGACATGGACAAGTGTAAAAAGTTAATACCCCAGGAAGGTACCAGCTGCTCCGCAGCTGGAGAATCCTTCCCGAGCACCTCGGTGCTCGGCAGCCCCTCGTATTCTGGGGGGGGCAACAACTGTCTGTCGGACAATGCGCTGGGTCCGGGTAAAAACTGCGCCGGAAGTAAGGCACGAGACCGGTCTCGTTCGTCCGTGTCGAAGAAGACTCTTTTAGATGATGGTGGGCCTAGCTCAGGCGGATCGTATTACGCTGCAAGCAGCAAAACCAAAAAACCTGTAATTGTGTTAGAGAGAGTAGGAAGTGTGGAGAGTATGCTATCGGGCTCCGATTGCACACTTACAGAGACGAGCGATATGGGCGATTTTCGTGAGCCCTTGTCGCTAAGAAGTAGGACTCAGAAGCGTCCACGCTCTCATGATGCCAATAGTTCCGGTTCGGAACTATCGGATAGCCAGTCGATAAGATCGAGTTCATCTTGTTCGAAACTGTCACGGCGGGGAAGGGGACGTCCCCCGACCACTGGCCACTGTATCGGTCTTGCCAAGGCTGTGAATGAATACAAATCGGCAAGAAGAGAAGAACTGCTGCTTCAAGCAGAGGAAGAGACGTTTGCAATGACGCAGGCTGCAAGGGTAAATAGAGCCCGACGCGCATTGGAGAGAGGCAATCCAATGAATACAGAAGACGACGGAAAATCCGATGCGATTCTCCGGGAACAAGCTAAGGAAGAATGCGCGATAATTCTCCATGTCGCAGAACACTCTAGAAATCTAAAGGGTACGTTCCAACGGTCACTTAAAGAGTCAGTGAACTCGCTCAAAGAAGTGGTAAACATCTTGGGCAAGCGTACCATAAATGAGGAAACCACCAAGCTTCAAGCTGAAAATGCGCGCCTAAGGGCCGAGGTGGAACAACTTAAAAAAGCGATGGCTGAGCTGCGAGTAGAAATGCATAGTTTCTCAGAGCAGAGATCTATGCCCGCTCCATGCGAAACACCGATGGAAACGTCGGCACCAGCAATCGATCAAGACCTAATGAGGGAGGTCATGATACAGGTGGGCACCATGGTGTCCACTAGACTGGAGTCGCTAGAGGCACGCCTTCCTCCTCAGGAACGGCTTCGTCCGCCATTGGCAGCGGACAGGAAAAATAAGGCATCCCCTACAACTCAATTGCCTGTTCAAGAGCCTGAACTACCGGCACCCCCGGTTCCGGCACCACGAACAGAGAGTGGGAAAAAGAAAGGCAAAGGGAAAGGCAAAAAGACGACTCCACAGCCGGTCTCTGAGCCGCAATCTGGTTCTGCACCTGCGTCGCAACCCAAACCAAAGCCTGCGCCACGTTCAGGGAGTGCAAAGAAGAAGGTGCCTTCACAGAAAGATTTATCGACACCAGGACCCTCCACCAATCAGCCTGTAGAGGAGGAGGGCTGGGAACAAGTCACAAATCGAAAAGCAAAAAATAAAGTAAATAAGAAGGAAGCAGCTAAGAAACAGGAAGAAGCTGCAAAGATCAAAAAAAAGAAGAAAAAGAAGGACAAGCTGCGACCACCACGTACAACAGCGGTGGTCATTACTTTAGACAAAGAGGCACAAGACCAAGGCCTATCATATGCTGACGTCATTGGAAGGGCGAGGCGAAGCATAGCGTTGGAAGACCTAGAAATAGCCGGAGTCAAAGTTAAAATGACTCTCACTGGGGCCCGCGCAATAGAAATACCAGGTTCTGACTCTGGTGATAAGGCAGATCGCTTAGCTGAAAAGCTAAAAGATATACTCCCAGAGGGTGTTAAAGTTACAAGGCCGGTAAAATGCGCGGACCTTCGTTTATCTGGATTGGATGATTCCATCTCACAAGATGATATTGTAACTGCAGTTTCTTCGAAGGGGGGGTGCCTGAAAGATGCTGTAAAGGTGGGGGCAATCCGTAGTGGACCGGGAGGAATGGGGACTGTTTCTGTACAGTGTCCGGTCAACGCCGCTAGGGTAATCGTTGGAGAAGGTAGACTTCTCATAGGGTGGAGCTCTGTCTCTGTCCGTGCACTAGAGCCACGACCGCTCATGTGCTTCCGCTGCTTGGAGTTGGGTCACACTAAGCAGCAGTGCAATGCCCAGATAGACCGCAGCAACTTGTGCCTTCGCTGCGGTAAGGCTGGTCATAAGGTAGCACAATGCACCGACAAGCCGCACTGTCCAATCTGTGCGAATCTTAAACGGCCTGCGGACCATAGCATGGGGACCAAAAAATGTGCCCCACCAACGAAAAGGCACAAGGTAGCCGGAGGGACCCCGGCCACCACCAATCGAGTAGAGCGGCCTAGTCCGCCAGAGGCAATGGAAACCACCAATGGATAGTGGCCCTCTTCTATTCCTCCAAGCGAATGTAAACCACTGCGCCAGATCACAAGATCTTTTTGCACAAGCAATGGCGGAGGGTTCTATAGACGTGGCAGTAGCATCGGAGCCGTATTACATCTCACCTCAACCAAACTGGGCTGGGGATATAAATGGTGTCGTTGCAGTCTGCACTCCAGCTTGTGCTCCTCCTTTTCAGGTTATAGAAAGAGGCGCAGGGTTTGTTGTAGTAAAAATAAGAGATTTCGTAGTGATCGGGGGTTATTTTTCACCTAACCTAGGAGTGGCTGAGCTTGAAGTCTACCTCGATACGCTTAGTCCAGTGTTGAGAAGATTAAGTCCAAATCCTGTACTCATAATGGGGGATCTTAACTGTAAATCGTCAGCCTGGAATTCTCCTGTCACTAAACCTAAGGGCACTGTTCTGGCAGACTGGGTCGGGACGTCAGGGCTCGTTGTTTGTAATAGGGGCTCAGTTTATACTTGCGTCAGGAGGAATGGAGGGTCCATCGTGGATGTGACGTTTGCGACTCCATCCATGGCCCGACGCATTCAAGACTGGCGCGTTATAGTAAATACGGAGACGTTGTCGGACCACCGATATATAAAGTTTAAAATCTCCTCACATCAGGTGACAAACAACACCCGTTCATCTAGAGCAGCTGGTAGAGCGCAATTTCCAAGGTGGACTCTTACTCGACTGGATAAACAGCTGGCAGAAGAAGCAGCTATGGTAGCATGCTGGAACCCCACTCCAATGGGTGATAGAAGTGCAGACGAATTGGCAGTCTCTATCCGCGAAGATCTTACATCTATCTGTGACACGGGCATGCCCCGCAGCAGAGGTCTCCCGAAAAACAGGCAACAGGTTTATTGGTGGACGCCAGAAATTGCTGCTCTCCGATACACCTGTAACGATGCCCGACGAGCGCACAAGCGATGTCGCCGACGACGCCGACACACTGACGAAGAGGAAGAAATATCCTATAGGGCTTACAAGGAAGCAAAAATTAATCTTCAACTAGCCATCAACCGCGCTAGAGATGAATCATGGAACGGTTTTGTTGGGACACTAGATCAAGACCCATGGGGGCGCCCATATAAGATGGTACGCAATAAGTTGCGCCCCTATGCTCCTCCTATCACAGAGACTATGGAGCCGCAGCTCCTGCAGACGGTTGTTGCGGGACTATTTCCGAACCCCGGAGAATTCAGACCTCCAGTGATGGTACCACCAACTGCCCACGGGTTTGAGGCGGAAGTCCCCATGGTCACAGATGGAGAGATGGAAGTTGCGACAGATCGCCTTAAAGCTAAGAAGAAAGCCCCCGGCCCAGATGGTGTTCCAGGCCGCGTGCTGGAGGTAGCTCTAAAACATCTCAAAGAGCGCCTCCGTGCCGTTTTTGACGCTTGCCTGCTGGCGGGAAAATTTCCAGCGATCTGGAAGGAAGGCCGTCTTTGTTTGCTGCGGAAAGAAGGTCGTCCTGCAAATTCACCCTCCGCATATAGGCCGATAGTTTTGCTAGATGAAGTGGCTAAATTCTTTGAGCGTATACTTGCAGCTCGTATCATTCAGCACCTGAGAGAAATGGGTCCAGATCTGTCGGAGCAACAATATGGTTTCCGTACAAACCGCTCCACAGTCGATGCGCTCCTAGAACTAAAGAGGCTTGCAACAGAGGCGATAAACCGAAGGGAGAGCTTGGTAGCGGTATCATTGGATATTGCCAACGCTTTCAATACTCTTCCATTTCCGTGCATTCTTGAGGCGCTGAAATTCCACCAGTTGCCTCTGTACTTACAACGGTTAATTAAAGATTATCTCACTGGAAGGCGTGTCCTCTTCGTCAATAGTGCCGGACAGTTGATGACTCATGACGTGGAGTGCGGGGTTCCACAGGGATCTGTCCTTGGTCCCTTACTGTGGAACCTCGGTTATAATTGGGTCCTGCGAGGAGTTCTCTTGCCCCGGATGAACGTGATCTGCTATGCAGATGATACACTCATCGCGGCCCGGGGCAAGAATTTCGAAGAAGCAGCACGTCTGGCTACGGTTGGCTCAACCCTTGTAGTTGGGCGTATTCGACTGCTAGGTCTTAGAGTGGCTTTGGAGAAGACAGAGGCTATAGCCTTTCATGGCCTACGGCACAAACCACCGGGCGATGCTCACATCCTCATCGACGGTGCGAGAGTGCCAATAAAGCCCAGCATCAAATATCTGGGACTAATCCTGGACAGCCGATGGTCATTTGCAGAGCACTTCAAACGGTTGGCTCCACGGCTGACCAGTGCGGCGGCGGCTTTGAGTCGACTTTTGCCCAACGTTGGTGGGCCGAGTGTAACGTGTCGTCGCCTTTTTGCAGGTGTCGTGAAATCGATGGCTCTCTATGGGGCACCCGTATGGGTAGACGCTCTCACCCCTGAAAATCGTGCATGTCTGCGACAACCACAACGCATCTTGGCAACAAGGGCGATAAGAGGGTATAGGACGGTGTCAGGTGATGCGGCCTGCGTTTTAGCGGGTACACCGCCATGGGAGAGAGAGGCAGAAGTCCTTTCAGAAACTTACCGCTTTAGGGCAGAGGCTAGGGAGCGAGGGGAACGACCCGCGCCTGAGGAAGTCCGCAGAGCGCAAGAAATTTCGCGCAATGAAATATTACAGAGGTGGTCGGAGGACCTGGAAACTGCTAGGTACGGGACACGAACGACAGATGCAATTCGACCTGTTCTAAACGAATGGATAACTCGGAGACATGGGTCGCTAACTTACCATCTGGTGCAGATACTCACCGGACATGGCTGTTTCGGTGGCTATCTGCACCGAATTCAAAGAGAGGCGACTCCGCAATGCCACGAGTGCGGTGCTGTTGAAGACTCGGCGCAGCACACCTTAGAGGTGTGCGCAGCCTGGAGCTCGCAGCGCCGTGCCCTTACGGCCGTGGTGGGTGGGGACCTGACACTGCCCAGCGTGATCATCGCCATGCTGGGCAGTGAGAGGTCGTGGGAGGCCGTGGCTTCCTTCTGCGAAGACATTATGACGCAGAAGGAGGCTGCAGAGCGGGACCGTGAAAACGACACACAAGCGGACCCGCTACGACAAAGAAGACTGGGGAGGAGGCGACGGCAGTTCGCGCGTCGTTTTCCCGTGTAACACAGGCCGGTGGGTGGGGGTAGGGTGAACCCCTGCCTGCCTTTGGTGGCCTCGTAGAGATTGAGGAGACGCCCATGTGTGCTCGGGCGTCTCCTCATCGGCGAAGTGGCCCGGATTTGATTTGCCGGGGCCGAGCAGGGCAGCGTGGTAGAATCTCAATAAGGAGCCCATGCTGTTTTATCCCTGGTTGAGAGGCACACCGAGGGGTTTAGTGGGTATGCCCGTTGCCACTAACCCGGCGGGCGAGTCCCACATAACCCCACCGTGTCGCCCCGCGGTGGGGTAGGCGTAACGCATTCCCCTCGTAAAAAAAAAAAAAAAAAAAAAAGGTTAGGTTAGGTTAGGTTAGGTTAGGTTAGGTTTTTTTTTTTTTTTTTTTATTTGGGTGTATTACAAACTTCGTCTTGCATGACAAGACACATTGTTATTGCTAAGGTTTACATGATTTCTTAATTATTTAAAAAAAAAGTTTTACAATTTTAGTTGTATTAATACGTCTACGTTTACATTTTATCTTAAATTATTACCTAGTTTTAGGACCTAGTTTTACTACTTAGTACAGTATAACTTCCATGTTATTTTTGATTTCAGGTTCTAATTGGTTAAAGTCACAGCTGCGACCAAAAACAACAAAAAGGGTCGCAGCCGCGACAAGCAGCGCCACAAGACTTGCCTCGCCGCACCAGCGGCCGGGTCCCCGCAAACGGCTCCTCCTCCACCGCAAACCGGTCACGCCCGCGACAGGTCGCAACCGCCAACACACAAAAACGGTCGCGCCCGCGTCAGGTCGCAGCCGCCACGAAGAAGGTCCGGGTGAAGCCTGACGACGCTCCTCCCTCACCGCAACCGGTCATACCCGCGACAGGTCGCACCCGCCAAATGCACAAAAAACAGGCGCGCCTGCGTTAGGTCGCACCCGCTACGAAGAAGGTCCGGGTGAAACCGCCGCGACGAGCGCGGCCGCCGCCGCGACAAGGCAGTCGCAGGACACGTACTTCCGTTGAATTCAATATTTAATACATTTGTTATGTCCAATATTGTAGCAGGTTACTTAATTTGTATACATAGGCTTTTGGTCTAATATCGTTTAGTTACAGTGCTTGGTACCATGTTAATGCCTAAATTACATCCATGTTTGAGTCGCAAGTGACTCGTCTAAGATTATTTCTTATACAATTAGCTTATATTCTATTTTATGTTTCTATTCTAAGTGATGTTTACATCTAATTCCGCCGGACAAATGCCCCGTCGCGGACTGCCTCCGGGCAAATGCCCCGTCGAGGACTTGGTTACTCATCTGAGATTTTGTCTGTACGTGTAAAGCCAAATTTTACACATCCTTGGTACCGCCGGATAAATGTCCCGCCGCGGTATGCCTCCGGGCAAATGCCCCGTCGAGGGCTTGATGTGGAGCCGTTAGTTGAAAGCCCCCCCACCACGACAAGGTCGCTCCACCGAGGGGGGGGTTAGGTTAGGTTAGGTTAGGTTAGGTTAGGTTAGGTTAGGTTAGGTTAGGTTAGGTTAGGTTAGGTTAGGTTAGGTTAGGTTAGGTTTTTTTTTTTTTTTTTTTTTTTTTTTTTTTTTTTTTTTTTTTTTTTTTTTTATCTACTTCTCCCCAGACTCTAGGTCCAGGCCTTTCTATATCTAATTTTCTCATTCATGCCAGTTCTCTCAAGTATGCCTCTCGCACTTTTATGCTGCATTCTGTATCTTTCTTTCATTCTTATCCTCATTCATACAATAACGGGTGGGAATGCCCGCCTAATCTATATTCTGTACTAATATATACTTTATTTATTTATTTAACACGGAAAATAAGGGTACACTGCTTTTTTCAATCTTTTGCTTACAATTTTTCTTTTCTTAAACTTAATTCTTACTTCCTTATATTCTATTTGTTAATAAAGTCACACACAATTTTGCTATTTCTTACAATTCTCTTTTTCTTACATGATAATATCTATCAATATTTACTTAACAAAAGTTTTAACCTTATTACAATTTCTTTTAGTTACATTTGTTTTCTTACATCTATTTCATTTCTTATCCAGACATTTCTATATTACACAATAGTTCTGGTATACATTTTAAACTTATTTTCTATTTTGGTATCTATCACCCAGTGAGGTTACAGTTTATATCTTACATGATAGCATTTTACTTTGTTTCCTATATTATTATAATATAACATTTTAAGTTTATTAATTTTTAAGGACACATTTTACAATATTTCCTTTTTATTGACATTTTCCTTAAATTCTACATTGTTGATGAGTTTCATCTTATATCTATTTTACATATCTTGTAACTATTACCTTATCTTGTCTACTTACTTTACACATTTGTTGCCAGTACTTAGTACTTAACATCTATTACACGCTGTAATTATATATAGTTCTATATATTTTATTTTGCTTCTTTAATAACTAGGTAGTCGTTATATATGCCAATATATATGACACTATCCTATTTCTTAACTAGTATATATATATCTGTCTAATTGTTTTTTCTTGTAGTAGATTTCATTCCACTATTTGGCCTAATAGGGTTTTTATATTTATTTTAATTTAAGTTTTATGGTATATTTTAGTTTTTATCGAATTTCTGAGATTTATCGTTAAGTTATTTTAATTTAACTATTTTTGTGTTATCTTTATATTTATTAGGTAGTTTTTTATATATTTTCATAATATATAATACTTGCCTATTTCTTATACTTGGTATTTTTTTAAGACTGTTTTTGTTTATTTATTATTATAGTTATTTATTTAATGTTGTTTACTATTGATTACTATGAATTTTTTCAAAAGTTTTTATTCGACTAATTTTTATTTATAGTTTTCAAAAAAAAAAAAAAAAAATTTTTATCAAATCATATATGTCAATATATGTTTTTTAATTAAATTTTTAAAAAGATTTAATATGCATACATTTTAAATTGCAAATTTAATTTGTTGCATGTGTTTGTGTTTGTGAAGTGGAATGGGCTGATGTTATTGCCGTTCTACGTATAATATGAGGTTGTTGACCTGGCCAAGTAGTCCCATTTTTTCCTCACTTCGCATTCTTCGCTGTAGGCGTTGTGTTCTACTTTTTTATGCCCCGCATGTGCACAGTTGCAGCACTCCGGCGGAGAACCAGCAAGCCAAACTTCACATTTGGCCCGCAGATGTGGTCCGCCGCAGTGACTGCATCTGTCCACGTCCTGCGTGCAAAACTTCCTACCGTGCCCATACGCCAAGCATCGCGAACACTGTATTAGAGGGGACTGGTCCTCTACTCTGACCCGCTGGAGGTCTATATGGAGTACACCAGTCTCCGTCATGTTGTGCCAGAGGAGAGGGCTGACTTGTAAGATGATATGTGCTGTTTTGGGGTTTCTAGTCCTTTTCTTGTATTTGATTTTTATTCTCTCTTGCTCATTACTTCCTTCCCAGATGTTCGGGTTTTGCCTTTCTATGGCCGCTATCATTGCGGCGTCATCAAGGTCATCACTGATCACGACGTCCTTGAGGATCACCAATGGGTCCTTATTGGGGATATGCGTGACTTGTAATTTTTTGTCCTGTTTTTCTATGCGTGTGACCACTTCTTTCAGTTCTCCTTTATCCCGACAGCCGATAATAACTTTCTGATCTTTGGCCTTCCTGATTTTATCTATTTTACGCCCTTCCTTGGTGGCGTCCACTGCTCGCCTCACTCTTTCGAGGACCTCCCCGCTGGTTTCCTCAGCGTCATCCGAGGTCACTACGACAGAGTGAAGCGCCGGGACTGGACGGTGTTTAGAGGCCGCGGCGATAGCTGCATACGTTGGCTTGCGAGATGGAGTCGCTGTTGTTGGCTGATGGTCTGCCTGTTCCAAAAGCGTTTGCATTGCTACCACTTTGTGTCCCACCTCTGCGGTGTTTTTGCTAATTGCGCCGGTAGTGACGCTCAAGTCCGAAAATCCTGCATGCATAGTCTCGCTCAGATCTTTCCGAGTCTCACAAATCTTCATGTTCACTGTGTTCAGTGTCGCGTCCATGGCTTCCAGCTTTGCAAGGTGCTTGTTGTTGTGATAGGCGATATTGCCCAAGCTTCCCTCGATCCCCTCCAATTTGCTCATTAGCTGTTTCCCCTCTTGGCTTGGTGTTATAGCCTGGGGTGGTGTAGACCGTGGGGCGTTTTCAAGCACAGTGACCTGAGTTGCCAAGATTTTATTCTGGTCCTGCAGTTTCTTCCTCAAATCCAAGTGTGACTCTGTGACGAGCAACTTGATTTCATCCAACTCCTCCTTCAAGGATTCCATCTGGCTACTCGCCACAGCGTCATCACTTCCAACAGTGGGTGCTTTGGATGTACTAGCAGCCTGCGCTGTGAGATTAAGCACTTCCTTTTCCAACTCGGTATATCGCTTGCTCAACTCGAAGAGACTCAAAAGGCCGCGTTTGGAATGATTTTCCAGAAATTCTCTAATGTCTCGTCTCATTTGCGAGTATTCCTTAATTTTTATTGGTACATTCTCCATAGAGACCATCATCTCCTGGAGAATGTCACCAAAGCTTTTCTTACTAAACTCCTTCGGGTAGTTCTCATACGTTTTCTTCATGTCTAATGACTTACGTTGGACATTTTTACGCCTGAGGAAACTTTCGGTTGGGTCCCAAGTCCCAACTGATGACTCCGAGGAGCCAGGTGGTGAGGTTCCCGGTTGTTTTTTGGGACTCAGAGCTTTCCCCGGTCTACCTGCTGGCGTGTGCGCGAGTGGCATTTTTGTGGAGTTTAGGCGACGAGACGTAACGGGTCAAAATACAGGGGGGAGAAGTATCGTCAGTTTGTAAATAAGTGTAAAAGTGTATATGTGTATATATGTATATAAAATATTTGTCAAAAACGTTGAGTACGTCCTGCGCAAGAGCTTTGTCAAAAATTATTGTCAAAAAAGCAAATTTTTTAGAAGTTTTCCTAAAATAGAGTAAAATTTTTTAATTTAAATATGTAGAGTCAAAAAGTGACTCTACGTCTCTACTCTTTTACGAAGTCAAGATGGGTGGCTAAATACACCCTCTGGTGAAAACAAAATATTTTTAGGAATTTTTCCCTAAAAGTTATAAAGAAATATCTAAAAAACAAGATGGCGGCCAATATGGCGGCTCCGATCGCCTTAAGTCCTACAGGGCGATTGTAGCCCTTGCCGAGCCCTACAACCCGACCCCTCGCACGCCCCTTTACGACCAATAGTTCCCGAGTAATCGGCGCCGGAAATTCCCGGAGAAACCGGATAAAAACCGGATAAAGGCCGATATCCCGGGAAGTATTGGGCGAAGTACCCGGGTATGTGGTATTTCCTGGTTCCTCTCACCGAGCCCGACCCCCCGGTGGGGTTTTTGGAAACTAATTTCCAAGGTCACCCTAGGGTGATATGACCCCACCAGGATGGTAGAGTGGGTCCGGGGAGACCAACCTGACAAATCCCCGTCGCTCTAGCCCCAATAGTTTGGGAGATATGGCTCTTCAAATTTTTTCAAAATGGCGTCCAAGATGGCCGCCACGAAGTTTGAAGGGCTGTATCTCCGGCCCTATTGAAGCTAGGAACCCGGTGTTTGGGTGTATTGGGGGTGCCCTGGCGAGATCTACCTCGCAAGATTACAAAATCGGTTGGGAAATTAGAGGTGGGAAATTTGGGATTTTCGGGGTTGGGAAGGGTAGGGGGGCAAAAAAGACACAGATTATTCTAAAGTCCCGATCAGATCGGGTGGATAGTTTGGGAGCTATGGCCAATTCAAAAAAGACCACCCCAGGGGGACTGAAGGTACCACTGAGATTCAAAAAATCGTAGCTCCCAAACTATTCGTCGTAGAGACACGGGGTTTTCTGCGGCGTGTTGGGGGAACACTGGGCTACAATACACACGGGCCAGAATCCGGATACAGACACTATATGGAGTTAAGCATCCTCACCCCACCAGGCCGCAAGAGGGACTAATAATAAGCCCTACTGTGGAAACCCCGCCTCTCTAGGTCAAGAAACAAAGGAGATACACACAGGAGAAAATATATCCGGTTTTCAACAAAATGGCCGCCAAACCGGATATTTCGAAAACAAGGGCCTAGCCCACCGGTGTTTGGGCTTATATGTGACCCAAGGGACACCTAAGACCTATGATAGGCCGTCCTACCCCCTATCTATATACCCCTAAAAAATATCACAAAAATAACTTTAAAATTAAAATATCTACAAAAGTATAGGTCCTAAAAATATAGATGGGGTACCTAAAAATAGAACATACAATACACGACAAAATACAAAAGAAATTTTGAAAAACGGACTTAAAACCAAAGTACAATCGGCGGGGGAAGTTTCAACCCCTAACTTCAAAAATTAATAACTCCCTGAATATAGGTCCGAAAATTAAAATTTAAAAACTGAATGAAAGATATTAACTAGTACTAATTTTAGAAATTAAGACAAAATTTACTGTCATACAAATTTTTTGAAATATTAATTTTTGAAATTTTTGAAATTTTTAAGATCTAAAAACTCAGCTGCTTCTTGTCCGATTTTGAAGATCGAGGTATCCAGTGACTCGCCCCGTCGCGCCGCTCCTGCTGAACACCTTCAAAACACCCGGCCGCACCGGGAAGTCCGACCACGTGTTTTCAGGTTAGTTGGTTTTTCCCTTTTATCCCTTAGGATATTAACGGGAAAAATCTGGAACTCAGCTCGTTGTGAAGAGGGCGCAAAGGCGCACACGCCGACAATTCGCAATCCCACGCGTCTCGCAAATTGCGGACACAGTGGGCGAAAAACAGACGATTTTTTAGCACTTTTTGGTGAAACTTTCACTTTTCACTGAATAACTTCGTGAACTTCGCTTGGATTATTGCACTCGATACACCACCGGATGCGCCTCGTCAGCGCGCAACTTTTGATATATCGCACGCCTCGATACGGTTAGAAAAACCCACTTTTTCTAATTTTTAACTGCGGAGCGCACGTGGTTTTGCTGCTTACTCGACGGCGTTCGGAGTGCAACTGGGTTAGGTTAGGTTAGGTTAGGTTAGGTTAGGTTAGGTTAGGTTAGGTTAGGTTAGGTTAGGTTAGGTTAGGTTAGGTTAGGTTAGGTTAGGTTATTACACCCATTATGGGTAAAATATGACGAACTTAATAATGTATCTTATCTTTTCACCTTTTATGTACCTACTCATATTTATGCAAAAATAAATGAATTGAATTGAATTGAATTGAACAGGATGAAACAGGATGGAACAGGATGGAACAGTGTGGAACGGGACAGAACAGGATGGAGTAGGATGAACCAGGATGGAAATGGAACAGGATAGAGTAGGACGAACCAGTATGGAACAGGATAAAACAGAATGGAACAGAATGGAACATGATATAACAGGATGGAACAGGATTGAACAGGATGGAACCAGATGGAACAGGATGGAACGGAAAAGAACAGGATAAAATAGAATGGACAAGGAATGGATGTAACAGGATGGAACAGGATAAAAAGGATGTAACCGAATGGAACAGAATGGATCAGGATGGAACAGGATGGAACAGGATGGAACAGGATGGAACAGGATGGAACAGGATGGAACAGGATGGAACAGGATGGAACAGGATGGAACAGTATGGAACAGGATAAAACAGGATGGATCGAGATGGAACAGGATGGAACAGGATTGAACAAGATTGAAACAACAGAATTGAAACAGGCTGGAACAGGATGAAACAGGAGGAAACAGGATGGAACAGGATAGAACAGGATAAAACAGGATGGATCGAGATAGAACGGTGACTGAGACTGAGACTAAGGATGGAACAGGATGAAACAGGATAATACAGGAAGAAACAAGTCCACGCGGACGAAGTCGCGGGCGGAAGCTGTTGATCAGAATTTAATGAAATTAAAACATGAGGATTTTATCGAATGTCCACGCGGACGAAGTCGCGGGCGGAAGCTAGTTTATAATATTCAGAATTGTATCCAGAGATATTAGTATCCGTTCCCGTTCCAGTTCCCGTTCCAGTTCCCGTTCCCGTTCCCGTTCCCGTTCCCGTTCCCGTTCCCGTTCCCGTTCCCGTTCCCGTTCCCGTTCCCGTTCCCGTTCCCGTTCCCGTTCCCGTTCCCGTTCCCGTTCCCGTTCCCGTTCCCGTTCCCGTTCCCGTTCCCGTTCCCGTTCCCGTTCCCGTTCCCGTTCCCGTTCCCGTTCCCGTTCCCGTTCCCGTTCCCGTTCCCGTTCCCGTTCCCGTTCCCGTTCCCGTTCCCGTTCCCGTTCCCGTTCCCGTTCTCGTTTCCGTTCCCGTTCCCGTTCCCGTTCCCGTTCCCGTTCCCGTTCCCGTTCCCGTTCCCGTTCCCGTTCCCGTTCCCGTTCCCGTTCCCGTTCCCGTTCCCGTTCCCGTTCCCGTTCCCGTTCCCGTTCCCGTTCCCGTTCCCGTTCCCGTTCCCGTTCCCGTTCCCGTTCCCGTTCCCGTTCCCGTTCCCGTTCCCGTTCCCGTTCCCGTTCCCGTTCCCAGTCCCCGTTCCCTTTCCCGTTCCCGTTCCCGTTCCCTTTCCCGTTCCCGTTGCCGTTGTCGTCCCTGTCCCCGTCCCCTGGATGTGCATGTCCAGGTCCAATCATGTCAACGATTTTAATAAATATATGTCATTTTCGCAATCACCACCTCATGAAACCTCAAGAATCGATTTTCATGTTTACTTACCCCATTTAAACCTTAAGGGATGATTTTCAAAATAACAAAATATGTGTTTGCCTATTTGGACAGGATGGAGTAGGATAGAACAGGATGGAACAGGATGGAACAAGATGGAACAGGATTGAACAAGATGGAACAGGATGAATCAGGCTGGAACAGGATGGAACAGGATGAAACAGGAGGAAACAGGATGGAACAGGATGGAAAAAGATAGAACAGGATAAAACAGGATGGATCGAGATGGAACAGGATTGAACAAGATGGAACAGGATGAAACAGGCTGGAACAGGATGGAACAGGATAAAACAGGATAAAACAGGATAAAACAGGAGGAAACAGGATGGAACAGGATAGAACAGGATAAAACAGGATGGATCGAGATGGAACAGGATGGAACAGGATTGAACAAGATTGAAACAACAGGATTGAAACAGGCTGGAACAGGATAAAACAGGATGAAACAGAAGGAAACAGGATGGAACAGGATAGAACAGGATAAAACAGGATGGATCGAGATAGAACAGAACGGTGACTGAGACTGAGACTAAGGTTGGAACAGGATGAAACAGGATAATACAGGATGCAACAGAATAAAACAATATGCATCAGGATAATACAGGAAGAAACAAGACGGAACAGGTTAGAACAGGATAGAACAGAACTGAGATAGACTGAGAAGGACAGAATAAAACAGGATGGAACATTACGGAACAGGAGGAAACAGGTTTTTTTTTTATTTTTTTATTTTTATATTATAACTAGCTTCGGCCCGCGACTTCGTCTGCGTGGACAATCGTTAAAATCCTCATGTTTTAATTTCATTAATTTCTGTTCAGCCGTTTTTACGTGATTAGGCGGGTTCCCACCAAGCGCGCAGCCTCGTGCAAGGCCCGTGCGGCAAACGTCCTACCTCGCGAGGCAGCGAGCTTGGTGGATCAATTCGTGGAATCACGTAAAAACGGCTGATCAGAATTTAATGAAATTAAAACATGAGGATTTTATCGAATGTCCACGATGGACCAGGATGGAACAAGATGGAACAGGATGGTACAGGATTGAACAAGATTGAAACAACAGGATTGAAACAGGCTGGAACAGGATAAAACAGGATGAAACAGGAGGAAACAGGATGGAACAGGATAGAACAGGATAAAACAGGATGGATCGAGATAGAACAGAACGGTGACTGAGACTGAGACTAAGGATGGAACAGGATGAAACAGGATAATACAGGATGCAACAGGATAAAACAATATGCATCAGGATAATACAGGAAGAACCCTGTTGATCAGAATTTTATGAAATAAAAACATGAGGATTTTATCGAATGTCCACGCGGACGAAGTCGCGGGCGGAAGCTAGTTTATTATATTCAGGATGGAACGGAAAAGAACAGGATAAAATAGAATGGACAAGCATGTAACAGGATAAAAAGGATGTAACCGAATGGAACAGGATGGATCAGGATGGAACAGGTTGGAACAGAATGGAACAGGATGGAACAGGATGGAACAGGATGGAACAGGATGGAACAGGATGGAACAGGATGGAACAGGATGGAACAGGATGGAACAGTATGAAACAGGATAAAACAGGATGGATCGAGATGGAACAGGATGGAACAGGATTGAACAAGATTGAAACAACAGGATTGAAACAGGCTGGAACAGGCCGAAACAGGAGGAAACAGGATGGAACAGGATAGAACAGGATAAAACAGGATGGATCGAGATAGAACGGTGACTGAGACTGAGACTAAGGATGGAACAGGATGAAACAGGAACATGATATAACAGGATGGAACAGGATTGAACAGGATGGAACCAGATGGAACAGGATGGAACGGAAAAGAACAGGATAAAATAGAATGGACAAGCATGTAACAGGATAAAAAGGATGTAACCGAATGGAACAGGATGGATCAGGATGGAACAGGTTGGAACAGAATGGAACAGGATGGAACAGGATGGAACAGGATGGAACAGGATGGAACAGGATGGAACAGGATGGAACAGGATGGAACAGGATGGAACAGGATGGAACAGTATGAAACAGGATAAAACAGGATGGATCGAGATGGAACAGGATGGAACAGGATTGAACAAGATTGAAACAACAGGATTGAAACAGGCTGGAACAGGCCGAAACAGGAGGAAACAGGATGGAACAGGATAGAACAGGATAAAACAGGATGGATCGAGATAGAACGGTGACTGAGACTGAGACTAAGGATGGAACAGGATGAAACAGGATAATACAGGAAGAAACAAGACGGAACAGGTTAGAACAGGATAGAACAGAACTGAGATAGACTGAGAAGGACAGAATTAAACAGGATGGAACATTACGGAACAGGAGGAATCAGGTTTTTTTAATTTTTTTATTTTTATATTATAACTAGTTTCCGCCCGCGACTTCGTCTGCGTGGACATTCGATAAAATCCTCATGTTTTTACGTTTCAATATCGATTTTACGATCGAGATAGAACAGAACGGTGACTGAGACTGAGACTAAGGATGGAACAGGATGAAACAGGATAATACAGGATGCAACAGGATAAAACAATATGCATCAGGATAAAACAGGAAGAAACAAGACGGAACAGGTTAGAACAAGATAGAACAGAACTGAGATAGACTGAGAAGGACAGAATAAAACAGGATGGAACATTACGGAACAGGAGGAAACAGGTTTTTTTTATTTTTTATTTTTCTATTATAACTAGCTTCCGCCCGCGACTTCGTCTGCGTGGACATTCGATAAAATCCTCATGTTTTAATTTCATTAATTTCTGTTCAGCCATTTTTACGTGATTAGGCGGGTTCCCACCATGCGCGCAGCCTCGTGCAAGGCCCGTGCGGCAAACGTCCTACCTCGCGAGGCAGCGAGCTTGGTGGGAACCCTGTTGATCAGAATTTTATGAAATTAAAACATGAGGATTTTATCGAATGTCCACGCGGACGAAGTCGCGGGCGGAAGCTAGTTTATAATATTCAGAATAGTATCCCGTTCCCGTTCCCGTTCCCGTTCCCGTTCCCGTTCCCGTTCCCGTTCCCGTTCCCGTTCCCGTTCCCGTTCCCGTTCCCGTTCCCGTTCCCGTTCCCGTTCCCGTTCCCGTTCCCGTTCCCGTTCCCGTTCCCGTTCCCGTTCCCGTTCCCGTTCCCGTTCCCGTTCCCGTTCCCGTTCCCGTTCCCGTTCCCGTTCCCGTTCCCGTTCCCGTTCCCGTTCCCGTTCCCGTTCCCGTTCCCGTTCCCGTTCCCGTTCCCGTTCCCGTTCCCGTTCCCGTTCCCGTTCCCGTTCCCGTTCCCGTTCCCGTTCCCGTTCCCGTTCCCGTTCCCGTTCCCGTTCCCGTTCCCGTTCCCGTTCCCGTTCCCGTTCCCGTTCCCGTTCCCGTTGCCGTCCCCGTTCCCTTTCCCGTTCCCGTTCCCGTTCCCGTTCCCGTTGCCGTTGCCGTCCCTGTCCCTGTCCCCTGGATGTGCATGTCCAGGTCCAATCATGTCCACGATTTTAATAAATATATGTCATTTTATATATGACATATATTTATTAAAATATATGTCACTGAGAGGATGGAACAGGATGGAACAGTGTGGAACGGGACAGAACAGGATGGAGTAGGATGAACCAGGATGGAAATGGAACAGGATAGAGTAGGACGAACCAGTATGGAACAGGATAAAACAGAATGGAACAGAATGGAACATGATATAACAGGATGGAACGGAAAAGAACAGGATAAAATAGAATGGACAAGCATGTAACAGGATAAAAAGGATGTAACCGAATGGAACAGGATGGATCAGGATGGCACAGGATGGAACAGGATGGAACAGGATGGAACAGGATGGAACAGGATGGAACAGGATGGAACAGGATAAAACAGGATGGATCGAGATGGAACAGGATGGAACAGGATTGAACAAGATTGTTCCCGTTCCCGTTCCCGTTCCCGTTCCCGTTCCCGTTCCCGTTCCCGTTCCCGTTCCCGTTCCCGTTCCCGTTCCCGTTCCCGTTCCCGTTCCCGTTCCCGTTCCCGTTCCCGTTCCCGTTCCCGTTCCCGTTCCCGTTCCCGTTCCCGTTCCCGTTCCCGTTCCCGTTCCCGTTCCCGTTCCCGTTCCCGTTCCCGTTCCCGTTCCCGTTCCCGTTCCCGTTCCCGTTCCCGTTCCCGTTCCCGTTCCCGTTCCCGTCCCCGTTCCCTTTCCCGTTCCCGTTCCTGTTCCCGTTGCCGTTGCCGTCCCTGTCCCTGTCCCCTGGATGTGCATGTCCAGGTCCAATCATGTCCACGATTTTAATAAATATATGTCATTTTCGCAATCACCACCTCATGAAACCTCAAGAATCGATTTTCATGTTTACTTACCACATTTACACCTTAAGGGATGATTTTCAAAATAACAAAATATGTTTTTGCCTATTTGGACAGGATGGAGTAGGACGGACCAGGATGGAACAGGATGGAACAGGATGAAACAGAATGGAACAAGATGGAACAGGATAAAACAGGATGGAACCAAATGGAACAGGATGGATCAGAATGGATCAGAATGAAACAGGATGGAACAGTATGGAACAGGATGGAACTGGATGGAACTGAGACTGAGACTATACCGAGACTGAGACTGAGGACTAATGGAACAGGTTGGATCATGATAGAACAGTATGGAACAGTACGGAACAGGATAAAACAGAATGGACAAGGATAGAACAGGATGGACATGATGGAGCAGAATGGAACAGGATGAAACTGATTGGAAGAGGATGGAACAGAATGGAACAGTATGGAACGGGATAGAACAGGATGGAACAGGATGGAGTAGGACGAACCAGTATGGAACAGGATAAAACAGAATG
Source organism: Agriphila straminella (assembly GCA_950108535.1). Taxonomy (NCBI): domain Eukaryota; kingdom Metazoa; phylum Arthropoda; class Insecta; order Lepidoptera; family Crambidae; genus Agriphila; species Agriphila straminella. The sequence goes on from OX467306.1 coordinate 21,622,819, forward strand.
GAACAGAATGGAACATGATATAACAGAATGGAACAGGATTGAACAGGATGGAACCAGATGGAACAGGATGGAACGGAAAAAAACAGGATAAAATAGAATGGACAAGGAATGGATGTAACAGGATGGAACAGGATGGAACAGGATGGAACTGGATGGAACTCAGACTGAGACTATACCGAGACCGAGACCGAACCTGAGACTGAGGACTAATGGAACAGGATGGAACAGTATGGAACGGGATAGAACAGAATAGACCAGAATAGACAAGGATGGACCAGGATGAAACAAGATGGAACAAGATGGAACAGGATGGAACAGGATGGAACAGGATGGAACAGGATGGAACAGGATGGAACAGGATGGAACAGGATGGAACAGGATGGAACAGGATGGAACAGGATGGAACAGGATGGAACAGGATGGAACAGTGTGGAACGGGACAGAACAGGGTGGAACAGGATGGAGTAGGATGAACCAGGATGGAAATGGAACAGGATAGAGTAGGACGAACCAGTATGGAAAAGGATAAAACAGAATGGAACAGAATGGAACATGATATAACAGGATGGAACAGGATTGAACAGGATGGAACCAGATGGAACAGGATGGAACGGAAAAGAACAGGATAAAATAGAATGGACAAGGATGTAACAGGATAAAAAGGATGTAACCGAATGGAACAGGATGGATCAGGATGGAACAGGATGGAACGGGATGGAACAGGATGGAACAGGATGGAACAGGTTAGAACAGGATAGAACAGAACTGAGATAGACTGAGAAGGACAGAATAAAACAGGATGGAACATTACGGAACAGGAGGAAACAGGTTTTTTTAATTTTTTTATTTTTATATTATAACTAGCTTCCGCCCGCGACTTCGTCTGCGTGGACATTCGATAAAATCCTCATGTTTTAATTTCATTAATTTCTGTTCAGCCATTTTTACGTGATTAGGTGGGTTCCCACCAAGCGCGCAGCCTCGTGCAAGGCCCGTGCGGCAAACGTCCTACCTCGCGAGGCAGCGAGCTTGGTGGGAACCCTGTTGATCAGAATTTTATGAGGATTTTATCGAATGTCCACGCGGACGAAGTCGCGGGCGGAAGCTAGTTTATAATATTCAGAATAGTATCCCGTTCCCGTTCCCGTTCCCGTTCCCGTTCCCGTTCCCGTTCCCGTTCCCGTTCCCGTTCCCGTTCCCGTTCCCGTTCCCGTTCCCGTTCCCGTTCCCGTTCCCGTTCCCGTTCCCGTTCCCGTTCCCGTTCCCGTTCCCGTTCCCGTTCCCGTTCCCGTTCCCGTTGCCGTTGCTGTCCCTGTCCCCGTCCCCTGGATGTGCATGTCCAGGTCCAATCATGTCCACGATTTTAATAAATATATGTCATTTTCGCAATCACCACCTCATGAAACCGCAGGAATCGATTTTCATGTTTTCTTACCCCATTTACACCTTAAGGGATGATTTTCAAAATAACAAAATATGTGTTTGCCTATTTGGACAGGATGGAGTAGGATAGAACAGGATGGAACAGGATGGAACAAGATGGAACAGGATTGAACAAGATGGAACAGGATGAATCAGGCTGGAACAGGATCGAACAGGATGAAACATGAGGAAACAGGATGGAAAAGGATGGAAAAAGATAAAACAGGATGGATCGAGATGGAACAGGATTGAACAAGATGGAACAGGATGAAACAGGCTGGAACAGGATGGAACAGGATAAAACAGGATGAAACAGGAGGAAACAGGATAAAACAGGATGGATCGAGATGGAACAGGATGGAACAGGATTGAACAAGATTGAAACAACAGGATTGAAACAGGCTGGAACAGGATAAAACAGGATGAAACAGGAGGAAACAGGATAGAACAGGATAAAACAGGATGGATCGAGATAGAACAGAACGGTGACTGAGACTGAGACTAAGGATGGAACAGGATGAAACAGGATAATACAGGAAGAAACAAGACGGAACAGGTTAGAACAGAACTGAGATAGACTGAGAAGGACAGAATAAAACAGGATGGAACATTACGGAACAGGAGGAATCAGGTTTTTTTATTTTTTTTATTTTTATATTATAACTAGCTTCCGCCCGCGACTTCGTCTGCGTGGACATTCGATAAAATCCTCATGTTTTAATTTCATTAATTTCTGTTCAGCCGTTTTAACGTGATTAGGCGGGTTCCCACCAAGCGCGCAGCCTCGTGCAAGGCCCGTGCGGCAAACGTCCTACCTCGCGAGGCAGCGAGCTTGGTGGGAACCCTGTTGATCAGAATTTAATGAAATTAAAACATGAGGATTTTATCGAATGTCCACGCGGACGAAGTCGCGGGCGGAAGCTAGTTTATAATATTCAGAATTGTATCCAGAGATATTAGTATCCGTTCCCGTTCCAGTTCCCGTTCCCGTTCCCGTTCCCGTTCCCGTTGCCGTTGCCGTCCCTGTCCCTGTCCCCTGGATGTGCATGTCCAGGTCCAATCATGTCCACGATTTTAATAAATATATGTCATTTTCGCAATCACCACCTCATGAAACCTCAAGAATCGATTTTCATGTTTACTTACCCCATTTACACCTTAAGGGATGATTTTTAAAATAACAAAATATGTATTTGCCTATTTGGACAGGATGGAGTAGGACGGACCAGGATGGAACAGGATGGAACAGGATGGAACAGGATGGAACAGGATGGAACAGGATGAAACAGAATGGAACAGGATGGAACAGGATAAAACAGGATGTAACCAAATGGAACAGGATGGATCAGAATGGATTAGGATGAAACAGGATGGAACAGTATGGAACAGGATGAAACTGGATGGAACTGAGACTGAGACTATACCGAGACTGAGACTGAGGACTAATGGAACAGGTTGGATCATGATAGAACAGTATGGAACAGTACGGAACAGGATAAAACAGAATGGACAAGGATAGAACAGGATGGACATGATGGAGCAGAATGGAACAGGATGAAACTGATTGGAAGAGGATGGAACAGAATGGAACAGTATGGAACGGGATAGAACAGGATGGAACAGGATGGAGTAGGACGAACCAGTATGGAACAGGATAAAACAGAATGGAACATGATATAACAGAATGGAACAGGATGGAACGGAAAAAAACAGGATAAAATAGAATGGACAAGGAATGGATGTAACAGGATGGAACAGGATAAAAAGGATGTAACCGAATGGAACAGAATGGATCAGGATGAAACAGGATGGAACAGGATGGAACGGGATGGAACAGGATGGAACAGGATGGAACAGGATGGAACAGGATGGAACAGGATGGAACAGGATGGAACAGGATGGAACAGGATGGAACTGGATGGAACTCAGACTGAGACTATACCGAGACCGAGACCGAAACTGAGACTGAGGACTAATGGAACAGGATGGAACAGTATGGAACGGGATAGAATAGAATAGACCAGAATGGACCAGGATGAAACAAGATGGAACAAGATGGAACAGGATGGAACTATAATTAAGCCTTTACATAAAAATAATGATAAGGAAAATGTAAAAAACTACCGTCCAATTGCTTTGATTTCTATTTTTTCAAAAATTTTGGAAAAGTTTATTTACATGCAGATGTACAGTTTTCTTGAAAAATATAATATTTTATGTCAAGAACAAAAAGGATTTCGAAAAAATAAAACTCTAAATATGGCCATCCATGAACTACTTAAGCCTATAATAACTGGAATGGATAATAAAATTCCAATATGTGCCATATTTACTGATATGACAAAGGCATTTGATTATGT